>CM021109.1:507266043-507749901 GCA_007115665.2 Sequoiadendron giganteum
AATCGGTAACTTAGAATTTAACCAATTTTCAACCTACATAGTTCCTATAGCAATTTTTAGCAGCATTCAAAGTTCCTATAGCAGTTTAGTGGTTTTAGTTGTTTTAGTTGCATTTCATCCACACTCACCTCACTACCTGCAACCTTTGCGAAGATAGCCACTATGCTTTTCGCAAGTTTACACTCCCATATTGAATCATAGACCAAAATGAAATCTTATTTATTAAACAATAAATCTATTTCATATGCCACCTTAGTTTTGTCCTATCAATTGTAATTCCAAAATCCCTTCATTGTTCAGTTCCATCATACCCTTAACTTTCTTCTTCATCCATTCTTCTTTGGATTTTCAATCTGATGAATCCAAGGAAACTGCTACCTCACTAACTGTTTGGTTCTTCAAATCAATGATATACTTCCAACCGTTGTTCTCAATGGAGATTGTATTGTTTTTTCGATTGTGATCAGCATTGGCTAGGACCAACCAACCCTGACCCAAAGATGCATCCTATGCTTTCTACCATAGTGAAATGACCACAAAATTCAACAAAAAATCTTGTGATGCAATAATTACCTTTTGGCCTATTAAAAATCCTAGCACCTTAATACCTTGTTGATCTACACCCACTACTTGAAAAATTGGGGGCCAAATGGTTGGCTTGCCCAAACTTCTACAAGTGCCTTCCAAAAGTATGTTCACACCAAACCCGCCATCAACAATTGTATTGGTGAGATTCCTTCCAAATATCTCCATATTCACCATTGGTTTTTTTGTCGTGTTAGCTGTGAATAGCATTGGATCAATCACTTGGTCACCTGACAACAAAGGTTCACCTATTGGGTCTTCATTTTTTCCAGATTGCAATTGGGTTGTAGCATGCACTATCTCATTGTTCCTCAATATAATAGGCTTTCAAATATTAGGAATACTTTGTAAAAAATCCACTAGTTTAACATGTACATTGGTTTGAAGTACTTGCCTTGTAATATTAGTATTGAATAATAGTTGATTTGTTACCATACTTGCATTTGCATTTGAGTAGCATCGTTCATTGACCATTGCATTCTCCCTTTGGCCCTTGCTTCACAAAGCCTTCTTTATCTATACATGGATTTAGTTACATGTTGTGACCTTTTCACACATCGCCCCATCGCAAATGGGGACCCTAGTGGTTTTCCCTCTGATAGCTTTTTCCTTTGCATCGTGGTCTTTTGGTGGGGTACTTAGAATTTGAATTTTTGAAGGTCATCCGAATCAAGAAATGATTGTGAGCCAGAATTAGTGCATGGACATCGCCAAAGCGTTTAGAAGGCCTTGTGGACGAAGATCGACTGTCATTTCAGTCAATTCTGACACTTCCTAAATTTTAGGGTTTCCACCTCGGGCCCCTATTTTTTAGGTACTTTTTTTGGGCATTTTTAGCCCATTCTGGAATCCCTATTTTTTAGGGGCTATTTTTAGAAAGTTTATATTTTTGGCAGGGTTTCTATTTCTGGAAAGTGTGCAGGTCATGGCTTCGTCAACATCAACTTCAAAAGGTTACAAAGAAAAAATGGGTGAAAATTTTGAAAAATCTGGAAATTTGCCTAAGGCATGGACATGCATGTGCTAAATTCGCCCAAGCATGAAGTAAGGAAAATGGCATGGACACTGGTAAAGTCCACCATGGGCAAGAAAAAATGGCAAGGCATCATGTAAGTCCGCCCATGGAAAAATGACAAAGTTCAAACCAAGTCCGCCATTGGCAAGGTCAAAATTACAAGGGTGCAAGGAAGTCCACCCAAGAAATTACAAGTGGATGAGCAAGTCCGCCCAGCAACATGCAAAAGATGGCTAAGTATGAGCCAAGTCCGCCCCAAGGTAAATGGCATGGAGACTAGCAAGTCCGCTCCAAGATGTTGGGAGATGGCAAGATGAAGTGAAAGCCCGCCCGCCCAACATAAACCAAAGTGGCAAAGCACACATGGAGTTCGCCATGTGCAAAAATACCAAGGCACTAGCAAGTCCGCCCAGCATAAATGGAAATTACAAAGGTGCAATGAAGTCCGCCCAGCCTAGAAGTAAAATGGCAATGGCAAGTTGAAGTCTGCCCAAGTGGCAAAATGGCAAGAGACATGTGAAGCCCGCCCCAAGAAGGTTGGAGAAGGGTGGGAGTGTAAAGAGGTCCGCTCCAAGATGTTTGGAAATGGTAAAATTACAAGAGAAAATTTGCCTTATGCTAAATTAAATGACAATTGCAAGATGAAGTCCCCCCCAAGTTGGGTAAAATGGAAAAAATCACATGAATGGCATGAAGAATACTTGGAGAAATTGAAATTGAAGTCTTTTCACCTAAGTATGAAAATGTGAGGAATAAAATTTAAAATTTGCCTAAGTCCAGACATTTAAAAATTAAAGAAAAAATCAAATTGCATGTCTGGCAAAGATGAAATTCGCTTGAGGTAAAAAAATCATGGCAAGATTAAAATGCGCCTTAGGCAGAGTCACATAGAAATTTAAAATTTAAATTTGCCTTTGGATTAAAAAAAATTAAATATCATGATTTAATTATTTTAACGAACGGGTTGGAAACAACACATAAAATATTATTTTAATATTTTATTTTCCAAAACCATTTAATGAGAAAATTCGAATTTTCTCTTGGCAAATTTTTGAAAAGGAAAGAAAGAAAAAGAACTTCACTCGACTGGCATCAAAATTAGAAACTTTCTTTACCAACTGATGCTGAAGATGGAAATTACTATTTGAAAGAGAATTAAAATTTGCTACGTGGGTCGATTCTTTCAACCTTAAATTGGCTTTGCATTTCATTCTCAATCATTATTTCGAAAGCGAAGTTGTGAAGAAAATTTGTATAAGGCAAAAGAAGTTTTGGGAAGAAAGTGATTTTTTTCTTCTGAAGTAAAAGGCTGAAAGTGCGAATTTGTTCACCAGCAACACAGTTTTCATTGCCAGGCAGATTTTACTTCCTCTATTCCGGCAAAGATTTCTCTTTGCGAAACAATTTAATTCTTTCATTTCCAGCAATAATTATTTTCACGAATTAACTTATCAAGTTTGCTGGAATATATTTATGCGTAAATAATTTCTGAAATTTAATATTTCTTTTGCAGATTTATGCTGGACAACGGAGAATCATCAAAGAAAATGAAATTCGCCAGCAAAGGTTCACAGTCGGAGTCTAAAATTGTCTCCAAATGGAAGAATGTTGCTAACACCAATCTTCGCCATATTGACTTAGACGAATTCCGGAAAAGAATGTATGGAAGTGACACACTCTTGCCAACTCCAATTGCACAAAAAATGATGCGAAATGGCATAGTTCATGCTGCAGGGTTTCCGCTGGCAATTGAATGTCCAGAGTTAATTGTGGAATGTGCCTTGCATTACAATGCCGTGGAAAGACAGATTGAAGCACCAGATGGCAAAGTATTGGCATATTTAGGCGAATTGGTTATATAGGAGACTTTTGGCATTCCAGCTTACCACCGAACGTACTACCGGTCGAAAGAAGATGCACAAAAAATATACGAAGATAAACAAATTCTTTGTATGGCAAACATGAACAAAAACTAGTTGGAAAAATCTAGAACCTCAACCAAAAGATTGCCCAAGAAGTTGCTCAGGCCCTTTTTCAAGGAAGAGTACGGAGACATAGTCTTGCTGCTAAACAGATTGGTAGGTAATCCTCAAGGAGCGCCTTTTGAAAATTGGATGTACTACTTCATTGACAAAGTATCTTCCGGAACAAAAATGATCAACTCGTCAAGGATGATCAGTGATAGTATTCATGACCAATTGGTCAACTTGGAGAAGACCAAATCCTTTCATATGGGTTCCGACATAATTTACTCGCTCGCTCGAACCTACCGATATGCCGGTCTAGTCTGCAAAGGTGTAGTCGGCAATGGCGAAAGGGAGCTCAAGGTTTATAACTGCTATCCTCAATTGCAATTGAGTGAGAAGTCACATTGGCGCCAGGTACATAATGCTTTTCTCATGTACATCACCCGGATACTTCAAGGTGGAACCCATCAAAGGCTCACCCGTGAAGCGAAGAGCTTAATCAGCAAATACTGATCCTGGTTTATCCAGTTTCCTAGATTTACTTATATCTGAATACAGGGATTTACGGACTCTCCTTACAAGTTGTCGATCTATCCTACCAACAAAATGATTTTACTGGAAGTAATAAGGCAATTGCGAAAATTCCAAAGTATCCAAAGACCAAAGTAGAAAGCAGCTGTCACGTTTCCTCTATTCATCGAAAACATGGTAGAATCTTGTTTGTCAGCACAGGCAACAGAAAGTGCCCGAGTGGACATACAGTTGTATCCATTCACTTCGTACAAATCCAGAGGTGACTTCGATCCACTCAATCATATGGGAACTATGAATGGAAAGAAGTACAGGCACAGGATTGACCTTGAGGACTTCTGGGCAAATGCTGCTTACGAATATGAAGGAAAAGATTTTGGTCGAGATTACCTTTGGACATGATCAGGACGACGGAACTTTTCCATGTGCCTGACTAGCTGAATGATGATGAAGTATATATGCAGCCAGGCTATGATGAAGGACTGTCGCTTCCTCCTGTTAAATGGTCAAAGCCAGAACTTGGTGACCGGACAATTCTTATGAGACCAGTAGTTAAGTACTCGCAATGGTGGGTAGACCAGCAGGTACATACTTTAAGGCAACGGGGCATGCCATTCACCTATGATTTGATGGGAAAAGTTGAATCCTGTTCTTCTAACGCCGGCGATTCTCAGGGAGATGAGCTGACTGAGCCTGCCAACCAAAAGAAAAGAAAGGGTAAAGAAATGCCGATAAGTGAGAAGCCAATCCTAAAGAAGTCTAAGCCCCTTTACTCAGCCACATCCAGGAATGTAGAGCAATTGTTGATTGTGGACGAAGAATCATGGGGACATACCAGAATTCCTTCACCAGTCCTTGAAAAAGACATGGAGCCCATGCAGCTTGAAGATGACTTTCATCACTCTCCAACTGGCACGGAGATTTATGAGTCAGATGAAGATTTGAATGTCATTGGAGGCGACTTCCAAGAGGGGATGATTTCAGCCCTCAAAGGAATTCATGGGGACTCGTCAGTACGAGAAGTCCAAAACATTCAAGACATTCCGGACTATGAGGATGATGGAGTCGAGCAGCCGACAATTGTAATGTTCCCCTTTTGGCAGTGATCCTGTCATTAGCTCATCAGTCTATCCCGGAATCCTGTAGGCTCATTGAGGTGTTTCAAAGAGTTCCAGTCTTGGAGGTTTTGTGGTTCTTTCTCATTATTTACTATTTATAGTAAATACTATTTCTCGCAGTAAGCAGTTGTCAGCCTTCAAGTTCATCACATCATGGGAAGCAGTTGTCAATATTAAGCCTTGGCCATTAAAATATTAATCTTAATGAATTTCTTCATTAATTAAGCAATTCGTTCCAATTTGCAGTTGACCCCCTTGGCCTAAGGAATGAACTTAAGTTGTTTTGAAAAGGGGTCTTTGAGGGTGGCGCCACATGAAGAAGTCAAAAGGTTTTATTTTATTAATTCCTCATTTCTCAAGTGGGGCGGAATTTTCAAGAGTTGTTTCACTTTTGGAAATGTGAAGAGTCTTGGCTATTGGCGTACCTTCTTGAGGGACTTGAACAGTTTCCTATTTTCCTTTAAAAGTAAGGCTTGGCTCCAGCATTAAGACATCCATTATTTTGCTAAAGTTATGCTGTCAAAATGATTTATCATTTTCTACTTCGAGGAATGCTGACCTCCTAGTTCTTCATTCAATTTCGTGTTTGCAATACAACACCTAGTTGAATTATTGATGCTTCTCATCTAGACTAGCAGATTGTGTTTCAAGGTGAAAGTCTTATGTATTTTGCAGTTTTACAGTTGTTGTTTGCATACAGCTGATTATTGTTTTTGCTCATGATTAATTGTACGAATTTTGTATTGTTCTGGGCATTTCATAATAATACTCCTAAGGTCTAGGCGACCATCTCCAAGCAGTTTCGGAATTGATTTTGAAGTGTGCATTTTTATATTGAAAATCGCCCCTCTCAAGGGTCGTACCATTCATCCTTGCATTGGGAAGTGTGCCATTAGTGATTGCAAGTATTTGGAATTGTTTTCGGTGTTTCAACAAGGGCGCCTGTCTCCCAAATGATCTATGCTTCGATTTCACGCATATCGGGGGTACTTTGAAAGAGTTGTGAACAATTTTCGAATTTTCTGTAGTTGCTGATATACTTTTCCAGAATTACAATTCGCTGATCAGAATTAAAAACAATCATTGTTTTCTATCTTTTTTCTTCCTTTCTCATTATATTCTGATAGAGAGATAATCTTTGACAAGGTGCTTAAATTTGGGGTGAAATTGGCATTGTAAAATTGCAGCCTTCTCTTTGTACAAGCTGATAACAGTAGTATTGTTTCAGTTTTCTTATTGCTGCTCTAAGTAATTAATTTCACACTAGCACCCCTGGATGGTTTACCGCAAGTGAGGAAAATCTGTTGTAACACTTTTCATACCCACTTCAAGTAAAGAATTCCCACGTTCACTGGATGCCCGCCGCAACAGAAGAAGTTTAATGTTGTAATATTTTCCCCCCTGTAATGTCCCCTCCTAGGATAACCATAATTCTTGCCATAGTTTTCTGAAGATATCCTTTTATGATGGTTCAATGTTCAGACTAATTCTTTTTCTCCTTTTCTTGTTCAATCATAGGATAAAGACATTCATAAATCTATTCATTTTTCTATCACATAATCACAATTACTTGTAAGGCTCAATAATTGTTGCAACCATCTTTATTGTATAATCGTGTTATACATACATACATATATATATATATATATATATATATATATATATATATATATATATATATGTATGTAATTACATACAATAATGTCAATGGAGCAAAACATATAAGAAAGGTTATAAGATAACTAGTAGCATGCATAATTTATTATTCCCAATTTTATCAATAAAAAAATAGATAACATTAAATAAATAGCATCATGTATGAATTATTATTAATTACATTATTATTTAAATCCATGATGTATTTATCAACATCATTATTCAAATGTACAAACATTTATCCAACTTATTATCTAAATTCTTAAAATACATATCTCTTTATATTGCTGATCGATTCTGCAGATATCCCTGTTTCTCCAAGCTACTGTTCTATAGAACCTCTTTATTTCCAGCCAGCCATGCCTTTTCTTTCTTATTCTATTCCCTCCCTTCATATTTCTGCTATAATAATCATGGCTCTCAAAAGCACTTGGATCTGTTGTTCTGGAATATATATATATTCTTTATTTATATTAACACTGTTCTTGTAACAACAGCAATTCATATCTCATATTTTATTTACTTATTTTCTTTTACTCTGTTTCGCATGCATATTTTATTATGCTTGCTGATTCTTCCTAAATCAGACTTCATACCCCTTTTGTTCTCATTTTTCCCCTTCCATTCTCCCCCTCTCTTGCTTTGAAATATCCCTTCTTTAATACCCTCGGTTGGATCAAATGACATGGCTCTTCATTGCCGTCTCTTCAAAGAGCATGTCCCTTTGTTTAATCGCTATCTTCTTCTTAATTAATCAAGGCTCTTCTAACCATATTGACAAGATAGGTGTCCATGGTTGAATCCTTGTTAATAGTCATTTACTTAGAACTAATATTATTCTCACAATTGAGATCACTGACCAACTCCGTGATTGACTGTGCTGGCGATAGACTTATGATGGCCAAAGACGAATATATTATGGGCCATCAGCATAAGAAAGCCTGATAATGATTATGTATCAAGGACGGAATGCAATAACACGTAGACCCTCGGCCATTAGTAGAGAAAAATGGTTGTATTATTCATATTACGGTCTTTACCTATGAGTTGTGATGCATTAACACCAAATACTTATTCCTAATTGAGCCGCAATTCCCATTTACAAAAATAGTTAAAGAGTCTCCAAGAATATTCATCGCCTATTATAAGTCTTTGGCGCCTTTATCTAGCTAGCGTTCCACTGTGGAATATGTAGATATGTATCAATCAATGTGCACCCAAGGATGGACTATAGCCCACTAATAATAATCCCTGAACACTTGTTCTATCGACTACCGTTGGTCTCTGCAATGTTTTGATACCTTCTGATAGTTCCCGACAACACTGAGTCTATATATTAATAATGATTATGCTTGTTGATTTCATTAGCTTTGTTATCGCCTGCTAGGATCTTCGCTTAGGGGTTAGTCATATTTGGTGTAAATAATATTATTATTTAATTTGTAAATATTATTTCTTGGCTAAATATTATTAAATATTTAGTATAAATATTATCATTAATAATATAATGGTTCGTATTAATTATGATGTTAGTATGATAATTATTTTATGTGTTATATATTAATAGATATTATATGCTTCTCATTGAGTTTATTGTTTTTATATTAATTCTATATATTTTCAATATTTATTTTATTATTTAAATTGTTATTATTCATATTTTAATATTTATAATATTATATATAATAATTATAATTATGATGTTATCTCCGATAATCATAATTATAATGATATCCAAATTATTTATATATATATTATTTACTTCTTTTTGCATTTATATTTTAGGGTTTCAAATCCAGGGACATGACAAATCTGTTGTAACACTTTTCATACCCACTTCAAGTGGAGAATTCCCACGTTCAGTGGATGCCCACCGCAGCAGAAGAAGTTTAATGTTGTAATCTTTTCCCCCCACTGTTTGGTGGTAGAGTGGAAAGTCATTGGTTGGTTATCCGCCTTGTAGTTGTTTCATTTCAGCAGTAGTACTCCACCATATGTTAGCACCTTGCCCGCAAGGGATCTTGAGTGCACATCCTTGGTGTAGAGTTTAATATTTCTCTTTCAATAGAATCTTGAACTTGTTGATTCAGTAGATCCTAGGGATCCTCTGACCATATACTCGCCCCTCCTCCTTAAGTGGTTTTAGGGTGCATTCTTGGTTAGAGTTCTTTAATGTACGTTTTGGTTATGCTAACCTTAACGGGTGAATGATTCTATTGTAAATGTTTGGTTTAAAAATCAAAAAAATTGAGAAAGAATATTTCAACAATCTCAGATTGGCTGAAGGAAAGGATTAAGGTCAAGGTACCAATTGAGGCACCAGAAGCAGATGACATTGATGATTTCTTGGCAAGGTTGGAGCAACTAAATACAAAAAAGCCTGCCAAGAAATTCTCTACTATTCAGAGAGATGAGACTGGTAACCGTACGGTGCAGATTGCAGTTCCAACGGTTGAAAAGCCGCAAGATCAGATTATTCCTGTCGAGTATGCCATTACTGTAATTGACATTGGTCCATCTACAAAAGGGCAAGAAGTAGAAGATATGGATAATTCCGTCTCCACCATTAAGTCCAGATTGGAAAAAGAGACTACGAAGAAAAAGGAATATAAGATGGAGGTTGAGCGCCTGAAGGAGTATATCCGGCATTTGACAAGGCCACTCAACCAAGGTGACCAATCAACCCCTCTGCTCCCAAATGCATCACAGGAACCGGCAGAAAATCTTGTGAAAAAACTAACTACTGCCAAGGAAAAAAAGGAATGGATGGCAGGGAAAGAGGGAGAAGTAATGGCATTTGTGGAGAAGTTGGCACATGCTCATGGACAAACTTCTTCCCTACTCACAAGCATTACAAACTTGGCTGAAGCATGGGACGGACTGCAGGACCTACAAGACAGAATCATTCCTTGCCTCCGTGACATAAGGAAAATCTCCAAGCAAAGGCTGGTTGACGAGGAAATTATTGCAGTTGGGGCGGCTTACGACTTCAACAATTGGTATTGTGCATTGGTCTCACGTAGAGAAGTGTTGGAAAAGGCTAAGGTAGAAAGTGCCAAAATTGATGAGCAAATGAAGGGCATTCAAAATGGTATCTTTCATATGGCGGCAGATGTGTTGAACAAGGACATTGTCCGGGAAAATGACTTATGGTCGGGTAATATGCAAAGGGAAGTTCAAAAGGTTTTTTCCATCATGCCAATCTTGGGAGAAAATCTGACTAAGGCATTTGACCTCTTGACTGTCCGTAATACTTTCTTGCAGCAGGAATCAGAATGGGCAGTTGTCTTTGCCGATTGTGCAGACAGTTTGGACCTGCTGGAATACAATGTCAGTACCTTGCCGAACATTACCATTGAGGAGATTGGCGCCATTGTGTCCAGGTTCGTCGAACGGAGCATTGCTAAAGCAGATAAGGGCGCAACTCTCAATGGATGACTCATTTGCTTGTCAACTGGTTGATGTTTTTGCAACCCTAATTAGGGTTTTCTTGTTTAAATCTAGGCCCTTGATCTTGTTTCAATCTCGGTCGTTTAATGTATTTGAGAATTCTATAAGTACCCTTTCATTTTCATTTGAAACAATTAGAATCAGGAGAATAATTGTCAGAGGATTAAAGATTAGAATTTTGGAGTTAGAATTAGTTTAGAGATTTAAATTTTAGAAGTAAGAGAAGAGTTATATGATATTGGTGCGAAGAACTATTGTGATAATGAAATTCATAATTGCATGAGATGCTTTGAAATCTTTATTGTCAAATGAGTTCATGGTTGCATATTTTCTCTTTCTCATAGGACTGTTCTAGATTAGAAATTTATTTGTTAGTGGAACGAAAGATTGATAGTGAAGATTGAAGTAACTTAGCTCATACTTTCTTCAAATGGATGCTTTTCATTTGATGCGTAAAGATAGACTGAGCTTTTAATGTGGATGATTTCAACGTGTACTTCAAATAATGTTTTTCAATTGATGGTATTATTTGCAGTAGAAAATCTTAAGCACAAATCTCAGAAGATTGCACCTTCTTTTGTGTAGTTGTCGTTTTACATGGCGAGACAAAGCATGGTTTCATTTAAGTTGCATTTGATCTTTACGGTCTCCTAGTTCCTTAGGATTAATATAGGATTTCTCACCCCTTTCCTTTTTTCATTTTTTATCCAAAGTCAAAAAATCCCAAAAAATACAACACTGCATTCAATCCCTTACTTTCAAGTGAATTACTGAAGTAAAATGCCCCTTGGGTTACTAGCAAACCATAAACTACCACAGAGCTTATCCGCACCCCAATTTTGGAACATTGGAATTACCTTGTGACCTATCTCGCAATCTTAGCACAAAAGGTGGTTGTTTTCAAGAGAGGATAGAGCGTCTATGGACACTTTATTTTAGAGTGTCCGTGTGTGTCACAAAACACGCATCAACAGTACATAACCTTCTTTGCTTGGGCTCAAGAACGACCACTACTTCATTATATCTTACATCAATCATGTTAACACTACCTTTTGCTTTGGACATGTCTTCATGGTCCCTAGGTCCACACATTTGCACAAAATTTGCAACTTGTCTTGCTTGTCATGGCAGTCTCTTGCAAAATATCCCCATTCATTACGTTGTCAGCATTGTATGATCACACGACCTTTGGGTTTGTACAGTATTTAATTTCAACCTCCTATTTGATTTAAATAACCACCTGAAGATGTGTTATGTGGCTTCAATGGAGTGGACTACTCTCCCTATGTAAAGAGTACTTGTGTACTCTTGGTCTTCAAATTATATAGGCACTCTTTTATTGAATGACCCATAACTTGGCAAATCTCACAAAACATTTTTCTAGGACAATTATCTTTGGTGTGACCTTCATTTTTGCACTCAATACACCATAGTTCATTAATTTCTTTCTTCACCTTCAATTCTTTCATTATTCAAAGAATATCCCTCTGGAACACTTGTAGTGTTTTGATTTATTGTCATTATTGTTATCCAAACATCCATCTTCCTTTGTTTTTCTTTTCCTACAAGTTGACATTTTGTCTTCACTTTCTATGTCCATTGCCTGATTTTATGCTTCAATATAGGAAGATGGTGGTACTACCTTCATTTTCTTCCATAACAAGGAAATAACACCTTCAATGAAGCATGTTTTCTTAAGACCATCCACTACTTCCTTTTCTAATTTCACCAAGAGTTCTTTAAGCCTTCAATTGTAAGCCATTACATTCTCATGCTTGCTTTGCTTTGTATTATAGATCTCTACTACGATTTCATTGTCATCTCGTAGTAATTTGAATTCTTCTTTGAAAGCTTTCTTTAATCTTTTCCAAATAGTTTTGGAGGCTAGGTTGGCTTTTGTGTACCAGTCAATAGCTATACCTCTTAAGATAGTTGGAAAGGACCATAGCCAATAGGCCTTATCTTCTTGGCCATTCATTGTCCAAATCATTTCATAGGTCATGTAATGTCACATAGAGTCCTCTGACCCATTGCCTATGAGTTCAGGTATTTTTTGCCTTTCAATACTAGGACTTGATGAGGGAGTAATCATCCTATTTTGGTGCAACAATAATGCCTAGAACTCACTTATCAGTGGAATTTGATACAAATGCTCCAATGCTTCATTTGCATTCTTGGTTGTGTGGGAATCCTCAAATCCTCCTACCTCAGTGTTCCATATAGAGGTGCCTTCAATTTCTTTCCTATATGCCTTTGACCCAGGAGTTTTAGGTTCACATCCTTCAACCACCTCTTCTTCAATAAACAGTCATTTAATGCCTCAGATCTAATTATCATAAATTTTGGCTATTGATTTTATCGACTCTATTTCCCATTCTTCTTCATTTACTGGTTTTTATACTTGGTCGAAAAGATCAGTCCACACTTCGTCTGTTAAGGGTAAATATCTTGCTATCTCTTACCACTCCTCACTTGTACAATTTCTTGTGGTGGGAATGTTTTTATTTTCGTAATTGAGGTTCTAACTTCAACTTACACTCCAACTCCAATTGCATTCTCAAGAAAGGCTCCAACTTGGGAATCATAGAGTTGTATTTTCCTCAAGTGCTTCTCGTAATTTTCTCCTTCATTCTCTCTACTCTATGATCCTTACAGATTGCCTGATCTCTTGGTCTTGACCACCTTATGTTCTCTTCCTGCCTTTATTGGGGTCTAAGGGAATGAATCTCTCAAATCTGACCCAATTTCTCTTAAGAAAATGGCACCAATGTTTACATTTCTATCCGATAAAATGAATACTTGAAATAGTGAACAGAATTAATAATGCATAATAGATAAAGGAGTAAAAGTGTATCTTTATTCACACATGAATTTATCACAGAAGTAGACCCGAGATGATCAATCAAGGATCAAAGTGGATCCAACTAGATCATACCACTTTCCTTGACGATAAAAAATATATTTCAAGGACCCAATAGTTGCCAAGAGGAACACAACTCTCAACTAACTAACTCTTATAACCACCCGAAGCTGACAAACAATTAATGCATAGTCAAAGAAACCATATTATCAAAACATAATAATAGGCATTGAACACTAACTACAAGAAGAAGACTTGGGTGAAAATAAACAATCTGAAAGAGAAATAAATTGAGAAGAAGCAATGCTAAGGAGAGCCTCACTCACAGCCCGAGTACGTAAGGACACTACTATTTTCCTATACACTTGAAGTTCCCTTAACCAGATTTTTACTACCTCTTCTATGTTGAAGTATATCCAAAACACATCAAATCAAGAAAAGGCTCAGAAAATATGATGTCTTTCATCCTTGTTCAGGAAAATCTAGCCACTGTCAACAATGTTTTCTGGCCATTAATGTTCAATGATAGAATCATGTCAAAACAATCCACTTTATCAAGTTCCCAATAACTAGCACGTACTAGTTTTATAACAAAGATCAACAAAACCAAATTGCTAGAGTATAACAATGATGATAGAGTTATTGAAAATGAATATAGATAAGCTATGCAAAATGGTACAAAGAAAAGAAAGGGTAGCCTATACCTGCAGCTATGGAATAAGAAAATGTAAACATAAGCAATTGATACCTCGCAACAAATTCCTGTTGACATATGACATTGCTTTGGACGGTTCCACCAAGTTTACATTTGTAATTGAATGAGACCAAAGAGATCGTAAAGACCTGCGATGTACCAATGCATTATTCATATTCTGAAGCCAGACATCAAACTCAACTAGTCTAACAATAAGCCACATGTAACCTGACAAGAAAAGAGGCGGTATTTACTATCCCTGAAACAAAATTTGATTTGCCAATTATAAAAAAGCATGCCTTATTGCAACCAAGAGGTTGATATCAAATGTTACCTTCATAGAAACCTTTTGACCTATCAGCTTAATTGAGTAACTACACAGATTTGAAATGACTCAAAATGGCAAGTGGGTAAGCATGCTATTAGCAAACATTTTAGTTTTTCTACATATTTCTCAAGAGAAAAAGAAAATATCCAATCAAACAGGTTATTTGTTACAAAAAAAACATTGCCAGCTAGTTCCATATGGAATTTTTCATGCTGCTCAAAAGTCCTGCAGTGCATTAGGGTGCAACATGAAAATTTATGCAATGCCAAAACAGGTAGATCATTAAGCACTCTTTTGAATACAACTGAGGTGATATATCTTTAAGATTTAAATAAATCCATTCCTGATTAATACAATCTTGAAAGAATCCTTTGACCTACATGTCATCCTTACTGTGTGCCTAAACTTTTGTACATGGATTTCTTCGAAAACTCTAATTAAAATATATTTTTCAAGTAACACACAGCCTTGAAGTATGTGATCACTTTAATTTGTTTCCTCTATAAATAAGAAAGCAGAAATATATCCAATCAGTGCATAGCAATGTTCAGCTGTAACCGAATTTCCCAGTGACTTCCATATATATTGTATGCTACAAAATTCATTTTATATATAACATCCCATAATCCTTTTCATAGAACCAACTCAGGATTCTTCGAT
Organism: Sequoiadendron giganteum; assembly: GCA_007115665.2. NCBI lineage: Eukaryota > Viridiplantae > Streptophyta > Pinopsida > Cupressales > Cupressaceae > Sequoiadendron > Sequoiadendron giganteum. The sequence goes on from CM021109.1 coordinate 507,280,908, forward strand.
GTTACTAGGGAACTCATACCCTAAACTAGAGAATCTATTTTTGAGGGGGTGCATGGGAGGGAGAATCTTGTTTTGGCAACTTAGGGAATACGAAGAAGACTTCTACCACATGCTAAGAAAAAGGGGACTCAAACTGAGCTTGGCCCAAAAACTGGATTCAAGAGAGAGTTCTCATGTCTATGTTTCAAGAAAACTCATCCACCAAATCAAGGTGCTCATCACCCTGCAAATGGAAAGTCAAGATAGTCAAGATAAAATAAAAATGTGAATGCCCAATGTTTATAATTACACATGATGATCCACATGGATCATTGACTTAATTGTATGGGATCAATGTAATAAACGTATGAAAATTAAAAAACAAAAACACAACCAAAAAGAAAAGAATTCAACACGTTGCACACATATGAAAATCAATGTTCATACTTTAACATTTTTTCAGGATTATCATCAGTCAATTGTCACTTGTCGGTAACCTAAGTCAATTGTGATCTTCCTAATTAGTTTGCAAGGTCATCCCATCATGGTCGTTTCTTCGACCAATGACTTTTGCAGGATGAAGATGATCACTAGAAGCCAATAAGGAGTAAGCAATGATAAAACATCAAGGTAAGAAGAAGAACAAGGAATTGAAGAAAAGGGAGGAATACATCAGCTGGGAAAATACAGCAAAATGAGTTGGGATTTAGCCTAAATGAAAAAGGAAAAGATGGTGCACCTCTCCAACAGCTTAACCACTTGGCAATTCCATTAAAATCTCAAAATTGGCAACATCAATGGTTCTCTCTATCAAAATCTCTTCTAGCTGGAAAATGGAAAGTTGATGCACTTTCCCTTGGCTGAGCCAAAAGTGATCTCCACCTGAAGACTAAAACGTGGCAAAATGGTTGATAAACTCCTCCCAAAGTTCCCTTTTGGTTACAATCTTATGTTTTTCCGCCTCAATTTCAAGTCATAAAGTGGACAAAGGTGTAGCAAGCACATGCCAAACATGATTTGGCCATGGGAAACTTCTGCCCAGATCTCCACCAAGGGCTTAAAGCAATTTAGTGGATGCCATTACTTAACTTTGAGTGCACATATTGAACTGCTCTGCCGTAAGTTATTTCCACTTAGCATCACAAAAGAAGGCTATAATAGTTTTAAGTTCCACTGGCAGTTAAAAGTAATGCAAAATCAGAAATTTGAAGCACATGTCAGGTGATTTAACCATCAGTAAACTCTGCCAGGTCAGTTTTAGATGGCAAAGACGTACATTTTCTGTCCCAAATTCAGCTTAAAAATAACATAACTCTGGACACATATTCATTGGCAAAACCTTAATTGATTTCTGCTGTCTTTTCAAGCAGCACAGATTATTTGCAAACACATTTTCATAAAGGAAAAGCCAGTTTAATATCCTAGCAGCACATTTTCACAATAGGCAAGCTATTAGTGATCCACAGCTATGTTAGAACATCTCAAATACTTAAAAATCGGCATAATTTCCCTTTGATGGTGCCAGTCCTAAGTTCTTCCTGTTCTCAATTGGTCAGCAAACTGAAATCATCTACCTAAGTTTAGAATTTGCAAGGAAAATCAAGGGAGGTGACACTCCACTATTCATAGTCAGCCACAAAAGAAAAACAGGTTTTTAAGGCATGCAAGCAAGGAAAATAAACAGAACAATTCATCTTGATACTTTCATCAAAGCTAGGTTTTCTTCTTCTTATTCAGATCTGGAGCAGATTCCAGCATCTTTTGTGAAGCAGTCTGCAAGGACAGCAGAAGTGATTTTTAAAAAATTGAGCTAATAACACAATATAATAATATTAGATATTGGAGTGTAACAATTACAAAGAGGTTCATCTCCTTATATAGAGTTTGAGAGATGTAAGTGAATAAATAAACATGACACTTGTCCAAGATTCTAAATACATGGTGACTTTATCAAAAAAGGTAAGCCTTATATTCTAATACCCCTTCTTAAGAATTTTTGTACTATAAGAAAAACATGCAAACACGTTGAACTAAAAACATCCGAACCAAACAAAACCATATAATATTTAGAAACTTCTCTTTGAAAACAATTCTTGGACCAAGTAGAACTCCATCAAGCTATTTCATAACCCTCATAAACATGCAGTTGCCAAGCTAATTCCCAAGTTCCCAGATTCCACCTCCCCAAACTCTTGAATTATGAACCTCCCAAATTATTGAACAACCATCAATATTGAGCTACATCCACAGTGTTCACCAAGTTGTCTCATGACCCTCATCAAGGTATGATTCCCAAGATCCACAAACTCCTGAACTAACTGGACAGCCATCCATGTTGAGTTTCTTCTACACTAGATCCCTTCCTGTCTTCAAATTGTGGGCTTTTTAAAATATGAATTTTTCACCACTATCAGCATCCAATGGATCTTTAACAATGGTTATATTAGCTTCATTTGGTTCGTCTTATTAGAATATAATAATGATATAATAAAGTGTACTCAAACTTGTATCTATTTGAGTAGTTGAGTGTAAGTTATTAAGTTGGGTTGTTGTGGTAGTTGTAGTTGTTGCAACTCTTAATGAGCCTATTGTAACATCTTTAAATATTATCGTTGTATCATTAACTGCAGTAGATGTATCATGTAATAGTGCATTTCTAAATCTATATAACTTTTCTCCCAATCTTTGTGGAGTAGGTCTTTTTCTCTCGTCTCATTTTCTTTGTTTATACTAACATTGGTATCAGCATCAAGTTAGGGTTCCATGTTAGGGTTTAACTGTGCAATGAAAGTAAAGAAGAGGTCATGATCATAGATCGACATCATAAGGTCAGCTACGGCACTGATGCAGACAGAAAATTATAATTGCAAGCTGTTTCAGGTTTCCAACAAGTGTTTAGAGCATGGAAAGGTCAACATTTGCATGCAGAAAATTGCAGGTTCAGCAGGCAAAAAATTGTGCAGTAGAAAAATTGAGGAATACCCACTTTTTCATGCCAAATGGGCTAGAGCTTGCAGTTAGGGTTTTGTTTTATAATCAAAGATCCACAAAAATTGCAACTGAAAACAGCCAAAATTGCAAGCAAAATGACAGCAAAAATTCCAAAAATCGTCTAGCACCAAAAACTATCAAAACTGCACCAGTTTTTGGCTGAAAATCACAATTTTTTTCTTTGACAGTGTGAATACCATGGCAGTTAGAGACAGCATATGCTCTTTTTGTCATGGCCAAAGCCTAAGCAATGTTTGTTGAAGACTGAAAACCTTTTATGAGATAAAACATTCATCTGATTATATTTGAAAACCCAAGGACAGGATTTGCTCAACCAATTCAATAAACACATGCAATCCTTGTGGGAGTCCCATAACCCTAAGGGCTTGAAGCCACTTCTGATCTGAAATCAATGCATTAAAATTCTTCAAAAGATTTTGAAAACTACCCACGGACCTGCAATCAGAAGAAGGAAAAGAACCTTGCCTATGTTGTAAATAACAAAGTTTGAAAGGCTTTAGAATTTCAATGGCAAATGGCACAGATATAGGTGCTCAGATTGCATGCTTTTAAACTGCTGATTTTTCTTTTAAAGCTGGCTGAGAAATCATGGTGGAAATCTCATAAGGTTTTGCCAACTTTTAGCAGCGTTTTTATGTGGCAATGCCACCTCTAAAGTGCACCTCATGAATTTTGTCATCTTTTTAACCTTATCCACAAGAAACTAGTGGCATTGCCATTGAAAAAGCATGCCTAACCCTCAAAGAACTGTTCTTGCATGTTTGGTGTGTTTTACTTATACTTTTTCCCTGCAAAAACTGTGCTTGAAGGAGAAATATAATAGTTATGCCATATAGAATTTGCAGCCAGACTTCATGATGCTTTCAAACTGTTTAAAGGCAGGCAAAGTTTACTTAAATTTCTGTCATGTTTTTATGTCCTAGGTTCAGATTTGTTAGGGTTTTTGTGATGAAATTGTGTACCTCAAATTTAGTTAGGTTAGCTTCAATGATAGGCATGGATCACTCATGACTTCAACATGTTTTATGTTGTTTGAGTGGAGAAAAAAGGTGGTAGAGCCAAAAGAAATGTGCACCTGATTATGATTGATTTTGTACCCTTTAAATGCTAGTAAGATTCATTAAATAGTTTGCCACTTTTTGATATGCTTGGGAAGAGTTGCAAAAGGGCTAATAAACCAATCATTGTGTACCAATTTTTCATTTCCTTACCTGGGAAGAATTTGATAAAGACTTGGCCAAGTTTCCTAATGGCTTGGACAAACTTCATTAATAGCTCGAGTGCTGAAATTCTGCACTAGACTGTCTTGTTACCTTCATTCCTTTAGCGCAGATTTCATACAATTTTGCCACCTATTTTGTGCGCTAGGAGGAAAATTTAGATATTTTTACCAATGAAAAAGTGTGCCTCATTTTAAATTTATGTGCTGAGCAGAGACAAACCAAGTTTTTCCCATATTTCACCTTGCTGGGCAAAGGAAATTAGTGGCATTGCCACCCAAAATATGTACTTCACTTGAAATTTTACGAGTGGAAAAAACTCAAATCTTTGCCATGTTTTGGCTGAGGCACAGATCACTAATCACTTTGCCCTGTTCTCATGATATTCAGGAGAAGAAATAAGTGGCAAAGCCTCTGAAAAGATGTGCCTGAACTAACCTTTTATTCCCTACAGCTGGTTGGCAGCAGCTCATAAGACGTTTTCCATTTTTTTAATACTTTGGGTATGGAAAAGAGGTGGCTTGGCCACACAAAAAGTGTGCCCAAATCTGTTTGTTATCTCATTTATGTGCATGGTGAAAAAAACTACTGAAACTGCCATATTTACATCCTTGAGTGGAGTTTTTGTGTGGCAGAGCCACCTTAGGCCCACACCTGGGCCATTTGGGACAACTTTTGAAAACTTAGCAGAATATTTCATAGGTTTTCCCATAGTTTACATACTTGGACTTGGAGAGTACTCGGCAAGCCCAAAAATTTTGACTCAGCAAAAACTCGGCAACTTAAAAAGTAGCAAAAAACAGTTTACCTGTAGCTGCAAATCACGCCAAAAAACCAGTCCGAATCATGTCAAACTTGCAGTGTCTGTAAGGCCCAATAAACAGGGTTTTTATAAGCACGAAATCACATAATACACATGTCCAAAACACACCAAAAATGCGTCGAAATCACGCGAAAACAGGCGCGTGAAAAGTGTGTTTCATTCTCGAGAATTGTTGCAGGGTTTTCCACGAGTGCAGGATACTCCGCGAGTTGTATGAAAAAAACCGGCGATTTTTCAGACAGCCCGAGCTGCAAGTAAAAGTGAGAGTTACTCACCAGGTTTGTAATCTATGGGTTTGCCATCTCCGATGTGTGTAGTCATGAGTGTGGGTGGAAGAAAGAGATGTGTTTTCCATGCATTTCGTCACTTTGCTTCTACCACATGCTTGCCCTTGTTCTGCTCCATTGTCTTCATCATTCACTTCCGTTGCTGCACATTGATATTTCATCATTGCTTAGTCCATATTGGGCTTGTTGACAATCACTACACCCTGCAAAAGTAATTAGAAGAAAAGACCAAAAGAGGACAAGCTTCTATAAAGTCACCAAGATCACAAATTGAATGGATTGACAAAAAAACGACAATAAACTACAGTACGAAGGTTGAGTTTTGTATGGGTAACAACAATGAGTGTCCAAAATTAATCTAAAATTGAAAAATCTAATAAGAAATTCACAATAGTGTAGCAAACACCATCTAGCAAAAGCTAAATCAGAGAAATTGAAGATCTTCAGGTAATACCAGTTGTGAGTGTTGAGGATCAAGAACTCCAGTTATGAGAAATAAAAAGGGTAATACCCATCATAAGTGCCAAATATGCAATTAGAGGCACTAGTCCAAGCCCCTAAATTATGCACAAAAAGTGGTCCAAATGACCATGATGATGAGGACTCTCCTAAAATAAAATCAACCAACATGACTGAAATTGAAAGAGAAAGAAGAAAAGTAACTATTGGTAGTTAGTAGTAAAGAGCACACAAGAAATACTAAGAGGGGGGTGAATCAATATTTCAACTTTTTAAACTTAAAACCATATAAATCAAAAATAAAACAATAAGAGCGACCATCAAATATGAAGAACACAAAATTTCAGGTGGAAAACCCTTTCAGGTAATAAACCACGGCAGAACTATGCTTTCAATAACCATAAAATGGGCACCAACCCAAATTGCAATGTGAGCACTGACTCACTAAGAGCACCAACTCTCTGGGAGCACCAACTTCATAAGACTAAAGCAACAACTTCAGTGTGAGCACCAACTCACTGAAAGTCTTCACAATACTGCAACTTTGAATTCTTGATTCCAAAACCCACTAACTCCTGTTCAAGAAATTTGGTGATGTAGTTGTTGTGTCCAAAACTATAGAAAGGTTACTAAAGAAACTATTGCAGATGATATGATTTGCGATAAAGCACGGTCACAGTATTCAAGGCAACTTCAAATACACAGACTTCAAATAAAGATGACATACTAGCACCTCGTCACAGCTAACACAATCCTGTTCAGCATACTTCATTGTAAAATATATTGCTTATTCAGATTCTCACACATTCAGTCACTTAGAAAAGTGGAGGCAAATAATATAAGAACATTCACGACACCCAGAAGATTAAAAACTACTTAGAATAAATGTCACGACTACTAGCAAACAGCGACTAGGAGTTAGAAGAGTGAACACAACTTCATTTTTAAACCCACAGTTTCAATATTTTTAGACTCTTATTAAATTAACACTGATTCAACGTTTCAAGCACTCTCCAAATTAACACCAAACTTCCACACACAGATCGATCCTCACTCCAACCTTAGAGACTTCCGCCACACTACACACTCAGCTTGTGCTGAAAAAAAAATTATGATAGCATATCCTTCGAAATGTAACATAGCTCGCCCTCACATAAAATCAACTCACTCCAAAATCCTCAAATCACTATCATCTGACTTTGAGGCTTTCAAATGCATACACACGTTATATCAATTTACAACCACCCACACAGTCGACACTAGAGATATCTTTTCTAAGTTGTATATATTGCTTAGACTCCATAGAGTCGACCCAGAAACAGAATGTAGAGTAATTGAAGCCGCCCATACCAAAGTTATGGCCACGAATTTTATTTAAAGCTCTGTCGCCATCTACAGAATGACTCTAGGATATTTTACTAAAGGCACGGCATGCATATAAAACCAACGCTAATAAAAGTTATAGCAACTATATAAAATAATCGAAACCTTCAAGCCATCGAGTTGTTGACAGAGCCGCCCACAAATATCTATATCGATTAATGTTTACAAATTAAATACCAATAAGCTAAAAAAAAAGCTGCCATCATAATGTTGAATCATGCTACAACCATTTACCCGGCCCTTTGACTTTCCAATGCTAAGATGGCATAATGAATAAATTTACATGCCACTAGGCAAAGCTAAATGAAAACCGATGCATAGAAGAATCAAATCATTTCCATAGAAGCCGTTACACTTGATGAAAGAAGCGTTACAAATAAGCACATCGATGAAAGAAGCCGCCAAGTGATCAAATGAACAAGTTTGCATTATTTTCAGATGGGGCCAGAAATAAAATTCATGATTTTTTAACCATGCAAATTTTGATGAGTCAACCCTTTGAAAATTCAACTAATAACATGGCAGAGTATGACTTGTCATTTTAAACAAGCAAGCAGGCAAATAGCTGAAGCAAGCAAGCAAATAGCTGAAGTAGACAAGCAACCAACTCAAGCAAGCAACTAGCTGTAATATACCCAAATAGGATACTAAAAAGACAATAATTTTCTGAAAACTAAGGCACAAAACTAATAACATATTTCTTCACAAATTAGGGCATAAATCTGAATTTTATTTGCATTAAAGTAATTCCAAACAAACTCAGAAATTATGATCAGATTTAATAGAAAAATCTGAATATTACTATGCTTAGAAAAATGACATTTCAAACCCTTGCTGCCCAGAAATTTCAGAATTAAATATCAGACCTTTCCATAAAGTAAATATGCAAATTTCATACCAAAAATGTTCCAGATTTAGGTCAGAATATTTTCTAACCCTAGCTGACCCTCCAAAAGTGATGTTGTGTAATGCCCCCTTTTTGAGCGAGCATCGGAGTTTGGTGGTTTAACCTATCATCAGATCCTTGTAGGCTAATCAAGGTGATTAGAGGACCCAGTGTTGGAGTTTGCTAGTCGTCAATTGGCAGTTGGCAGTGTATTCATCTCCAAATCCTTAGCTCGTTTAGAGGTTATGATTTTCAAGGTGTTTTGGCTTTGTTTTTTATACACTTACTATTTATAGTTAGTGTGTTGATAGAGGCCAACCTTACTATTTATAGTAAAGCACCTTGGTTAGCTATGAATGTAGTGGGCTACCTCCTAGTGAAGTCGGAATTGATTTACGATGATTAAAGATGGAGTTATAATATTATAATTATTATTAAATTTATACTTTAATAATAAATAATTATTGAGCGCATATCATTAATGAATTAAGTGGACTTTATTTAAAAAGGGGATTTAAATGCTTTTAAAAAGTATACTTTATAAAAATGTTAGTGTTATTTTAAAGGGGAGATATAAGTGAATAATAAAGTGTACTTTATTATAATAAAGTTGTGCACCGAAAAGGAGGGAAAAGAAAATGAAATTAGAGTAAATTAAATGAGATGAAGTCAAATGCAAATTGAATATTATAAAAGGGCATTTTTTGAATTCATTTGATTATGATTGATCATTTTTCTCTCAACTTGGCTTTGTGTTTTGGCTTTGGAGGTGAAACCTAGGGCTTTGTTGTATTTTCAATCTTAGAGAACGTAGCCTCTCTTCGATTGTGCTTCCTACAGGTGAGAAAGATCACCCAGGGGTTGCAGTTAATTGGTGGTTTCACACGAAGGTCACATCTAAGCTTCATTGGAGATGAATTTCAGAAGTATTCAAGGGTTTGAATGAAATATCAAAATAATGCAAATATATTGATCATTATTTTAAGAGCAAAGAGAACTATAGGAGAACTTCAATAAATAGGTGGTTGCCAAGAAAGGGTTTTGGCAATTTAATTGTATGCAAATTTGCACTAGGCGTGGGGATTAGTGATAGTGATCGTTGCTAGAGTTTATTATCATTGTTGTTGCTGTTATACTGCTGCAAAATTTATACTTCATTTTGGCATACATTTCAGAGGGTTTCAAGGCATATCTTACCTATGAGTTCATGATTTGTAACCCCCAAACTTTCTGGGAATTGTTGTTTTAGATAATAGGAGATATTTTATGAATTGGGTTGTCAATATTTTGTGAAAATACCAAGTATCTAAGCTGTTTTAAAAATATGGAATTTTCAATTGTGTATTACCTATGTAATGTTCAGTTTTTGAGTTGAAAAATATTATTGCAATATCTTCTATTTTGCTGCATTATATTGTTGTATCAAACATTGCAAATATATTAGAAAACCACAAGTTAACAGAAAGGCAAAATTTGAAAATTAAATATCCTACCAGAAGTGGGATATTATAGTGGTATCAGAGCGGTTTCATGCCATCTTGTGTTGGGTTTAATCAATACTCAGTAAGCTCACATTTGTCAACATTTGAGTGACCAGCACTCATTGATTTTCAGTTCATAGTTTTCCGATTTCAGATTTGAGGTAGTGGGTTACTACAAGCTTGAAGAGCGAACCAGGGAAGGTTATGAACAACTAGCCATTAAAATCAGGGATAGTTATGAACAAGAAGCTAACCAACTCTTTGAGGGGTACCAGAACATGTCAGATGATTTTAAATCACAGTACTCTTTTAATAAATACCTGAACTTTGTTGTTACCTTGAGTCCTGAAAAGATTTGTTTGGTTAAGCATATTCGGAGGATGTTTAAGGAAAAAGTTTTATTTAGAAGTGTAAACTTCAGTCATGGGAAAGATGTTGCAACAGGAAACAAAATGAGTTTTCAGTATGATACTCCCCATGGTTCAGTGCCTACTGATGGGTACAGTGTGAGCAGGTATGATGGAACCTCTAAATCAGACAATGATGATGGTTCTACATTTAAACTCAATGATCAGGTTACAGGAACTCCCATAATGAGCAAGAACCAAATGAGAAGACAAGGTCTATGCTTCTCTTGCAAAGGTTTTCGGGAGTCTAACCACCAATGCACAGATAATGAGGTAAAGAAGCTTGAGGAAGACCTCGTTTTGACACAAGGATGCAATGAAGAAGAAGCCATGAAGGAAACAAATTTGAAGATGCACATTTTGTACGAAGATATTGGAGCTCATGAATAACATCATCTAGAAGGACAAAGGGGATTCCATAAGGAGGTCATAAAGGTTAAGGAAACTTATACACATACAGATTTACATTGCAGCCATGGGACAGAAATTATGGCACATGATACACTTAATTTTCCTTTGAAGTCACCTCTTGAACCAGCACTTGGCAATGCACAATTAGCAAAGGATGAATTTTTGGTTGAGTTCCTTGAGGACGCTGCAGATAAGTATGATGTAGCTTCTGATTTTCTATTTTATGACAATAGTCATAATGTTGAGCCTACTCTTGAGATAGCAGCCATTCCATGTGAGGATGATGGATGTGTGGAATTCCCTAACGTTGACACTCAAGATTTGGGTGTTAAAAATGAATTATGTGAAGCGGATTCAAACCACAGCAAGTCTGATTTTTCCAATCAGACCTTAGAAGATGTGAACAAATCAGAAAATTTACTTGTTGGCGATGGGTCCCAAGATAGTTCATTTGATGAACATGCATCTACTTTGGAGGAAGAAGTGTGCAATGATTATGTTCAATCAGCAGCTTCTATTATGTCATTGGAGCCATCCCATGAGGTACATAACAGCAGTACTTTTGTTGAGGAAGTCTACAGAGTTGATGGCACACATGATGATGCTTATCAACAATGAGTGATGATGATTCAGCCTCTTACCATAGTGCAGATTACAAATCAGAAAATTTGTGTGGAGACAATTTGTCACAAGGGTCTCATCATTTGGCAGGGCCATTGAAGGTGAACGAAGGCATAATTGCTTCAGTCTTAGAACACTTTGATGTTGTTGAGCAGCTGGTGGCACACTGTTGTTGGACTCCAGGTATATATGAACACCATGATAGTGGACTTTCCCTTGCAGAGTTTCAGGCACTTAGAGATGCAATTGGGGTAATGAAGAATAATTACTTATAGCTATTATCAGATAGAGATCATCTTTTCATGCTCAATGGAATCTATTATGATGCTCTAAAGGGAAAGGAAGAGGAGGTTGATGAGCTCACCTATGAGCTTGAGGTCACCACGGACTCTTTGAAGAGCACTCAAACAGCCCTTCAAGAGTCAAAGTTACGAATAGATGAGCTTACCGTGGAATTGAGCTTAACACAGTCCTCATCACCAGCAGACACATTTCTGATATCTATGACAGTTACTTGTGATGAGCATACACCCACGGGTAGTGGTAAGGAGCACTTTGAGGATGTGGCTACGTCCATTTCAATTACAGGTGTAGGTGACACAGACGGGATGAGTACTTTGGATGAGTTTAGCAGAGAACCAAATGTTGCATCAAGTGTCTCTAAGGATAGTCCCATTTCAGGTGATGCAAAGCAGATTCTTGATAGCTCTTGTCGTGAAGTAGTGGATTCTCCAAAGATTTGTGCGACAGATCACTACGTTGCTCCGTCTTCTTCACAAGAGGTATGCAAGGTATCATCTAGTTGGGAGATTGGTTCTCATGTTGATTTGTTTCCCTTCCCTAGAAGCAAATCAATGTTTACATCCCATGCAACTAATCTTGATCGACAGTCTATCGAGCCACAGAGATGGAGAGATCAGCTAAAGGTCACTGGAGAGAAGGTTGATCAAACCTTATCTCGTTTTGATTGCACTCATAAGTATGTTGAGTACCTCCTTTGGACAACAGAGTTTAAGAGACAGTATGGTGTCTCAGCTGGTACTCACATTTGTAACTTGCAGATTATCAGGAGCGCTTTGGAGGAGATAAAATTAAAATCTCCATTTGTTTCATGATAGAGAGTATGCTATTGGGTATGCAAAGAAGATTGCCAAAGCATCTACCCAATCAGCCATTCAGGATCAGAGACATGAGCCATCTTCTTATTTGAGTGATGAGGAGTGTGTTCCCCATGACTATGTCGGACAGCCATTGACACAGGAAGGTGTATTTTATCTTGACTGCACAGTTAGGAGTGCTCATCACTTCTCCTTTAGTCCACACACAGATAACTTGGTGACGAGCAGGTGTGGATTGGCTCGGGATTTATATCATCCATTGTGGGATGAGGAGTTGCCATCTACAGAAGATGGAACTAGAGATTGCAAGTGTCTAACTCAGTTATATTCAAAGGATTACTTGCAAGGTCAAAGATCTGATTACCATCATGTTGATGTGTACCACACAAAGTTTGCAACTTCTTTGTCTCAAAAATTTCCATTGGAGACATGGCTTCAGAGAGGTTGCAATGTCAGTAGGCATGATGGCATGTTTAGTCTTTACAGCAATGATGGAGGAAGGTTTTATCATTCACTCGATTTGGGAGGAGCAGTTACATATCTTCCAGCACCTACGAGGGTTAGTCAGCACATCCTTAGGAGATTTGCAGAGGATGAAAGGGGATGTTATGGTGCATACATGTTTGGATATACTTACCTCCTCTTGACTAATGGATGTGAATCTCAATTGTATTGGGATCCAAGTGGTGACAAGTATGGCACTATGGTTTGGATGGATTCCAATGAGTTGCCTCACCATTTTCAGCATGGTGAAGTTGATATCAGAATAGCGCAATGAAAGTCAAAGGATGTTATGCATGGAAGACTTCCATTCTGGGTTTGGGATCCAGGAATATGTTGCATTGTTGTTACGATTGGTAGATTGTCCGTCTTTGGGATAGTTACCTGCAGTGATGTTGAGCATAGTTTGATTTCTACCTAGTGGATACGGAGGATATATTCTTGGGCATTCTATAGAAATTGTCATTTAAGCTATGAAGTCAATTCTTTTTTATTTGTTTAGTGAATGCAAGTATGTAAGTTGATATTAAGCCCATGCTGCAAAAGCTTATGTTGAGGTCATTGATCTTGTGTTCATGATTCCAAGAATTAAATTAAATTGAACAGCTATATTAATCTTTGCATTGATGAATAATAGTTTTGTGTATTCCTTTAGCAATTTATTTTCAAGAATCATTTGTTATGAGCACACACACTTATACTGAGGGGGGTGAATCAGTATAAGATAAACTTTTATTTATTTAAAATCCAACAACCACAAAAATAGCAATCATACAATATCTACCAGCTAAGAGACACAAGATCTACATAGAAACCCTTTTGAGAGAAAACCACAGAGAAAGACTGCTTGGATCTACTAAACAAATCTAGTCACAAAAATAAAATTCTTTTACAAATCTTTTGTAAGCACCAATCCATTGGAGACACCAATCTCTTCTATTGAGACACCAACCTCTAATGAACAAAATTTCGCCTTCTTGAATATAGCTTCTTCAAAAGATAATGATAATTTGAGTTTCCTTCATAAAAGTTGCTCACAACTTCTTCAGATATATTCTCTTCCTCAAAACTCTGCTGCAAATAGGAATGATATTTCTTTAATTGCTTACTTTTATTTACCCCACACAACTTCTATTTGTACTTTCCTTATGCCTCTTCACCCAAGGGAGGTGACCCTTCAAGGAGGGTCGGCCAAGTTTACACGTGAATAAATTTATTTCTATATTTATTTTTCCCAAGTTGGGTGACCACATCAAGAGGGTCAGCCTATGTCAAAAAGACCTCACATAATAGTAATTTTAATTTTCCACAAGAGGCTGTCCATCTAAAAACGGCCTCAAACAATATTAAATTGGATTTTCACAACGAGGTCGCCCACTTTCTATTAATTGCAGTGCTGCCATGATTAAATGATCTCATTGGAATGATGCAATCTATACCTTGAATAAGGGAACTTATTTTCTTCTTTAATAATAGCAATATGTTCTACACTACTTCGACATCAAAGACAAAAATATTTCCAACAAACTCCCCCTTTGTAATTGATGCCAACCTTGAAAAGAAATAATCTTATCTTGTGAATACAAAGAGAATATAATTCTCCCCCTGTCTATAATTCTCCCCCTTTTTGTTATCCTCCCTTTTTGACATCAACGGCAAAGTCTTCACAAACCTAAAAGATAATGCAATGAATAGTTTCCCCTAAATTTGTGCTTGTTCTTAGGAATTAGTGATTAGATGAGAGTGATATCACTCCAAATTTCTACCTGAGATACACAAAAATCTCTTTAGGAAGTGGCTTCGTGAAAATATCTATAATCTATTCTTGTGTTGCAATGTACTCCACCTTGACATGTTTTGCTACCCGTTCTCTTAAAAAATGATACTTGATGGGAATGTGCTTCGTCCTAGATTGCATATCTAGATTCTTTGAAAAATTAATTGCTATTGTATTGTCACAAAGCACTGAAATTGGATGATCATATTCTATCTTCATGTCCTTCAATGTTTGTTTCATCCAAAGGACTTGTGTGCAACATGATACTACCACTATGTATTCGGCCTTTTCTGTGGATAAAGAAATTGAAGGTTGTTTCTTGCTTAGCCTAGACACTAGATTGTTCCCAAGAAAGAATGCTCAGCCACTTGTACTTTTCCTATCAACACTGCCTTCCCAATCCACATTTGTATATGCTACTACCTGAAATCTTCACCTCTCAAATACCACAAACCAAAGTCCAAAGTGCCCTTTAGATATTTGAATATTCTTTAAACTTCTTGTACATGAGTTTCTTTTGGTGTTGCTTGAAAATGTGCCACCTTGCCTACTACATGCACAATGTTTGGTCTTGATGCTATCACATATAGTGACTCCCAATCATGGACCTGTATAGCGTCTAATTTGCTCCGGGAGATTCATCATCCTTTCTTAATTTACAACATGTAACCATGGGTGTGCTAACTTTTTTGCAATCTTCCATCCTAATTTCTTCAACATTGCCTTGATGTATTTGGTTTGCAAGATAAATATACCTTTGTTGAATTCAGAAATTTGTTCCAAGGAAAAACAATAACTCGCCAAGCATAGACATCTCAAATTCCTTTTGCATTTCCTTTGCAAATTCTTGGCACATTCTATTACTGCTACCTTCAAAAACAATGTCATCAACATAAACCACAACAATCAACTAATTTTCACCTTCAATTTTAATATAAAGATCAATTCCTCTTTTGAAGCCTTGTTGTAGATATTTTTCAAGTCTAGAATACTAAGCCCTAGGGCTTCTTTTAGTTCATAGAGTACTTTCTTCAATCTGCACACATAATCTTCATTTTCTAATAACAAAAAACCTTCCAACTGATCAATGTATACTTCTTCCTCTAAATTGCCATTGAGAAAGGCTGACTTAACATCCATTTGATAGACTTTGAAGTTCTTTAAACAAGCAAATCCTAAAAACATTATGATAGCTTCTAATCTTGCAACAAGGGCAAAAGTCTCTTCATAATCAATACCCTCAACTTGAGCATAACCCTTACAAACTAACCTTGCTTTATTTCTTACTACTTGACCATCTTCATTCACCTTATTCCTAAAGACCCACATGGTACCAATCACATTCTTATCTTTTGGTCTTGGAACAAGTTTCCATGTCTCATTATTTTCAATTTGATTTAATTCTTCCATAGCATCTATCCAATGCTTGTTTTCTCTAGCTTCTGCAAAGTCCTTAGGCTCAATTTTAAATAGCAAGGAGAAATTTGCATGTTTTAATGCACTTGCTAATCTTCTTCTAGTCTATATCCCAATATCTTTATAACGAAGAATTAGATTTTCTGAATGATTCTTTTTAACTAGATGGTGTCTTTGTATCTCTTCGTCCTATTTCTTCTTTTCCATCTCCTTCTTCCTTGCAGCTTGAGTCTTCAAATTCTTCTTCTTTACAACTTGAGTCTTCTAGGTGATCATTTGCTTGTAATTTATCTTTTTGATGTTTTGCTTCATCCACTTTTACATTGGCACTTTCTACAATCTTTTGCAACATTTTATTATAACATCTATAAGCCTTTTTCGGCCCCTTTTTGGGATCTGTGCGGTTAATTATTTCAAGGAGGCTTTTTCGGCCCCTGCTGAGGCGCCCAACCTAGCTTTGGACTATGAGATTCTCCAACATCTCCCTGCCTCCATCTCTCAGGAAGATAATTTGGCAATCCTTAGGACTGTTTCCATGGAAGAAGTTTGTCTAGCCACCTTTAGCATGGAGGCTTTCAAAGCCCCGAGGCCTGACGGTTTTCCTCCTGCTTTCTTTCAAATTTTATGGGATATTGTGGGCGGGGACCTTGTGCTTCTGGCCAGGGACTTCTTCAAATCTGGTAGGATCCTCAAACAATTGAACCACATTTTCATTTCTCTTATCCCCAAATTAAGTGAGCCTCTTTCTATGATTGACTTCTGACCTATTAGTCTTTGTAACACCTTTTATAAAATCATTTCTAAGATCCTTGTTAACCACATCAAACCTCTTCTGGAAAAAATCATTAGTCACACTCAAAAGGGGTTTGTCCCTGGGCGACATATTCTTGATGCCACTTTGACAACCCATGAGCTGCTCCACTCAATGGATAGATGTAACAATGCGGGGATGGCTCTCAAGCTTGACATTTCCAAAGCTTATGATAAAGTGTTATGGGACTTCATCCCGAAGGTCTTGGCTAAGTTTGGCTTTAATAGTTCGGTCATCAAACTCATTATGGAATGTGTTAGTATTGTCAAGTTCTCAGTTATGATTAATGGATCCCCTTGTGGGTTCTTCTCTGCTGGTAGAGGGCTCAGAAAAGAAGACCCTTTGTCCCCCTATCTTTTCATTATGATTGTTGATGTGCTCAGTAGGAATTTCATGCGTCTATTGTCAGAGGGCTCCATTACGGGTGTTAGAGCGGCTTCCGCTCTAAATCCGATTGTTGTGCAGCATTTTGTGAATGAAACCTTTCTATTTGGGAAGGCCTCTGTGGTGGAAGCTAGGAAATGGAAAGCTTGTCTTAACAACTATGCCTCTTGCTCTGGTCAAAGCATCAATTACAATAAAAGCAAGATTTATTTGGTTAATTGCATGCTTAATTTGAAAAATAGGGTGACTGCGGTTCTAGGATGTGTTGGTGATTCTCTCCCGTCGGTGTATCTTGGGCTCCCCCTCACAGTTAAGGAGGTACCCACAGAGTTTTGGAATTCGGTTCTGGAAAGGATTCAAAGGAAGTTGGTTGGGTGGAAGGGCTCTTTGCTAAGCCATGCTGGAACACTCCAACTTCTCACTGCGGCTATCCAAGGTATCCCCACTTACTTTCTATCCATTTTTAAGATGCCTAAGTACATTACTGATAAGTTTGAAAGAATTCAAAGGAATTTCCTTTGGTCCAGTACTGAGAAAAAAAAGAAACTCGCTTTGGTGAAATGGGAAAGGGTCTGCCGGGCTAAAAATTGTGGTGGGCTTGGAATTAGGAAAATTGTCAACTCTAACAGGGCTCTGATGGCCAAGGTTGGTTGGGACCAGTTAAGGAACACTAAGGACTGGTGTAAAATTTTGAATGCCAAATATCTCCAGAACAGGCCCTTGATTGATTGTCTTTCGAAACCTCACCCACAGGGCTCTATTGTCTGGAGGAGCATTTGTAGCATACAAGGCCTGCTAAAGAAAGGGATTAAATGGAAAATGGGAAATGGGATTAAAATCAAGTTTTGGGAAGATACTTGGCTAATTGACTCCTCTCTGGTTTGCTCTGGCTTTCAGGCGGTGATGGGAGCGGCTCAGAGATTCTTTGGCATACATATCAATGACTTTGTGTCTGGAACTCCCGCAACTAGGATTTGGAAGGATCTTACCCTTTGTTGCCCCCATTCTCATGACCTTTGTTGTCTAGCTCGATCCCTTCAGGTGATTCTCTCCAGCACCAGGTTTCCTTCCTATGACAAGGAGGATGAGTTTTTTTGGACTTTAGATAAACAAGGGGGTCTCTCAGTGCGGTCAGCTAACTGCTGACTAGCGAAAATTCGGATGTGGAACCCTGGAAGAAGGTTTGGAATTGTCACATGATCCCTAAAATTAATTTTTTCTGATGGACGGCCTGTCATAACAGGATTCTAACCCAGGACAATCTGAGGATTCGGGGTTTTTGTTTTCCCAATAGATGTTTCCTTTGCAAGGAAGGGGAGGAAACTGTCAGTCACCTTTTATTACACTGCCCGTATCCTGCTGAAGTTTGGGGGCTGGCTTTTGAGAAACTTGATGTCCCTTGGGTTATGAGCAAGAACCTTTTATCATTTATTATGGGTTGGTATGGCCCATTTTTCCACTCTCTGCCTAGTGAAATTTGGAAGCAGGTCCCCCCTGTCTTAGGTTGGTGTTTATGGAAGGATAGGAATAATAGGGTTTTCAGGAATATTGAGAGGAGTCCCAAGGAGGTGTTTGGCATTGGAGTTAGGCTCATTGAGGAGAATATCTCTCTTTAATGGGAAACTCCTGGAGATGGGGGCCGATGGATTACAAAATAAAAATGGCTAAGGAATGGCACCAGGATTTAAAGGCTAACTCCTTTGATAATTTGAAACTTTCAGTTAGGAAAAATACTCAATGGGAGCCTCCGGATAGAGGATGGTTTAAACTTAATTTTGATGGGGCTGCTAAGGGCAACCCAGGTAGGGCAAGTATTGGTGGAGTTATCAGAGATTCTATGGGAGCTCTGGTGGCGGGATTTGCTGGAGGTATTGGGTTTCAGTAGGCTTTAGTGGCGGAGGCTCATGTGCTGCTAATGGGCCTCAAAATTGTTATTTCTCTGGGGATTGCTTATCTCCACATTGAAGGAGACTCCACGTCGGTGACGGATGCTGTGAATAAAGACAAATTAATTGGTTGGAATACTAAGGACATTTTGTTGGATGTTAGCTTTCTTTTATCCAAATTTAGGCATAAAAAGGTGACTCATATCTTCAGAGAAGGCAACCATGTGGCAGATGCCTTGGCTAATCTTGGCTCGGGCTAGGATTCGGCTAAATGTTGGAGGAAAAAGAAAAGGCTTCTGCCAAATATTCAAGCTTTAATAGCGCGGGAACAAGGCTACCATGGTTTGCAATGACTTTTAATCTTTGGATGACGGGAGCTGAATGGGGGGCCCACTGGATTTTTTTCGAGATCTGGTGGATGAGTGTCAACATTGAAATGAAGTACAGGTGGAGGTTTCCTGGAAAACATCTGCGTGTGTGGGGCACGGAAAGGAGGATCCACGTGTCTGTCCTTTGGACATGATGGATGGGTTCGGGTTCTAAGGTTACGGTGAGGTGGCGGGATTGGGATATAAAAGATGGTTACAACTATAATTTTGGCGGCCTGATGATGGATAGGTGGAAGGACATGACTTCATTATATCTGTGGAGCCGTACTGTGCTATCTATTCCCTTGGGAATTATTGGATTTCTTGTTTTATCTCCTTGCATCTGGAGGTGTGAATGTATTTATCATAGTTACGGGACTCACCCGGACTCGCCCGAACTCGGCGATTCTCGAGCCAAGTACCCCTGGCCGGGTCCTAGGAGCACAGACTCTGGCGCGGCCGAGTCCTGCCGAGTCCTCGCCGAACTCGCCGCTTCCCGAAGAGTCCCAAGCCCTGGACGCGGTCGGCGACAGCAGAATAAAAAGTCAATAAGAAAACATAAAATTGACTTTAAAGTTTGTTTTTTTTTTTTTCTTATATTATCTCCCCAACCCTAAAAGCAACCTCATTTCATTCATTTGGCAAAATAGGAGGAGAAGAGAGAGTTGTGAAGAAAAATAGGAGGACAAGAGAGGGCAACCAGCAAGTTGTTGAAGACAAATACAAGGCCATATATCATTTGGGAAGCTTCATACCAGCAAGGAAGTGCATTGAGAGCTCATTACCAGTGATTGGGAGGAGTTTGCATTGCATTCCAAGCCAAATATAAGAAGTAAGTTTGATTTTTATTGATTTTTTTTGTGTTTTTTTAACAAATAATTCATTGTAATTTGAAAAATCATTGTTTTTTTAGTTTGCATTTTTTTTTTACAAACCCTACTTGCAATTTAAATAGTTTTATAAACCCTACTTGTTATTGCAGCCACATTCATTTGCAAATCAGAACATATTATTATTTTCACAATGTCTCAAACCCTAGGCAGAAAAGACCCTGCTTGGAAACATGCTGAAATCTTTCCCGGAATGAAAAAAGGAGAAGCAAAAACTAAATATTGCAAAACAATATATCATGGAGGCATAAATAGATTAAAATACCATATTGCACACATACCCATCCATGATGCAGTGGGCTGCCCTATAGCACCTCCTGAGGTTGTCCGTGAAGTGCAGGTGCAATTAAAAACTTTTGAATTGCAAAAAGAAATGAAAAAAAGACAGAAGCATGAATTGGTGAGTTTGGGAGTTGGACAAGGACTTGGTGCTGTTGGAGATGCTTCTTCCATGCCTCCATACCGTCCTAGTGCTAGTGTTTGTGCTAGTGGTATTGCTTCTACACCAGCTATCCCTGTGCATATTGTTGGTGGCGCTAGTACTGCTAGTGCTAGTGGTAGTGGCAGTATTAGCATTGGCCCTAGAGTTCGTAAATCTAGGGTGGACTCATATTTTGTACCACGCACTACTCCTAGTTCCCAACCGTCGCTTGAGAGCATGGGTTGGAACAAGGATGTACATGATGCAGCAAAAAAGACAATTGCAGACTTTTGGTACTACTGCACCATTCCCTTCCATGTAGCCAGGTAATTCTTTTTCGTTTAATTGTTTTAAAATTTATTATTTTAGAATCTAGATGTATCTCATTATCGAATTCAAATTTAGTGCAGTTAAAATCTTAAAACTTTTCATTTTACAATACTTATGTAAGTTAACTTATTAATTTATTTATGACATGCTTTAGGTCACCTTTTTGGCAAAACATGGTTGATGCCATAACCATATGTGGGCCGGGGTTCAAAGCCCCTTCTGAAGATCAATTAAAGGGCCCGCTTTTGACTCAAAAAGTGGCAGATGTGAAAGCACAATTAGAGGAGCAGCATGTGCAGTGGAGGAGGATTGGTTGCACCATCATGACTGATGGTTGGACCGATAGGAGAAATAGAATGCTGCTTAATTTTCTAGTGTCCTCTGGAGGTAATTGGACTTCCCTCAATGCATTGAAATTTGAATTTGTTTTAGTGATTAATAATTTAATACGATTGATTTTTGTTTTTTAATTTATTGAATAACTGGTTTTGCTTATTCTTTCAGGTGACACTGTTTTCATTAAGTCCATTGATGCTTCTGCCTGGCATAAAATAGCCAGTTGTCTAAATCCGCTCAAATTTCATGTGTAGGCACTCTGAAGCTGCCTGAATGTGCTGAAGTAGTTAGAATCCCGAAATCCTGAGGGAAAGACCTCAAATTAGGTACTTACCAAAAATAGTAAGTTGTCAGATTTCAGTAAGATTTCAGCGGGATCCTGCATTGGGCCCTTTACCGTACTATTGCACTCAGATTTTACCGGGATGTCCCGTCTTTTGACCTAAACTGAAATGATTGTCAAGCCTACGAAATTAGGGTTTCTATCCTTCAGGCTTGCTGAAATGATTGTCAAGCCTACGAAATTAGGGTTTCTATCCTTCAGGCTTGTTTGAGGTCAAAAGACGGGACATCCGAGTAAAATCTGAGTGCAACAGTACGGTAAAGGGGCCCAATGCAGGATCCCACTGAAATCTGACAGCTTACTATTTTTAGTAAGTACCTAATTTGAGGTCTTTCCCTCAGGATTTCGGGATTCTAACTACTTTAGCACATTCAAGCAGCTTCAGAGTGCCTACACATGAAATTTGAGCGGATTTAGACAACTGGCTATTTTTAGCAGTTCAGCCTTCGAAGGTTATTTTCAGGGTTTAAACGTACGATTCTCCAATGCATGACTGGAGAATGGATCTGGGTTTTCCAAGACCTTCGCGGCGATATAACATGCAAACCGAGATGAGGATTTTCAGTGGTTCAGCCTTCAGAGGCTATTTTTAGGGTTTGCATGTAGAGATTTTCAGTGCATGTCCGGATATTCTATATGGGTTTTGTGAGAGCTTCGCAATGGTATGACATGCAAATGGGATGAGTCAGTTTTAAGAGACTTACTATTTTTAGCCAGTGCCAGCACGTTGACCAATTTTCTGGGTTTTTCTGGGTTTTTTGAGATTCCATGGGCACTGTGACATGCAAACTCATCCGAAATCAGACTGACCACTTTCCGGACACTTAATATAAATAGCAGCTTCAGCCCAGTGGTTACCCAACGCTTCAGTCCAGTAAGCAGAGTGACAAACAGTAGAAATCAAGAAGATCGGGAGCAGTCTGGGGCGCATGCAAGTCAGATTAGGGTTTCCCCTGCTATGTCTAAAAATAGATGGAATAAAATACAGAGATTTCAAAACGAAGCACGCCACCGGGACCAGCATCTTTCAGGCTGCCTATTGGCAAAATTTGAGCACGATCTGAATACATACTATTTTTAGTAAGTCATCTCATGGCTATAAATAGCACGTATTGTTCCAGAGACAAGTGTGAACAGGTTACTCACAACATCAAGAACAAGTGGAACGAATTTCGAAGCGAACGGAGATACAGAAATTGATCAATTTTAGGATTTGCTAAAAATAGCATACGCTATGCCAGAGAAGATATAAACAAGGTAGCAGGGCCAAGTGGAGGCACAGCCACACCATCTCCATCTCAGAACGGGGCGAAATGCAAGGAAACCCTAATTGCTCCGAGTTTGCTAAAAATAGAAAGCCAAGGCATGGCTAAGGCGTTGAAAACTTATAAGTGATAACTGGCATGGAGACACATCAAATACGCCTGAAGTATGGAGAAAATATTCTAAGTGTGGGACTTCCCTCACACACCCTCAAATGCGCCCAAGATTTCCCTGAGCAGGGGTCAAATGCGCCCACACGGGGCCAAGGCATGGCAAAATTCTCTAAGGCGTTGAAATTCCTTGAGGACCCTTCAAATGCGCCCAAGGATGGAAGCAACATAGGCTAAATGCGCCCAGGGGAGGTGAAAGGTCATTGGATGATGGCGCTTTCCTTCACATAGTTGAAATGCGCCCAAGACAAGAAGCCCACCATGTGAAATGCGCTCAAGGTGAAGAGTCACCATGGGCGTGGGAAATTCCTCCTACCCAAGGCAAATGCGCCCACAAGTTACTCTTACCCATGGTAAATGCGCTCAAAGGGGGCCATAGGGGATAAAACGTTGAGAGGTAAAAAAAAAAAACGCCAAGGTAAAGAAAGTTTCCCTCTTGACACATCAAATGCGCTTGGAAGTGGAAGCCCACCATGCAATATGCGCCCAAGGAAGGTGAAGGGTCACCATGGGCGTGGAAAATTCCTCTCCACACCCTCAAATTGGCCCAAAGGTGTAAGTTGCCTACGCAAAATGCGCCCTAGAGTGGAAGTGTTATGTGTGATATGCGCCCAAGGTATTTTCCTCCTCCATGTGCTATATGCGCCAAAGGTAAAGGTGAAGTTGGGGGTGGCGTGATTTTAAAAAGGCTAAGGCTAGATAATTTTCCCCCTCCACATATGATAGGCGCCTAGAGGCAAAGATTGATACAAGGTGAAGTACGCCCTTCATGGGTAATCTAAAGTGAATTTTCTAGATAAATTTCCTAAGGCAAGAAAGTGCTAAGGCGTAAAAAAGGGATATAACGTGGAAGCCCACATACTCAAATGCGCCCTTCAAGGGTGATGTGATTAAATTTAAAATAATTTTCTAAGGCATTTTCAAAGGTAAGAAATACGCCTACAGGTGATGCTAAAATTTCCAGAGAGAAAATTCTTCAAAGGGAAAATCAAGGAAAAATGCCAAGGCAGAGAAACTTGAGGTTGCAAGTGTGGAAGACGTCCGGAGTAAATAGAAATAAACTTTAGTAAAATTTTATTATTTTTTTTCAAAATAATAAAAATTAAAAGTACCCCTTCATCCGAATACACGTGGAAACAACGAGTTCTGAGAGGAATTTTCTATTGGGTGTTGAACATTTTTTATTGCAAGACTATTTGAATTTGTTCCACACCTTGCTCGCATCGTTTCGATGGATATTTTTGCTCGGTGTCTATTTTGATAAAAATCCTAAGGCAAACTTAAAGAATTTCTCTAAGGCAAACAAATAAAATGAATGAGATGTTTCGCTGGAAGATTGAACTGAATGATTTTGCCAAGGCAAGGATGAGATAAAAAGACTTAGCCAAGTGAATTCGAAATTGTCCACCAGAGTGAGTGGTTTAATGTTTTAAAAGATCAAATATGATGAGGCAGGCCTGTGCAAAAATGATGAAATTCATACTTGTAGAAACTTGAGATTCTGATGCTTCGAATGACAAGTGTTACGACTCAAAAAGAGAGGGAAAGTGGAATTCAAAAATGTGCTAAGTATAGCCTCTATTGGATTTCGACCTGGCTATAATATTTTGAGTCCTCTTCATTCTCCTCACACGTTGTTGAATGCAGAGCATTTTCTGAAGTTGAAGTACGAGTTTGCAGAGAAATAAAATATTCCCAAGCTGTTGGAAGAGTTCGAATTTGTGAGAAGGCTTGAGATTGCTGAGAAGATACGAGTTTGCAAGCAGAGTCTCCAGTTGCTGAAACGTGGCTAAGAAAGTTCGAAGTTGTTGAAGCTGTTGAAGCACGATTTTCTTTTTGGAGAAGTCTCAGATTGCTGATTGCTGAGAGGTGCAAACTTCTTAGTTTCCAGTGGCTGAAAGTGAAAGACACGTTTTGACTTGCTGAGGCTGCAGTTGCTGAGTTCGAATTTGTGAGGAGAGATCCCAAGTTGCTGAGAAGTCTGAAGTTGAAAAGTCTTGAAGTTGCTAAAGTTCGAATTTGAAGAGTCAAATTGCTGAAGTTGTTGCATGTGAAGTGCATTTTGGAGGAGAAGTACGAATTTAAGAAAAGTTGCATAACTACAGAAATTTCACAGAAACTTCTAAAAAAATACTGAAGTGAACAAGAGTGTTGAGGTTTGCAGCTGAAAGTGACAAATTGTTGCAGCCCTTTTATTTAAAATCAGCTGACAACCTCAAAGGTGATTACCTCAATGGTGATTACTTTATTATTTTAAAATCTTGTTTTCTAACTCTCTTGCCCTTTTGCAGAATGGCTGAATCAAGCAGAAGAGTTGCAGGCATAAACAACCACACCGAATCCAAACAAGCAGTGATCAAGAAATTAAGCAAGTCCTTCCTACCGGAATCAAAGTTTTCATCAAAGTTGGGCAAGTTGGCTGACACAAACTTAGGCTCGTTCAACCTGGAGGCATTCAGGAGGAGTATAATGGGGACTGGAGGCCATCACCCATCGGTGACTTCACACAGTATTGTCAGGAGCGGATTGTATGCAGCCGCCAGTTTTTCGCCAGCTATCCGGTGTCCAGAACTCATCATGGAATGCGCCCACCACTACAACACAGAGCAAAGAACGATCACTTCGCCAGATGGCAAGATATTGGCCAACCTGACACCTAAAGCAATCGGGGAAGAGTTCGGGATTCCAGTTCATGAGAAGATAATCTATAAGACAAAAGAAAGGGCTGAAAGAATGTATTCATCCACAATTGATCGATGTGTTGATTTGATAAACACCAGGTGGATGATCAAGCCCAAGCCAACTCGTACAAAACTACCCAAACAGATAATCTCGGAGGACTTGAGACAGGAGTTTGGTGATCTGATTATGATGCTGAGCAGAGTTGGAGGGTGCCCCCAAGCGTTCATCTTTGAACCTTGGATGTTCTACTATGTCAACTTGGTACTAGAGGGCAAAGATCACATGGATTGGGCACTGTTGATCAGTGACAGCATTCACGAGTAGCTCTGTGGTGTGAGAAAAATGAAAACATTTTATATGGACTCTTATATTGTAAATATGCTGGCTCGCATGACAAAGTATAGGGGGATCTCTTACAAGGAACCAATTGGGTGTGGTTCCCATCAATTTAAAATACATGAGGCTTGTCCACAATTGCATTTGACAAGCACAACTAACTACAAAAGGGTCAATGACGCCTTCATTATGCATATTACGAGGACCTTGCAGCAGAGAACCCATCACAGAATATCCAAGGAAGCACAAGAGATGATTGAGAAATTCGGAAATTGGTTTATCCAATTTCCAAAGTTCACCTACATAAAGCTGCAAGGATTCTCTTCCTATCCTTATAGATTGCCCCAGTATCCCACCAACAGAACAGTGATGCTAGAAGTATCTAGGCAACTTATTGCCTATGATAAGATTCAAAAGAAGAAGAAGAAAGGTGGACTTGGATTCCCAATTACCATGGGGAATTCAGATGAAATCTGCCCATCGCTGCAAGCAACAAGGGAGGCAGAAAATAAGCTCCAATTCTTCCATCTTTCCTACCACACCAGCAAGCACCATTACGATCCCCACAGGAACATCAAATGGATATTGTCAGAAGAGTTCATACACAAGGCACAGATTGAAAACTTTTGGGCCAATGCAGTGGATGAGATCGAGATCAGGAAGAGAATGTTCTCTCGGATACCGTTGGTAATGATCAGAGAGTGTGAGATTGTCCCAGTACTGGATCAAATTGAAGAAGACATAAACGTAGTACAAGTTGACTACGAGACGATGAGAGATACGCCTTTACTACTCCCAGATTGGTCTGAGCCAGAGATCATCGACTTGGATACACTCTGTATCCCAATCTTAACCTTCACACGGAGCTGGGTAGAGAGGCATGTGAGCCGACTTAAGGGACAATCAATTCCCCTTCCCTATAATTTGATAGGAGATCACAGATCACCAGCAATTAGGCAGAGAAGGCAGGTGGATCATACTCCAGAGCCAAGAGGAAAAGAGCCAGTTCAGCCTAAGCCTTTGAGAGTTGAGGAGTCCTTGCATACACCATCTCGAGCAAACTCTCCAAGTCTACAGGAGATATCATTGTTTGCTGATCAGAGGGAGAGATTGCAGGCGGAGCAGGCAGTGCAAGTGGCAAGTCAGCCACCCCGTAGGGAATCAGTGGGCCAGAGCATCAACATGCCCCGAGAAGATAATCAGCAAGAGACTGAGGAGGGGATTGCCACGGATACTCAGTTTCAACAGGCGATTGAGGCAGCTCTCGAGGATGATGCCATTTCAGATCAGGATGCCCAGAGCTCAAGAGACACTAAGCCTATTGATGATGATGAGCCTCGTCGGAACGATGGCAGAGATGAAGTTCACGAGGTAGAAGCCGAGGTTGAGCAGCCTTTTGTTATATCAGACATGCGGCAGGAGGTGCCAGAATGGCTAAGGGATAGGATGAGGAGTGGTCCTGTAGATGAGACTAATCCCATAGTTGAGATGGAAGAGTTGTTACAGAGGATCAGCGCACCTCCAACAAAAAAGAAGGCTAGGAAGTTCTCCAAAATATCCACAGATGAAAATGGATCTCGAACTTTACATGTGGCAGTGCCTCGGGTAGAGTGTGATCGGGACGAGGTCGTTCCCAAAAACTACGTTGTTACAACTATGGAACTTGGCTGCCCTACTGGAGCACAAGTAGTAGAGGAGTGCGATAATTCCTATCGAGCACTCAAGGATAGATTGTCCTATGTTGAGGGCAAATACAAAAAGTTGAAGGTAGAGCACAAGATACTGATTGGCTACGTACAGCACTTGTCCCGTCCTTGTGGGTAAGAGAATCCGATAATTCGGCTTCCAGCTGAATTTTCCAGGGAGTCAATCAGTGGGTTAGAAAATTTGAAGAGAATGGCACAACAGGCAGACAAATGGGTTGCCAGCGTCCATGTTGAGAAAGGAAAGTTTATGGAGGATCTTGCACATGCCTATGAGCAAGCCTCCGATATTATGGCAAGGATAGATGCAGTTAACCATGCTTGGGGTGAGGCCCGTATCTATCAGACGAGAGTTGTTCTCCGTTTAGGGGCTTTGATGAGCATGCCTCAACAGACTTTGGTTGAGGGAGGTGTTATTCAACAGGGGGATAGGTATGATTTCGTCGGGTGGTACTCTTCGGTGGTCACAGGCCAAGGATACTACGATGCATCACAGACGGATTCTGTCAGGGTCAAAAAGGCCATGACGAATATTTTAGATGGGGTCCTCAACACATTGGAGGCAATCTTCGCCAGGAGGTTGACTTTTGAAGAGGTGACTACAGATGGGTTGAAGAACAGATTAACACCATTCTTTTTTGAGGTGAAGACCTTCACACAGGATGACTTCGAGAACACTGCTATGTTCTCCAATATCATACAGAACACCCGGGACGCCCTTGTTGCCTGGAAGAAATCTTAAGCCCGGCATGGGCAAACAGTTACAATTTTAGAGTTCCAGTTTGATCACATTCCTCCCATTTCAGATCAGGAAGTTGAGGTAGTATTGGCCAGGTTCATCAGATTTGTAGCCAGCGAGAAGAAGAAAGGAAACGCCCTTCTGGACGATGACCTTCTGGAAGGAGACGACATGCATTGATGGCGGATAGTGGTTCATTGATGAGGAGTGGAGGGCGCATTCATTGCCCCACTCCTCTCAGTGGCGGTTTTTAGGGCTAAAACCCTAATCAGTGCTTAGGTGGCTCAATCTAAGCCTTCCATTGTATTTCAATCTAAGTCGTCCACTGGGTTGGGCTAGATATAAAAGGGGTATCCCCCCTCATTTGTAAGATGGTTAGAGATAGATCAGAGCTAGACAAAAATCAGAGATAGAGTTGAGCTAGATAGAAGTTAAAGTAGAGCTAGGAGTTAGCTTAGTTTGGAAAGGAAAGAAAGACTTTCCCTTTGAAATTTTTTGCAAAAGATTGTTATGTAAGACTCTCATAATATAAGGATTTCATTGATTGGTGACTTCATTTTGCATTGTGGGCAGTTGACGAGATCTTTTCGTCTTTCCAATTCGAATAGAGTAGAGTAGAGTAGATTTTGTTTTCATGCAAGTAGTGTTAATTGTGGAATGTGACGTTGGTTTGAGCAAATCTTCCCGTATCCATACCACTAGCGGGCTTGCTGACGGTAAGTTTGCCCCTGCGTGGTCAACTAGAATCCCAACACCTAACTTCAGTTGTGATTAGTGTGCCCACTTGCTTCGTCGTGAAGGGGTGTGCAGGTTGAATCTCAATTTGAACATCTTATCCATCCTTTGAAGATTGCACCAGCTTTGTCAGAGTTGTCCGAAGGAGAGACGAAACAAAGTTTGGTTTGGAGATTGTTAAAGCTAGCCCTTGCATTCCACCCTTAGAGATAGATTGTAGAATTCCTATCCCTATCACCTTTAAATTCAATATTTCCCGGTCTGTTCAAATACCAGAGCATCATAGCCAAAACCTTTCATTTGCTTGAGTAAAGAAATTGAACAATTACGTAAGTCCCCTTGGAATACCCAGCATATTCACATCAACCAACTGAGTCTATTCGCGATAAAAGGAACCTTGGAGTTGAAATCATGAACTTTCACGCAATCTTAGCATGCGGAACACTTTGATCAAGAGAGAATAGAGTGACTGTTGGACATTTTATTCTGTGTTGGTGTTGTCATAAAATCTCAAGGCGTTGAAAATTCCTCCACACCCCCCTAAATGCGCCCATGAGGGGGATGGAAGTTGAAAAAGTTTCTAAGTAAAATAAAATTCCTCCTCCACCTCTCAAAGGCGCCATGACTTGAGCAGAGGTGTTTGAAAAGTTTCTAAGGCATAAAATGGAAGCTTGCATGTGCAAATGCGCCCATCATGTAAAGAGGTGTTTGAAAAGTTTCTAAGGCATAAAATGGAAACTTGCATGTGGAAATGCGCCCAAGATGAAAGGAAGTGTTAAGAAATCTTCCAAGGCAAGTGAAAGGAAAGTAGACCCTATGAAATGCGCCCTTGAAGAGGGTATGAGGTGAAAAGTTTTCCAAGTAAAAAGAAGTGGAAGTTACCCCTTCAAAATGCGCCCAAGGTAGGCAAGGGTCTAGGAAATTTTTCTAAGATTAAAAATGGAAGTTGCTGCATGGGTATGCGCCCAACTTGCAAGAAGAGGCAAGGTAAAAATGTCTAAGTGTGGAATTCCTCCTCACAACCCAAAATACACCCAGCAAGGAAAGGATGTTGGAAAAATATTCCAAGTATTTGAAATATCCTCCTCACTAGCTAAAATGCACCCAAGTTGATAAGAGGGAGGAGAGTGAAAGAAACGTTTCTACGTAAAAATTCCCCCTCATAGGGTGAAATGCGCCCAAGCTTGACGAATTCTTCCTCCACATGCTAGATGCGCCCAAAAGTTCCTCTAGCACATGTGAAATGCGCCCAAGTTGATAAGAGGGAGGAGAGTGAAAGAAACGTTTCTAAGTAAAAATTCCCCCTCATAGGGTGAAATGCGCCCAAGCTTGAGGAATTCTTCCTCCACATGCTAGATGCGCCCAAAAGTTCCTCTAGCACATGTGAAATGCGCCCAAGGCAAGAGGAGGGCGTGGTTTCAAGAAAATACTAAAGTGTTGGCGGATTTCCTTCACACCACCTCATGTGCGCCCTAAGGTGGAAATAAACACATGAAAATTCGCTAAGTGTAAGGTAAAGGTTGCCAAGGCGTGAGGCTTGAGTGGAAGTTGACATGCTCAAATGCGCCCTTCATGGGTAAGCGAATTATATTTAAATTTTTCTAAGGCATTTTCTAAGGAGAAAATAAAAAAATACGCCTAGGGGGGTGATGTCAAAATTTCCAGAGGCAAGATGAAATATGCCCATGAACAGGAGGGGAAATTCTTCAGCAAAGCAAGAAAGATGCCAAGGCCCGAAAATGAAGACTGCAGATGTGAAGTGCACCCAAGATTGAAAATGGAATAAACCTTAGCAATTTTTATTATTTTTCAAAAATAATAAAAATTAAAAGTACCCCTTCATCCGGATACACATGAAAACAATGAGTTCTGAAGGGAAATTTCTTCTGGGTATTGGACATTTCCCATTGGGAGATGATTTTAATATTTTTCACACCTTGCTTGTGTTGTTTCGACAAAGATTTTTTCCTGGCACCCGTTTGATGAATTTCCTAAGCGAAAATAAATTTTCTAAGGCAGAGAAATGTTTTTACAAAAAATGCCTCGGCTGGTGATGTCAAAATGAGTGCCTAGATTATAGTTGGTGAAATTTATAAAGCAAATAAAGTTGCCTAAGGAAAGGGAAAATAAAACAAGTGGTCAACTACACTCACGAGGAAGAGGTGAAATTTGTCTAAGGCATGGAGGAATGTGAAAATGAAACGAAGCTCGAACGTCAAGCAAACCTTGGAAGTCAAAACATGGAAATTGGGTAAGTGAAGTAAAGTTATGTTATAAGCGTTTCGATGCTCTTCTTTCTGTTTTGCAGGATGAACACTGGAGCCAAAGCGTGAGGATTTGAGGTGATGAAGATGGACAACGTTACAAATTTGGAAAAGGAAAAGGCCTTGAAGATTTGTCTAAGGCATCAAGGACGTGGTGCAAAAGAGGCAAATGCGCCCAAGGCAGTGGGCTAAAGAAATATGAATGTTTCGAGGAAGAAATGTGTCTAGGAATTGAAACAACAAGAGGGATGAATGTGAACGATTGAGCGAACGAACTTTGGAGACAATCTTAGAGACTCTTTTACCATCCTCCAAACGCAACAGAATTGGCAAGCAGAGCAGAGAAAGTCTTTCTGGGCAAGAATCTTCTGGAGGAAGATAGTGGGCATTAATAGCTCATAGTGGTTCTTGTAGGGGAGTGGAAAATATTTTGTGCATTCATTGCCCCACTCTTCTCAGCGGCGGTTTTTAGGGAAAAACCCTAATTAGGGCATATGTGGCTCGATCTGAGCCCTTCATTGTAATTCAATCTAAGCCGTCCGTTGGACTGAGCCAACTATAAAAGGGGCATCCCCCCTCATTTGTAAAAAAAGTAGATTAGATCAAGAGATAAGAGAGATAGCTAGGAGATAGAACTTAGAAGTAGCATAGCATAGATTGCATAGTTTAGATTGAAGAGGAAAGAAAGTTTTCCCATTTGAGGACTTTGTAAGAAGTTGTTGTGAACACTCTCATAATACAAAGATTTATCATTGCTTGGTGGTTCTATCTGTTATTGTGAGTAGCTAGCAAGGATTTTTCGTCTCTCCGATTCATTTAGAGTCTTAAAGTAGCTTAAAGTAAAGTAGATTTTATTTCATGCAAGTAGTTGGTAGTCGTGGAATGTGGTGTTTAATTTGAGCAAGCTTCAATTATCCATACCACTAGCGGGCTCACTGACGATGGGTTCGCCTTGCGTGGTCAATTGGATTATTTTGCACTTAACTTCGATTGTGACTCATATGCTCATATGCATCGTTGTGATGGTATGCACATGTCGCGTTACAGTTTGAATATCCTTTCCATCCTTTGAAGATTGCACCGTTTTTGTAGAAGCTATCCGAAGGGAGGCAAAGCAGAATCTGGTTTGAAGCTTGCTGAAATTGATTGTCATGTCCCGCCTTTAGGAGTAGATGGTAGCATCTCCAATCCTTCCATCCTTTACATTCAGTATTATCCGGATAGTTTAAGAACCTGAGCGTCATTGACAAATCTCCCGAAATTTGAGAATCCTTTCTTCTGAATGAGCTACTCACATAAGTCCCCTTGGAATACCCAACATATTCACATCAACCAACTGAGTCTATTCGCAATAAAAGGAACCTTGGAGTTGAACACATGAACTTTCACACAATCTTAGCATGCGGAATACTTTGATCAAGAGAGAATAGAGTGACCGTTGGACATTTTATTCTATGTTGGTGTTGTCATAAAAAACATGTCAACACTGCCCAATTCAAAAATGCCACATATTTGTGTGAGGCTATAGAGGAGGTGATAGCTGATGTGGGGGAAGAGAATGTAGTGCAAGTGGTGACAGATAATGCAGCAAATTATGTTGTTGCTGGTAGATTATTGATGGAGAGGCACCCTACTATATTTTGGACTCCATCTGCTACCCATTGCATTGACCTCATGATGGAGGATCTTGGCAAGCTCCCATGGATCAAAACATGTGTGGATGCAGCAAGAAGCATTTGCAAATTTATATACAATCACACATGGGTGCTTAACCTTATGAGGCAATACACAGGGTTGAGGGAGTTGTCTCGTCTTGGCATCACTAGGTTTGCAACTAATTTTATCACGTTGCAATCCTTGATTCGGTCAAAGGCAGCTTTAAGGCGCATGTTTATTGGTGAGGAGTGGTCTTCCTCATCGTTTTCTACAAGCACTGCAGGGATTGGTGTGGATGATTGCATTTTTGATGAGCAAGGGTTTTGGACACCATTGGAGGAGATTGTGAAGGTAAAATTTAATTCTTTATTATGTTTTAATTTTTAATCATATCTTTTATTTGTTTATTTTCATTCACACTTATTTGTCAAACATGTTTTTAACTTTGCAGCTTATTGAGCCCTTGCTATTTCTCCTACGAGTTGCAGATGGGGAGAAGCCCGCACTGGGCTACATATATGAGGGCATGGATAGGGCCAAAGAGGCCATTAGATCAGTCTATGGTGGAGTTGAGGAGAAGTATCGTCCCATTTGGGAGATCATTGATAGGAGATGGCAAAACCAACTTCATAGGCTCGTCCATGCAGCCGCATGTTTCCTAAATCCGGCCTTCCAATTCCGCCATGATATCCGTGGAGATAGATAAATTCTTAGTGGGCTCTACTCGACGATAGAGAGGATGTTACCC
The DNA here is from genome assembly GCA_007115665.2 of Sequoiadendron giganteum. NCBI lineage: Eukaryota > Viridiplantae > Streptophyta > Pinopsida > Cupressales > Cupressaceae > Sequoiadendron > Sequoiadendron giganteum. The sequence continues at coordinate 507,314,754 of CM021109.1, forward strand.
GTTGTTACTACACAGATAGTGTAGGAGATAGATGCCTTCACTAAGGCACAAGGAGACTTCTTTGCACGTCAAATGAGCAAAGACAGTAGGACAAAATTACTACCAGGTAAAAATATATTTAAGGGCATAATTGTCATCCTTTTATATTGTATTTTATTATTAAATGTTGAACTTGAAACTTGAAATGAGATTGATTTTGTTTATTTTTCTCATCTCAAATAGCTGGTGGAGGTTGTTTGGTTCTGATACACGGAACCTGCAAAATATTGCCATTCGTCTATTGAGCCAGCCATGCAATTCATCTAGTTGTGAGCGCAATTGGAGTATGTTTGAGCACATACACTCCAAGAAGCGCAATAGATTGACAGTGGAGAGGATGAATGACTTGGTCTATGTTCATTACAACCTTCGGCTCAGATACAGGAAACTTTTTGACCATGACAACACCCCGATCAATCTAGATGAGGTTGATCCACAGTCTGAGTGGACCACTGAGGCTACAAATGCAGTCTTTAGTGACGAGGACTTTGATTGGGTGGACCAGGCAGAGAGAGAGGCTGAGGTTGTAGCCATGGCTGAGGAGGAGGCTAGAGCACGAGGAGACAGTTGTTGTTGGTGAGAGTGGCATGGAGAGTTAGACAAAGGCAGAGACTATGGCTGCAGCTGCAACATCATCCAAGAGCCTTAGACGCCTTCGTAGGAAGGATGTTGGCTCCACTATGCCATAGAGTCATAGAGTCATAGCTATTGTTTTGATATTTCAAATTTGTATGGAACATTTGATGTTATGGATTTCATATTCCATAACTTTTGTATACATTTGACTAGTTTTATAATTTATATATCTAAGTATGTTATTTCCTTCAGCAATACAACTACAATTTATGTACTTTATACGTTGTATACTTGTGTATGTGATGAAATTTGCTTTGATTTGTGTTGTATTCAATAAAGGGTGCTTGAAACAAGTTTTAAATCCTTAAAAATCTCTAAATTTCTAGGTTTTTTTCAACTTTTTTTCATTTTGTCGAGCCTGCGCCGAGATCGAGTCCCGAGTCCCCGAGTCCCAAGTCGAATCACCCTAGCCGAGTCTGAGCCGAGTCCGAGTCTCGTTATTATGGTATTTATAATGATTTGACTATTTATGATGGGAATTGGCCTCCTTCTAGGGGCTTCGAGCCGGGTAGTTTAGCACGGGACTCCTTTGGCTTCATTCGGATGGTTACTAATTTTAGTTTTTCGGCCTTTCCGCATGGTTTTTTGTGCATTCCCTACATGTCCGCCAACTCTTGCCTTCTTGGCCATAATCATAAATTCATTAAATTTTGTGTCAAATCACCCTGTGGTGATTTTCCCCTCCGCACGTGCGACCTATACGTGGGTTTTATTATCCTCCATTGTATTCCTTGTCTTAACTATCACATTGTGATTATTATTCGCGGCTGCTGCAATTGGTATTTTTTGCAATTTTTTGAGTTTTCTATGCAGGTTGGTAGTATGGGTGGTGAGCGGGTTAGGACTGAACTTGACAACTGCGAGGAGTTTCGGAACAACCCTTTGGTCTAGCACATTTGTGTGGAGGGTGGCATTGCTCTGCTTATGGAGTGCTTGGTCAGCCATGATCCTATCTTATCGGGTCAGTTTGTCAGTTCGTGGAAGGACAGACGGGTCTCCATTGGTGGTATATCGTTTGAAATCAGTGAGGAAGTTATAGCGCAAGCTATGGGTTTGCTGTGTCCTGGGAAAAAATACCCCAAACACACCAAGAAACCGGACCATGAAAGCTTAAAAGCCTTTTTCAGAGGTGAGGAGGCCCCGATGCAGAACCAGTCGAGGTTTGAGAGGGATGCGCTCCCGAAGCCCTGGGACCAGGTGTGCATGGCGCTGATGAAGTATGTTACTTTGGAAGGTAGATTTAAAACCTGTTTCTTTTACCATTTCCCTCTGTTAAATCACCTTAGACATAAGATGCTGCTCAGTTTCCCGTTTTTTCTTTTAATGGACCTTGAAAGCTCTGTCGACAAGTGCAAAGAGTCATCCAGCCATAACCCCTGTGATCTCCCGCCACTCCCGCTCCATCAAGGGCTTATCCTGAGACTATATCACTTTCATCTTGCTCTCTATCCGCCTAAAGCCATCACGGTTGTTCGCACTGAGAACATTGAACCCCTTTCAACTGTGCATATTTCCTCGGCCGAGTCCAAGAGCCCTCCTCGGAAGTCCAATTCGGGCATTGTGGGGAATCCTAAAACCAAATTTGCCACCAAAAAACTTAAGGGTGGGTTGGGCAAGGCCCATGCCAACGCGGCGGAAGGACTCTGTGAACTAAAAGCCACTCAGGCTGACTCGGCCTACAAGGCCACTTCAACCAAAAAACATAAGGAAAAATGCACGATAGCCCCGACTGTTAAGGATGGCAAGGGCAAGAATGTTGTTAGGAAAGACTCCAAAGGCGATACAGTTGTGGGGACTACGGAGATGACTAGAGGGGAAAATTCCAAGAGGAGATCCACAAGGCTGGCCAAGAACAGCAAGAAGAGGCTAATTATTGAAGACTCTGAGGAGGAGCAGTCTGACAGCAAAGGTTACAAGGAAGAAAAATCTGAAGATGAGGAGGAAGAAAATGTGGAGAGGCCCCAGTTTACTCCGGTGGACAGCAAGCTTCCTATTGATGGCTTTGCCTCTCACTCTCCACATCCCCTAGTGGATGAGCCTGGAGAGGTTCAAGGGACTATGGACGTTGGGGTGGAATCGTGCGATGTGGTGAAGAGAATGGACACTCTTGACAAAAGGTTTCGGGGCTTAACCCGCTTCACGATGAAGTTGGGTCACTTTGTCACGAGCACCCTATCTAATGCTATAAAGGAGGAGCTGGAGGGGAACAACAACCAGGAGAACAAAGAATGGGTGGGTGATGAGGCGATGGACCTCCTGATTAAAAACTAGGACAACGCCAGTTAGCTGCTCCCTGTGCCTATATGTCGGTTGTTGCTCTGCGGTTGTTGTGCTGCCTTTGGGTTGTTTTTGTGTTTTTTTTCTTTTATGTTTGTTGTTTAGTCTTTTTCCTTTTTGGCCCTTGTAGCTCGTTGTGAAGGGTACAACACCCTGAAAATGCTGCTTAACTTTTCAAAAACATCTATAAGCCTTGCTTTTTGAACAATAACCAAGGAAAATGCCTTCATCATATCTAGAGTATTTTCCCAAATCTTCATTGTCTCTTCTTATGTAGCACTTACTTTTGAAAACCTTTTAAGCATTTGATTTTTGTTGGTCTTTCTTTCCATAGTTCATAAGGTGTCTTGCAATTGTTGACTCTAATTTGCCCCTCTATTTAGAATATTGACTATTGTGTTAACTGCTTCTCTCCAAAAATTGTCTAGTAGCATAGATTCATTCAACATTGTTCTAGCCATCTCTTGCATGGTTTGATTCTTTCTTTCTACAACTCCATTCTGTTGTGGAGTCCTTGCAGCTGAAAAATGCCTTTTTATTCCATGATGCTCACAAAAGTCTTCAAATTCATTTGAGGTAAATTCACCTCCATGATCTAGTTTCAAGCACTTGACTTTCAATCTAGTTTTATTTTCAGCCAAGGCTTTAAAAGATTTGAACTTCTCGAATGCTTCAGAGTTTTCTTTTAGGAAAGTAACCCATGTCATCCTAGAGTAATCATCAAGAAGCAACATAAAATAACTCTCACCTCGCAAGCTTTGTGTTCTTGTAGACCCACAGAGATTTGTATGAACAAGTTCCAAGGGCTTTGTTGTTGAATGCTCCTTCGATTTGAAGCTTGCTCTTATCTGTTTCCCATGTTGAAATTGCTTGCAAATAGTGTTTGAAGGTTTAGCAATCTTCGACATATCTCTTACCACTTGATTGGTGCTGATTTTCACTAGATTATCAAAGTTTATATGGCCCATTCTTCAATGCCATAACCAGCTTTCATCTGTTTGCCCCATATAGCATTTTTTTTTTATCTCATTGAGGATGTATAGGTTGTTTGTTGTTCTATTTGCATCAACAACCACTTTTCTTGTACTTGTTTTCATTATCTCACAACCTTGAGCATGAAAAGACTGTGTCCTTGATCACACATTTGACTAACACTAAGAATATTATGCTTCAAACCTTCAACATAGAAGACATTTTCTGTTTTTGTCTTCCCATTATCAAGACTTAGAGTACCTTTTCCCGTAATCCTTGTTGTAGCATTATCTCCCTGTTTTGTCGTTCCTTCGTTTAATTCCTTCAAAGAGAGAAACTTGCTCTTATCTCTATCATATGGTTTGAGCATCCAATGTCAATGTACCATTAATTTCCTTCATTTTGGACATGAAAGGCTGTTTGCACAAGCATAGATTTTTCTTTCTTTTCTTGTGCTTGCTTCTTCTTCCAAACTTTGGTAGATTCCTCCATTTGCTTGCCAAGGGTATCTTCCTTGTTTTGTTTATTAGATTCCACAAAACCATTTCTACAAAAACATGTAGTATGACCATAGTCGTTGCACTTATAGCACATAATGTTGAAATCCATAGAGGAACAAAAGCATTGTAGTTTCTATTTAGGAATCCATAAGAATTACTTGCATGTGTCCAACAATCTGTTGCTTTATGACCAAACCAACTGCAGAAGAAGCAATAACCAAAAAAAGTGTTTTTGAACCTGGTTATGTGAGATTGCCTTGGAGGGAACGATCTTCTAAATTTGTCCTTGTGAGGAATGTTGATTTTTCGTGACATGTCACTTTCTTTCTTCTTGTTGCTATCACTATTGATGGAGCTCTTAAGCACATCAGCATAGCCTTTAGGATTTCTTCATTTATCTTCTTTCGTAATTTTGTAGTCTTAGAATTTGAATAGTCTTTGGTAGTCTTCTTATTTTCTTCAAAGCCAAGACCAGTATTAATAAATGGTGATCTTTGGGAATTGATGATATCTTCCAGAATTGTAGTGCTCTTCAAAAACTTTATGCTTCTATTCAATTGAGTAGTTGTTTTTATTTGGTGTGGAGCCTGATCAGTCTCCAAATGGGAGATTGTTGGCATGTGGCAATTCATCATGCAAATACTGTACACTCGTAACGTGTGCTTCTATTCAAATGAAAAAATGACTTTGTAAAAGCCTAATTCTGGAATCTTCCAAAAAGCTTGTTATAAGCGGCTGGGATGTAAGTTGCGGTGTGTGTAATTCGCGAGATTGTAATCTGTTTTGCACTAGAAAATAAAATCATTGGGTGGCTGAGTTTCTGTGGATGTAGCCCATATTGGTTGAACCACGTTAAATTTTTGTGTTTATCTCTTTTGTGTTATTCTTCATTGTTATTTTTGGGTTATTTAATCTACATATAATTGTTTATGTTTATTGCTCCAATCTGCCTAAACCCTAACAATTTTCTGTAGTTCCTTTCTCATGGAAATAATTTCTAATTCTAGCTTTTTGCAATCAACTTCCTTTGTCTTTAGCTGAATTCCAACTTCCTCTTGTATCCTTTTTGCCTCTTCAACTTGAATCTTTAGGCTAATGATGGTCTTTTTTGCTTCTTCAAGGCTTTGCAACATTTTTCTTTTGAATCACGATCCTCATCTTAATATTTCTGCAGCTGCAAATTTTGTTTCAAATTCCTTTTCTTAAGCTTCTTGATTTTGTTTCAGGCACATGTGAGTTCTTCAAGATCCACTTCCCCCTCCATTTCGACAACTTCCTCTTAATCCATTTTTAATTTTCCTTTGTCTTCATTTTCCAAGACTTCACTCTTTGCTTCTATTGCCATGAAGAGAGTCTATTATTTATCACTGTTGGAGATACTTTCGTCACTTTCCTCAGAAGAGCTACTATCTTCTTTGGAACAAAGGCTTTTTTTGTGCTTACGAAAGTTCTTTTCATGTTTACCTTGTTTGTAGCTCTTTTTGTATTGATGATGTTTTCTCCATTTCTTGATGTTATGATCTTCATCATCACTATTTTCTTTTTCGACTTGTGGACACTTAGCAGCAAAATGACCTATTTTACCACAATTAAAACATTTAAAAGGTAACATACCTTTGTATTCGTCGGATCCTTTCTATTGATGTTATAGCAGCTTAGGGCTGCAATTCCATTGCACGAATTCCAAGAAGAAAGCATGAATTAAATGAGTAGTCATTTGGCTATTTAATTCATGACTATAATATTTAATAAATGCAGAGGGCCGACCCTATATGATTCGCTTGCTTTGATTATTACTTGGGCCGACCTTATTTGTAAATTTTCATTTATTATATTCTTTTAGAGGGCCGACCTATCTTGAAGAGGCGCCTCTCTTGTATATATACAAGGTCTTGTCATTGTATTCACTCACTCAAATCAAGTAAAATTTGCAATTCAGAGCAGAATTCGCACCTTCATAGCAGCAGTTTGGATTCAAGGAAGATCTCATATTTATTACATATCTTGCATCTAGGAGAGGTGTGATTTCTTTGTATCAAGTATTGGCCATTGTTGGGTCTAAGTTGTAAGCAGATTTCTGCTCTTGTTCTACTTTATATAAGAGATTCAATTGTTGGGTTTTTTCTCCCTCAAGAGGAGGGTTTTCCCAAGGTATCTTTCTGTGTTTATTGTCTTATGTGTTGCAATATTATTAAGTGCTTTCATTGTTTAATCTGATCTAAGAAACACTAACATGGTATCAGAGCGGGTGTGAAAAAGATCGTGATCAGATTTAGTTTGCAACACTCACTTTATTCTTTTTCAGTCTATCTTCTAAAATTCTCTAGATGGTGAACGGTCTGAAAATCGAGGATAGACTCTAAGGAATTTCGAACTACACATCATGGAGGTTCAGGATCATGCTCACATTGGAAGAGAATGATTTGGCTGAGTTTGTGAAAACAAAAGTTCCCGAACCTGAGGAGGAAGAAGAGAAGTTGCAGTGAAGGAAGAAAGATACTAGGGCAAAGAAAGTGTTGGTTGTACCGATTGTCTTCAAGTTGGATACGGCAAGAGAGATGTTTACAACCTTGGAAGAGATGTATGAAATCAACAACACTAGTCGAGCTCTTGCACTGAAGCAACAACTTCATCATGTGAAAATGGCGAAAGAAGAATCTGTTATTACATACTTCATGAGGATTTTAGAGATAAGAGATCAGCTCTCCACAATTGGTCACATGATTGATGACAAAGACTTGACTATGCTTGCTCTCAATGGCCTTCCGCTTTCATAGGAGTCGTTTATTCAAGGAATCAGTGCAAGATCTAAACTTCCCAAGTTTGATCGTTTGAGAATTAACTGTATCCAAGAGGAGTCGAGACTAACGGCTAGGGGCATTGGTCAAAGTTCAAAGAATGAAGAAATACAAGTTCTTGCCTCTCATTCGTCAAAGAAAGGAAAAGGCTTTAAGAAAGGGTTCTTCAAGAGGAATCGAGATAATGGGTCAGATGGTGCTCCTGCATTCAAGAAGAAGTGGGATCTCTCTCGTGTTCAATGCTTTAAATGTGACAATTTTGGTCACTATGCGAAAGATTGTCCTACCAGGCCTAATCAGCATGCTTCATTTGCGGATGTGATTGAGATCTCTCCCCAAAATGATTCTAGTGAATTTCTACTCTAGTCATGGGCCTATGTTCAAGATGTGAAGGTTGTGTACTTAGCGCAAGAGCAACATATCATACGATGTCCACTCTTCAGAATATTTAAGAGATAAGTATTCTTTGTTTTTTATTGTATTTACTATTCTAGGCTAAAAATTCAATTTGTTGAGTTATGCGAATCTGACATTAGTTACTTAGGATTATGTGTGACCAGTAAATAGTGATCACTGTGATAAGATTCTTTAGATTTATTCATTGCAGGTAGGATCATGCTAATTTGTGAAGATTGTCTTTTGTTTTGCTGAGATTAGCTCTTCTGTGAAATTGAAAGAAGGACATGTCATGATTGATGAATTAACTATCTATTACTCAGGAGATTTTGAAATCCATGAGATAAGTATTGCATTGTTGAATAATGTTCATGAATTATTTTTGTAATTATTAATTCAAGCTATAACATTGAGATAACCTGAGCATCAATCAATCTGCAACTCGAAAGATTGGATATCGAAGTCATACCGAATGAAGAAATGATCAAGCTTGGAGTCATAGCTTGCAATCATTGGACTATATTGATGGCTGGAGATATCTCTCGAAGTCAAAGTACCTTTCAAGTCGTCATTGTGTTCAAACTGTGAAGGGTACGGATTGATTTGAGCTCAAGTACAACGTACCACACTATGTCCAGCATTTGGACCTATTAGAATAGTTAAAAAGATAAGTATTCTTTGGTTTCTCAGTTATATCATTTATTTATTCTTTGGATCTTGTAATTAAGAGAGATAGCAGACTCTCTTGAATTGTGTTGTGTTCACTAGCATAAGATCTTATTCTCTCTCATGATATAACTTGTACGATTCTAATCTTGATATTTCTTTCAATAATTATGGACTGTTAGTAATCTCTATCTAAAATGCTTCCTGGATAGGTTTAGGGGGAAGAAGATGATAAGAGATTACTTAGTGATGTAAAGCTTGAGACATCTTATGAAGAAGTCATGTCAACCAAAGAAATGATCAAGAGGGAGTAAACACTAGAGGGACTGAGTTGGTGGCTAGAGGGAGTACATCTCCAGAAGTCTTCTTTGCAATCTCTGAAGCCGAGATCAAGAGGGAGTTCTATGACTCACTAAGAAGAAGTGAAGATTGCAGCATTGCAAGGCCAAGTAATAGAGTGATCTGGGATGCAATCGAAGAGTCAACCGTGAATCTCTACAGAGGTGTGTGTTGGAAACCATTTCTCTGAAGGCAAGCATTGCAGGCAATGAGGTCAAGTGGTCGATCCAAGAGATTGAAGATTTAGCGGGAGCCTAGTGAATCTAAAGAAGATGGTTGTGCTGTTTCAGTTGAGGCCTACGATGATATCCTGGTTCAATAGGAAGCAGTCTTTTGTGGGACTGAGTACAGCAGAGGCTGAGTACATTACAGATTGTGTGGCAGCTCGTGGCTTCAAAAGTTCCTTACAGGATTGATTGAACAAGTATTGAAGCCAACTGTCATCCTTTGTGTTATTCAAAGCTTTGAGAAGCTTTCTATTTTTCCTTGTGTTTCATGACAAAACTAAGCATACCACTATATCAGAGATATGTTATTGAGGAAAGATATTCAGTTGAGGTATATCAGCACTGATGAGCAGATGGCAGTCATTCTCATCAAGCATTTTTGGGATAATGGTTGTGTACCTTCGACACAAGCTTGATATGGTGGAAAATGAAGTCCTAGCTGAGAGGGAGTCTCAATATCAGTGTTCCTTTGTTTAATGTGTTCTTCTTTGAGAGAAGTTCGAGGTGAAATCCCTTGATAATGCATTTCTCTATTGAGAGAGATTTGAGGTGCAAGCCCTTGGTAATGCATTTCTCTATTGAGAGAGATTTGAGGTGCAAGCCCTTGTTTCCACCCTCTGGGAGAGCCATGGTGGATGTCATGTGTGTGACTCCATGACAGCATCACGTGAGGGAATCCGTGATTAGTGCATTTCTCTTCGAGATTTGAGGTGAAAACCCTTGCTTCCACCCTCTAGGAGAGCCATGGTGGATGTCATGTGTGTGACTCCATGACAGCATCACGTGAGTGAATCCGTGATGATTTACTTGTGCTTGTGTATCACACTCTGGAGGAGTCATGGTGAAAGTCACGTTGAGGTGACAACATCACATTAAGTGATGAGCACTTGTTCATACCATCTATGGAGGTAGCCATGATAGTTGATATCACGATGAGGTGATATTCTATTTTGTTTTCATTCTCATATGATGTGTCTTGTGCAGGTGGAAGTATCATCCCTAGCTGAGAGGGAGTGTTGATGTTATAGCAGCTTAGGGTTGCACTTCCATTGCACGAATTCCAAGAAGAAAGCATGAATTAAATGAGTAGCCATTCGGCTATTTAATTCATGACTATAATATTTAATAAATGCAGAGGGTCGACCCTATATGATTCGCTTGCTTTGATTATTAATTGGGCCGACCTTATTTGTAAATTGTTATTTATTATATTCTTTTAGAGGGCCGACCTATCTTGAAGAGGCGCCTCTCTTGTATATATACAAGGTCTTACTTGTCATTGTATTCACTCACTCAAATCAAGTAAATTCGCAATTAAGAGCAGAATTCGCACCTTCATAGCAGCAATTTGGATTCAAGGAAGATCTCATATTTATTACATATCTTGCATCTAGGAGAGGTGCGATTTCTTTGTATCAAGTATTGGCCATTGTTGGGCCTAAGTTGTAAGCAGATTTCTGCTCTTGTTTTACTTTATATAAGAGATTCAATTGCTGGGTTTTTTCTCCCTCAAGAGGAGGGTTTTCCCAGGGTATCTTGTTGTGTTTATTGTCTTATGTGTTGCAATATTATTAAGTGCTTTCATTGTTTAATCTGATCTGAGAAACACTAACACTTTCTTGAGCTTTCTCACAAAATGGGATTCCTTTGCAATAGACTCATTGCTGGAGCTATCGCTTGATTCGGGCTCTTTATTCTTCATCTTCTTTGAAGCTTTGAAGGCTGACTCTTGCTTTGATGACTTCTCTTTTTCACTACTCATTTGAAATATACTCTCTCAAAAAACTTTGATTTTCAATAACAAATACAATGTAACCAAGCACTAGTTAAAGTTAGCTTAACCCAAAACCTTGCATGAAAGAACTTTAACCAAGAATGCACCCTAAAACCACTTAAGGAGGAGGGGTGGGCATATGGTCAGAGGATCCCTAGGATCGCCTGAATAAAAGTTACAAAGATTACAACTGAAAGAGAGAGTCTAAACTCAACACCAAGAATGTGCACTCAAGATCCTTTAACAGGTGAGGTGCTAGCATATGGTGGAGTGCTAATTGCTAAATTGAAATAACATAGGCGGATAACCAGCCATGAGAGAATTTCCTTACTACCACCAAACAGTGGGGGGAAAAGATTACAATTTAAACACTTCGTCTGTTGCGGCAGGCATCCACTCAAGAGTGGGAATTCTCCACTTTACAGTGGGTAGGATGAGAGATTCAAGTTTATTTTCCACACTGGCGGTAAACCATCCAGGGGTACTTATTGTTAGCTTTAGAAATTACAAGTAAATGCAGCAATCATAGTTGGAAAACTCGCCTCAAGGAAAAACTCGCCAAGCCAAAAACTAGAGAGTTTTTAAAACTCGGAAAAAACTCGATAAAAACTCGGCAAAAAAACTCGGGAACTTAAAAAATTGCATAAATTTCATTAGAAACACATTTTTTTTGCAAAATTCAATGACAAGATGAATCCAATGAATCCATAAATGAGTACAAAAGTGTTTTCTATTAATTTTGATTGACTTCAATGTAAATTGATTACAAAATCGCATTCTTATGTGGAATCCCAATGGCTAAAAGCCTGAAAGTCTAATACATGAAAGCAATAAAACTAGAACTAGAAGCAAATACTAAACAGTAACTAAATACAACATGCTAGGCTTTCCTCTTCCCTAGTCTAGCAGTAGCTAGGGAAGAAGGGGTGGGTCCTCTAGCCCTCCCGCGTGTGCGTGGAGGTGGTGGCGGTGATTGCACTCGCGGTGCTACTGCTACTGCTACTGGCTCCTCGGCTGGCATGGAAGGTTGTGTATGTGGCTCTGGCTGTGGCATGGAAGGTTGTGTCTGTGGCTCTGGCTTAGGAATGTCCTCCAACCCTACATCTCCTGATGCACCCACATCCTCCATTGCTTGTCTCTCAAAGTCAAGGATCTCGTCCGCGCTAAACAATGGAGGCTGCTCATCTCGCCCTGTCCAATCACTATAAGGATCTATCTCATCTAAATCAATAGGATCCAGTGATTTTTCTTCTACTCTCTTTGTGCGCAACCAAAGGTTGTATTGCACAAAGACAAGATCATTTAGACGCTTTTGTGCTAACTTGTTCCTCTTTTTCGTGTGAATGGACTCGAACAAGCTCCAATTGCGCTCACAACTGGATGCAATACAAAGCTGACATAATACGCGGAGGGCAATTTTTTGAAGATGTGGGGTTTTTCCACCCCAATTTTTCCACCAAACCTCTGCAAAAAAAATAAATATTGAAGAGTTAGAAAACAAAGTCAAAGACTCAAAAGTCAAAAGTAAAACACGTTTTATCAAATTATATGATCATGATGCATGTGAAATAAACTTAAAAGTTAAAGACTCCCAATTTTATACCTGGTGGCAGAGTGTTTCTTCCTCTAAGAGCCATCTCTGAAGAAAAGAGATTACCAGTTGCTTCCCTGTACATATCCAACTCCATGACGATGTGGTCTCTCGCTGCAACCTCGGATTCCATCCTCTGAAAGCATGTCATGAGCCCCTCCATAACCTCTCCATTAGGATCGGAAAAGCTCTCTGAGAAGAAATAATAAGGGTTGAGGAAGTACCCTACTGCATGGATGGGTTGGTGGAGTCGATTGTTCCACCTCCTATCAACAATTTCCCATATGGGATCAAATTTCAGGCTGTTCCCCATGTAGTAACTTTTGATAGCCTCTTTGGCCCTATCCATGGCCTCATAAATATATCCCATGGGGTTTTGATCCCCATCTACCAAGCGAAGGACTCTTACCAAGGGCTCCGACACCTAGATTAAAAATACAAAAAGATCAAAATTAGAAATTTATAATGAAAGGCTTAAAGTTAAATTAAAAAATATATATATTTATATTCAACTCGAGTTTAAAATTAAAATCAAAGTTTTGAAGTTACCTTCACGATCTCTGTAGCTTTTTGTGCAAACAAGTGGTCAAAGACTATTGCAGCAACTCTCTCTCCTTCGGGCTTCTTTGAATATGAGGAGTCATTCCATGCTTGACTCACAAACTTTTGTTTTAAAAAGCCCAAAGAATCCAAAATGCTTTGCAACGTTATGAAAATCGTTGCAAACCTTGTGGCACCTAGTCTCACCAACTCCTTCCCTTGCGTATGATCTCTCATCAAGCTAAGAACCCAAGGGTGATTGTAGATAAATTTTGTGATGCTCCTTGCATCATCTACAATCGGTGCCACCCAAACAAGTTTGCCTATGTCCTCCAAAAGAAGGTCAAGGCAATATGCCCCACAAGGTGACCAAAAGAGTGATGGATGTCTAATCTCAAGCATTCTTCCTGCTGCCACATACGCTGCTGCATTATCTGTGATAACTTGCACCACATTAGCAATCCCCACCTCCATCACAACTTCTTCCAACAATGTACACAATGTATCTGCAGTTTTTATCCTGTTGGAAGCATCTATCGACTTCCAAAACACAACTTCACCTTTGCAAGCAACCAAAAAGTTAATGATGGTGCGGTTTCTCCCATCCATCCACCCATCAGAAAGAATGGAGCAGCCATATTTCTTCCATTTAACTTTTTGTTGTTCAACCACTTGCATTGCCCTTTGGGTTGCATTTGTGAGCAACCTGCAGGTACAAAGTAAAATAATTAAATAAGTACAAAATTGTAAGTTTTAAACAAAAAATAGCTTCAATTCAACATAAATAATAAATTATAAATTAATTTGATTTAAAGAACATAAACTTAGCATAAAATTTAAGTTGACTTTCACCTACCTCCCACTCAAATCTTTGCGAGAAGGTGGCTTGAAGCCTTTTCCCGCAACTGTCAATGCAGTGACCATATTGTGCCAATAGGGACTACTCGCCACATTAAATGGTATGTTATTGAAATACCAAAAGTCAACACATGCCGACTCGGCATGTTGATGCACCTCCTTGTTCCACCCTGTAGCCTCCAATGATACCTGTGCTCCTGGTGTGTTTCGAGGCACAAAAAAACTCTGTGGGTTGTGTGAAGATGAAGGTGGTGGTGGCACTGGCACTCTAGTCGAAGTCGAACTAGAGGAAACGGGGGGCCTAGAGGACAGTATAGCTGTGGCTGTGCTATGAACGTGAATCCGTGGACCATGAAGAGAGCCAACAATGCCAATATCTCCCTCCTCATCTGACTCCATCTCCATGTGCTCAACCTCGTGCTCCTGAGTTTGGCCATGGGCATGCGCATGTCCACTAGCTATGGCAGCTGCTATGGCTTTTTTTGCCCTCTCCCTTTGCATTTTTCTTTCCTCGGCAATTGAGAGTAGTGCAAGCATCTCTCTTCTAATCTCTTCTTTGGGCTTCTCACAAGGCTTGGCATCACGCTGAGGAATGCCTGCAAAATGGTATTTGAGGCGATTTATGCCTCCATGATATGTATTCTTGCACTCACTGCAAACAACTGTTCCAGGTACGTGCCCTCTCACACCATACTTCCATGTAGGGTCTCTAGCCCCTGCAGGACGAGTGCCTGGAACCCATGATGATGGTGTAGACGAGGTGAAACATGGTGGGGTGGGGTTGGAACCTGATGCTGAGCCAGAAGCCATTATAGTGTGTATTCAATGCTCAATGATCAATCTACACACACAAAAAATATGTACAACATATTAGTTTTTTAATACAAAAAAAAATTAAAAACAACCTAAATCATTAAAAATTTAAAACTTAAAAGATATAGAGCTAAATTTGATTTAAATTGATACAAATGTGTTTAAATGAATTATAAATTAACATTATTAACTAATCTTATCATTTTACACAAAAAATGAACCTAGGTCTGAAAATTTCAAAAAACAATTAAAAAAATCAACAAAAATCAACAAAAGATTGTGATGAATCTTGTTTTTTGGATTGTAAATGCAAAAAAATTGTTTCTTTGTGCTCTATTATGACTTTTTTTCAGTTTGGAATGAGTATTTTGCAAGAAGAATGAAAGAAAATAATTAAGCAAAAATAAAAAACAAAAACAAAACCCCTACCTGTGAATCGAATTTCTCTTCAAAATCCACACAAAATGGCGTTTGAATCTGCTCTCCTCGATGGCAAATCGTTGGAAATGATATCTCCTTGCTTGGGGAGGGTTTTGAGCTCCTTACACAAACTATCATTCAATTTTGAATCGAAATGAAATGAAACTGAAAAAAGACGTTTTCTGCTTTATGTTCTACGCGGCCGAGTTTTTTTGTCGGACTCGCGAGTTTTTGGCGAGTACTCGCGAGTTTTTAGTGGAGAGTTTTTCAAAAAACTCGAAAAAACTCGTTTTTTAAAGGATGGCGAGTTAACCTCATAAAAACTAGCGGTGGAAAAAAACTCGCGAGTTTTTCGCGAGTGTGCCAACTATGGCAGCAATAACATATGGTTGGATTAGTACTACTAATTCACAACCTTACAATCCAATAATCTGCAATTTACGAGTATTACAATGATAGACAAAGCCACATTGTGAAGAATGATTATCTCAATCTAGAAAGCTCTTAAACATTGAAAAGGAAGTTAAAAAATGATCTCTTTGATGTTTGATAATTAAAATCAACAAACTGAAACTGTAAATCAGCAACCTGTGAATCAATTAAATGCTTATATCTTAATCAATTTACCTCTGAATTGTGTGAAACCAAGTGCAATGAACCTTTGGAGGATAGGCGCCCATGCCATGATGAAGAAACAGCTCCAAAAACCCAGCATTTATTTATTGGCACAATTCCTAATGCAAACAAGAAGGTACGGCCCTAGCAAGGGCGATTTTGCTAGTAAAAATCATACACTTTGAATAAAATCTGGAATTTGCTAGGAATGGTTGCCATGATCTTAGCAGTGATATTATTGAATGCCCATAACGAGAATAAAATGATACAAGAAGCTATTAACAAAATCAACTTTTAGTTGTGTAAATATCGGCAACTTGAAATCTAGAAAACACACCACAATTCTCCACTTTGAAGCTCAATATGTACTTTTGAATGAAGCACACTCTCAATCCATCATCTAGGGAACCATAGTTTCAGGTCCGAAGAGTGGAATAGAAATTGCTAAACTTTCCCTTAGCCGGATTCTGGATTTCAAACCAGCAGCATAACTTTGCTTTCCAAAACATAACATAATCAGCTCTCCATAATGCAACAATATATAAGTTTCAATGGACAAAAGAAACACTTTGAATTCCAAGAAGTTGAATCACTTCAACTTCCCAAGGGACGCCACCTTCAACCATTCACTTTATTGTGAAATAATAAAACATTATTTCCCTTCCCTTTAGGCGTCCATTTCTATTTGCAACAATAAAGCATTTAATAAATCATTAAATGCTCAACATGACCCCTTAATGTCCCCTCTTTAAAACAACATGAAGTTATCTCTCCTAAGCGTGGGGGTACAACTTAAAACATGAAATTAACTAAGTATAACACTTAGTCCAAGGAGATAACCAAAACCAATGCCAATACTAAAACTGAAGGATTACCACAAATAGCATGATGACCTGAGCTAAACTACAGATGATTATACTGCCAAGATTAGACTTACTAAAAATAGCCACTGCCAAAAATAGTAAGTTCACTTCAACTTAACAGAAAGCCAAACTAATCGGCCACACTGAACTGCAAAAGATTGAGTTGCTACTAGAGTGATACTGTTATAAATATACTTACCAAAAATAGCATATTGCTATAAATAGTAAGTTTTCCAAAACCACATCTATATGCCAACTGAGCAGTATCATGACTTACTATAAATAGTAAGAGTTCCCATTCTTCTTAGCCTACGAGTTTCTGGAAATAGGCTAAATCCAATTGTAGAGCGTAGGGCTAAATCGGGGACATTACATCATTTCATATGCCATGAGGATCCCATGCAATTCTCCATTGTTAATTTATCTAGATCCTTCATCTCTTCGATGGCAAAAACGTTAGCATCAAATTTCAAGTAAAGAGACCTTAGCACCTTTTGCACAATCATTGAATATTCAACCTTTTCACTAAGCCCTCTAATGGTGTTGACGATTTCATCCACACAAAGGAGATAGGCTGCAATATTTTCTTCGTCTTGCATTTTCAAACTCTCGAATTGTCTTTTATGGGTTTGGAGCTTAGCCTTCTTTGCTTTGTACTTCATAGATGTTCTTAAGTTTGTCCCAGATTTCTTTTGTTGATTCACAATGCATCACCTTGACAAACTCTAATTCCAATAGACCACACAAGATAGCATTCATAGCTTTCGCATTGTTTTCACTTGCCTTCTTTCCAGCCAAATCCGTTCGTGCAAATGATGGAGCTACATAACCAATTACTACTAACTGCCAAATATGAAAGCCAAGATCCATTAGATAAGTTTGCATCCTTATGCTCCAGAATTCATAGTTTGTTCCATCAAACAATGGGGCTCTATTTGTGTCATGTCCCCAAAATAAAACATTAAAATAACTAAGTGTTGAAATGCAAATAAATAAATAAATATTAATATAAATATAAATATTAACAACTTAAATATTATTATAATTATAATTATTATAAGTAATATTATAAAATAAAACATTAAAATAACTAAGTGTTGAAATGCAAATAAATAAATAAATATTAATATAAATATAAATATTAACAACTTAAATATTATTATAATTATAATTATTATAAGTAATATTATAAAATATTATTAAAATGAATTTTACATTCTTATCATATGCATGTAAAACTAATATAAAAATAAATATACTAACAATAAATTAACCATAATAGGAAAATGACAAAACATATAATATATTAGTGAAAATATATAAACATAAGATAATAACTAAGTGTTGAAATGCAAATAAATAAATAAATATTAATATAAATATAAATATTAACAACTTAAATATTATTATAATTATAATTATTATAAGTAATATTATAATTATAATTATTATAATAATATTATTATTATAATTATAATTATCATGTCCCCAAAATAAAACATTAAAATAACTAAGTGTTGAAATGCAAATAAATAAATAAATATTAATATAAATATAAATATTAACAACTTAAATATTATTATAATTATAATTATTATAAGTAATATTATAAAATATTATTAAAATGAATTTTACATTCTTATCATATGCATGTAAAACTAATATAAAAATAAATATACTAACAATAAATTAACCATAATAGGAAAATGACAAACATATAATATATTAGTAAAAATATATAAACATAAGATAATACATATAGAAGAAGCAACGAATTTGTTTAAGAGGAAAGCAATTTATTAAAGACAAAGATTTGTTTATACAAAATTAATTAATTCCCCAAGGCAGCGATCATGCCTTCACAAAGAGCAGCGATTATAGTTACAAATAACATATATATGCAATGACTATTAATGAAAAGTGATTCAGATCATAAATGTAGCGATAGAGTTTATAAAGGGGCAGAAATTAATGATAAAATAGCAACGGTTGATTAAAACATCAATTCATTATTAAAGGCAGCAGTTTATGAAGGCAACAATTGTATTTAAAAGGATTTTGGAATAAGTTAAGGACAACGATCACCTCTTAACAAAAGGTCATGCTCTTTTCAAAGGCTATCTCCTTCCAAAGGTTGTCTCTCTTCATAGAGACATAGGGATATAAGATGGGAGTGTAGAGTGAGGAGAAAAAGGAATCGAATGGGAATGGAATGGGAATGGAATGGAAAATAAATAAAATCTCAAATATATTTTTGAGTAAAAGGAGACTTAAAAGTAGAAATCTGAACAAAATATGAAGACATAAAAAAATGGATATTTCTGAGTATAGCAGTAAATATATTAATATTTAATTATTAGAGAAATAAATATATATATAACTATGTTCCACGGGGACGCGTCCCCTGGGTTTTTACCCCTCGTACCCGTCCCGGAAACGTTTCGAGGACGGGGGACGCCTGGGGGACGGCTGTCGACCCCGAAAATCGGGTACGTCCCCGATTGAAGGAAACGGCCCTAATTCAAAGGGGGACGGCCAGCCGTCCAGGGGACGGATCGGGGACTCCTAGCCGTCCCTCGACCGTCCCGGGGACGGCCGGCCGTCCCCCTTTTTCTAGCTGCGAATTTAACTCAAAAAATAGAAAAAAATTTAATTTTGTTTTTTTTAATTCTTTTCTTTGTGGACCCCACGCCCTCCCAACCCTAATATGGCCACTTAAAACATTTCTTACCTTCATTTGACCTCATTTTAACTTGCCAAAAACAAATTGCAGCCAAGAGCAAAAGTGAAAAGAGAAAGAGGAGGGTTTGAAAGAGCTGTTGGAGAAGAAAACCAGCATTTAGGAGGAAAAAAGGAGAGCATTAAGGCAGCAACCAGCAAGAGAAGTGAAAGAGGTAAGTTGTTCTTCCATTATCTTTCATTTTTTTCCATTTTTTTCCAAGTTAAAATGATAAAATGTATGAATTTTGTATTTTTTTAATTTTTCAGTTTGCAAAAATCAAAACAAAACAAAATGAGCAGCGATAGTGAAGATAGTGGGCATGTTGAGAGGGGGGAAGAAACTCAATCAGTTCATAGGGGGCAGCCTCAAACAAACCTATTTGATATCCCTTCTGAAGATTTGAAAAAATATGCAAAAGGCCCTTTTAATCCTAAAAAACCTCTTCTTCAACTAGCATCACGTATAGACCAAGGCAAAGGGAAAAACACTGGGGGTAGTAGATTGTGGCAATGTCACATTTGCAAAGATAAATATTATGGGAGCTATACTAGAGTCTATTCTCATCTATTGGGTTTTGGAGGCCATGGGGTCAAGGGTTGTATAGATATAAAAGATTTTGAGAGGATAGAGTGTTATAGATTGCACATGGAGGCCGGAGGAAGGCCTCTAGATCAGCAAATGCAAACTCAATCAGCACATTCAACCTCACCTATGCCCTCTATGCTTGGTACTCCTAGTGTTGGTAGTGGTAGTAGTGGTGCGGGTGATGTTCATATTTCCACAAGAGGGAAGAGGAAGGCTACTACTTCTAGTGAGCAGCAAAATACAATTGCAAGTATGTTCAATGTGCAAGCACGAGATGTGGCAGAGTCTTCCATTGCCAAATTTTTCTATGCCCATGCCATCCCATTCCATGTAGCACGTTCTCCCTATTTCAAACAAATGTTTAGAGATGTGGCAGCAGTTGGTACCTCATTCGTTCCCCCTGGAGAAAATAAATTACGCACTACACTCCTTGACAAAGAATATTCTAAGGTGAGTGTGGTGATGGAGGACATGAGACAGTGTTGGATTAGAACAGGTTGCTCTATAATCATGGATGGGTGGACCGATATTAGACAACACCCACTTATAAACATCATAGTCACATGTTCAGCTGGTCCATATTTCCTTAGAGCCATTGATTGTTTTGGAAAGCGCAAGGATGCAGAATTCCAATTTAATCTTTTGAAAGATGCTATAGAGGAGATTGGGGCAACCAATGTTGTGCAGGTGGTTACTGATTCAGCACATGTGTGCAGATTAGCAGGTTTGATGGTTGAGAGTGCTTACAAGCACATCTTTTGGACCCCTTGTTGTGTTCATGCGATGAACAACGCATTGAAAGACATAGGGAAGATAGATTGGGTGCAGCAACTGGTTGTAGAGGGTAGAGACATTCAGATGTTTATTTGCAACCATCACACCTCACTTGCCCTCTTTAGGACATTTTCAAGGAAAGAATTTCTCAAGCCTGTAGCAACAAGGTATGCCAGCTACTTTATTTTGTTAGAGAGGATGCTTGAGGTACAGGAGGCTCTACAGTCGATGGTGGTTAATTCAGAGTGGAGTAGATGGTCTATGGCAAGCACTGCAGAAGGGAGAAGCATCAAACTAAAAATTCTTGATGATAATTGGTGGTCCAATGTGAGGTAAAAAATTGTTATTGATTGCTGATTTTATAAAAAAAAAATATGATTTTATTATTTTTTGATTTTCTAAGTTCTAACTTGTCTTTTTTGATTTTTCAAATTTTTGTTTGCAGATATATTTGTTCCATCATTTCACCAGTTGTGGATGTCATTAGATATGTTGATACAGACTCTCCAAGTCTTGGAGAGATTTATGAAACTTTTGACTCCATGCTTGCAAAAATGAAGAAAGCAATTTCTGACAGGGATCCTAATTCGGGATTATATGAGCAAAAAATTAGGCCCATTGTGACGCGGCGGTGGAACACTATGAACACCCCGCTTCATATGGCAGCCTTTGCTCTTAATCCCAAATGGTATGTACCTAGACCTGGTAGGATGCCTCCTTGTGATGATGATGAGGTGAAAGAAGGGTTTATGAGGGCCCTTGCAAAAATATATTCAATTGATGAGGCCAGTCTAGTTCGTACACAGTTCACTGACTTTGTTAATCTCCGAGGTCCAACATTCGGCAAACCAGAGGCCAGGGTAGATAGAACTACAGTAGCTCAAAGGGATCCTATTGGATGGTGGTCATGGCATGGGAAGGATGCACCACAATTGAGGACGCTTGCTATTCGCCTCCTTTCACAGGTAATACATTAGATTAATTGTTTAAGTTTTAACTTTTAAGTTTTTAACATAATTTGATTTAGATTAGTGTTGAAGTTTGAACATTTATATAATCATAATTTAAATTGAATGTCCTAATTAGTAAATTAAAATACTAATTTAGTTTTTGTCTTGTCTCACAGGTTGCTAGTTCCTCTGCTGCAGAGAGGAATTGGTCAACATATGGCTTTATTCACTCTATCAAGAGGAATAGGCTGACCTCTAGACGGGCAGAAAAATTAGTGGCTATGCATAGTGCTTTACGACTCCAAGATCGTCAGACTCCTGAGTACAGACAGACTCCAGCATTACGGTGGGATATTGATCCAGAGGATGTCCCACAAATTGATGAGGATGAGGAGAAACAGGAAGGATTGGTTGGAGTTGCATTAGATGAGCCAGCCCCTCACAGTGACAGTGACTCAGACTCCGAGTCTGATTTTGATGCAATGTTGGCAGATGCCGAGTAGCGGCAGCCATCATACTTTTAACTTTCTATTACTATGTTTTGGACACTTGTGACTTTGTCATTTTGACATTTGTAGTACAAACTTGTAGCCTTTTGGGCATTTTATTATTTTATATCATATGCACATTGACTATTTGACATGAATTATGGTCCATGGATGGAAGCAATTAGGTAGTTGTAGTATTAATTTGTTTGATAATTCGATTCTATGATGTATATGTCAATATGATTGGTGATTACATTTGCAACTTTATGAATGTTCATTGTTATGATTATCATTACTCATATGAATATCTGAAATTCAAATTTCCCTATATTAATCTCTCTCTCTCTCTCTCTCTCTCTATATATATATATATATATATATATATATATATATATATATATATATATATATATACTATATAGCCGTCCCCCCGTCCCCTAAAATCCCCTCAAAAAATTGCCGTCCCCGAAACTCGTCTCGCCGTCCCGTCGTCCCCCCGTCCTGGAGACTCGATGGAACATAGATATATAACAAGTGATTATTGGAAGATTGAAATTAAATAGAAATAATTATATAATAATATATTTATGAAATAGATATCTATTATATAGAATAATGATGCTTGCAGCAATTATTGAGCCTTATAAGTAATTACGAGCTTAATATAAACATGAATAGGTTAATATTTATTTATATATGTCTTTATCCTATAATCAATCAAATGTAAGATTGAAGGAAGGCGATCAAGGAATAAAGAGTCATGGGAAGACACAACCGATCAAGTGATGTATTCACCTAGCAATAATATTTAGCATATTTTGAATATAAGAAATAGATATGGCTAATCTGATTATTTGTGTAATGCTTTCTTTAGTATTATGATGATAATGATGTTGATATTGACTTAAGAGAATCAATAATAAATGCAAATGTATTTGATTGTTTAAAAGATTGTCTTCTTCGTGCTTGTACTCTATTAGGGAGGGTGAACCATGGGTGAGTGGTGCCTAAAAACCACACTTATGATTCCGCTACGGCCATGGAGGGGTGGGGGTCCCACTTATGATTTCGTTGCGGCCATGGAGGGATGCTAGGCCTTGAGGCCACTATGGACCTTATGGTTCCTTTCCCCTAATAGGGCGAGTGTCTTTCAAGGTGTTGCCATGAGTGGAGAATGCAGGTACTAAGCCGTTGGGAAAGGAGGATTGTGGTGAACAACCTCTCGTGCCTAGCATGAGGTTTTCGGGGCAGATCCACCCATGGCACTCCTCTTGCTTGTTAAATGCATTTATGATTATGCTTATATTTTGGAATCTTGGATATCTAGATATTAATGCTAACAAATATATGTGTATGTGGAAATGTTGTTAATATGGTGAATGCAAATTTCAAACCAAGATTACTTCATTAAAAAGAACATTCATTTGGAAAGAAGAAACCCTAAACCTAATCAACAAGTGAATTCTAGGGCAAACCGGGTAAGGGACATTACAATTTGAAGAGAAACCTTCTTGACTCGCCATGTGTTCTTTTAAGATCTACCTTCTAGCGGTTAGACTATTCTTGAAGGAACGCACTCTGATACCAATTGATGAGCACACACACTTATACTAAGTGAGGAGGTGAATCAATTTATTTAAAATCCAACAACCACAAAAATAGCAATCACACAATATCTACCAACTAAGAGACACAAGATTTACGTGGAAACCCTTTCGGGGGAAAACCATGAAGAAACACTGCTTGGATCTAATATCCAAATCCAATCACAAAAATAAAATTCTCTTACGAATATTTTGTAGGCACCAACCCACTGGAGACACCAATCCCCGCTACTAAGCACCAACTTAGCAAGAGACACCAATCTCTTCTACTGAGGCACCAACCTCTAATGAACAAAATTTCACTTTCTTGAATATATCTTCTTCAATGGATGATGATCATTTGAGTTTCCTTCATTTAATCTTCTCACAACTTCTTCATATATATTCTCTTCTTCAAAAATCTGCTGAAAATAGGAATTGACATTTCTTTAAAAGCTTACTTTTATTTATCCCCCACACAACTTCTATTTATACCTTCCTTATGCCTCTTCACCCAAGGGAGGTGATCCTTCAAGGACGATCAGCCAAGTTTACACATGAATAAATTTATTGTTATTTTTATTTTTCCCAAGTTGGGCGACCACATCAAAAGGGTCGGCCTATGTCAAAAAGACCTCACATAATATTAATTTCAATTTTCCACAAGAGGTCGTCCATCCCAAAAAGGCCTCAAACAATATTAAATTGGATTTTCACAAGAAGGTTATCCACTTTCTATTAATTGCAGCACTGCCATGATTAAATGATCTCATTGGAATGATGTGATCTGCCTTGAATAAGAGAAACTGATTTTCTTCTTTAATAACTGCAATATGTTCTACACTCCTTTCACATCAATGATAACAATATTTCCAACAATTTGATGTTCATCAATTTAATCATTTCTTATTGATGCAGAAAATCGGTCTCTAATTTAGCCAATAGTCGGCATTTTTTGGTGTTAGTTTGTTAAGTATGTTTTTATAATGGAATACTAGCCTTTGTTTTAGCTAATAAAAAGTTGTGCTCATTCATGCTTGAATAGATTATTCACAATCTGAAAATCTCACTACAAACCTTGGTTGTTGACAGTCCAGTACTTGCATCCAAGGCAAAAACAGTCATTCAGCAATTTAGATTTAATGCAAAACACTATCGAAATCTTGTACAGTATGCATACTTGTAAATTTCATATACACTTATATGTTTTAATCTTAGTTAGATCTCAAAGTGTTTCCCCTTGTAGTTTGAAGAATGGTTTACCATATATGTTTTGGTTTGTTTTGTTTGGCGACAAACAAATTAAAATGCTGACAAATTCCAGTCACATATCAAAAGGAGAGCAATCACCACCAATCCAAGCGACTTAGATGAGACGTGTTTGAGCTCACTACATGGAGAGCTAGAAGAAGTGAGATGAAGGTGACTCTTCCAACTACAAAGGTCAAAATCAAGGTGACTGGAATGCAACGAAAGCTAATATATTCTTGTGCAAAAAGAAGATAAAAAAGACACAAAGAATCATTGTAGTCATTGTAAGATGGATGGACATGTCAATTCAAAATGTTGGAAGCTTCATTTTGAACTACATTCTAAAAATACAAATAAGGGAAAAGAAAAAGATAAAACTAAGAAATTTATGCTAACCATATAAGCTAATAGTTTTGAAATAGAGGATAGTTCAGATATAGACAATAAATTTGGATGAATGGCCACCAAGTAAAGAGGTGAACAAACTTATTGTTTTGAAGTTACTGTTAGTGTTTCTTAGATCAGATTAAACAATGAAAGCACTTAATAATATTGCAACACATAAGACAATAAACACAGCAAGATACCCTGGGAAAACCCTCCTCTTGAGGGAGAAAAACCCAGCAAATGAATCTCTTATATAAAGTAGAACAAGAGCAGAAATTTGCTTACAACTTAGGCCCAACAATGGCCAATACTTGATACAAAGAAATCGCACCTCTCCTAGATGCAAGATATACAAATGAATATGAGATCTTCCTTGAAACCAAGCTGCTGCTATGAAGGTGCGAATTCTGCTCTTAATTGTGAATTTATTTTACTTGAATGAATGAATACAATGACAAGTAAGACCTTGTATATATACAAGAGAGGCGCCTTTTCAAGATAGGTCGGCCCTCTAAGGTAATATAATAAATAACAATTTTTAAATAAAGTCGGCCCAAGAGATGAACAAAGCAAGCGAATCATATAGGGTCGGCCCTCCTGAATTTATTAAATGTTATAGTCATGAATTAAATAGCCGAATGGCTATTCATTTAATTCATTCTTTCTTCTTGGAATTCGTGCAAAGGAAGTGCAGCCCTAAGCTGCTATAACATCAACACTCCCACTCAGCTAGGGATGAACTTCCACCTGCACAAGACACATCATATCTGAATGAAAACAAAATAGAATATCACGTCATTGTGATATCAACCATCATGGCTACCTCCATAGATGGTATGAACAAGTGCTCATCACTAATGTGATATTGTCACCTCAATGTGACTTTCACCATGGTTCCCCCAGAGGGTGATACACAAGCACAAATAAATCATCACAGATTGTCACCTCAATGTGACTTTCACCATGGTTCCCCCAGAGGGTGATACACAAGCACAAATAAATCATCACGGATTCCCTCACGTGATGTTGTCATGGAGTCACACACATGACATCCACCATGGCTCTCCCAGAGGGTGGAAACAAGGGCTTTCACCTCAAATCTCTCTCAATAGAGAAATGCATTATCAATCAAGGATCACTGATACTGAGACTCTTTCTCAGTTAAGGCTGCATTCTCCACCATACCAAGCTTTTCTCGAAAGTACACAAACTTGATCTTGGAGAGAGGCTTGGTGAGAATGTCTGTCGTTTGCTCTTCAGTGCTGATATACCTCAACTGTATAACTTTCTTTTGTACCATATCTCTAATATAGTAGTACTTGATCTCAACATGCTTTGTTCTGTCATGAAACACAGGAATGACAGAAAGCTTTACACAGCTCTGGTTATCACAATGTATAATGGTAGGCTCCATTGATTGTCCAAACAATCTTGCAAGGAGCTTACGAAGCCACACTGCCTCACAAGCTGCCACACAAGCTGCTATGTACTCTGCCTCGGTTGTACTCAGAGCCACTGAAGACTGTTTCCTGCTACACCAAGAAATCATAGCAGTACCCAAACTGAAGCAACAACCAGAGGTACTCTTCTGATCTGAGACACATCCTGCCCAATCAGAATCAGTAAAACCATGCAGCTCTAAATCCACACCTGAAGAATATCTCAACCCATATCCAATTGTGCCACATAGATATCTGAGGATATGTTTAGCTGCTACAAGATGTATTTGCCTTGCGTCACACATAAACTGGCTAGGTGCACTCACTGCATAGCAGATGTCAGGTCTAGTGTTAACTAGATACATCAATGAACCAATCAACTGTCTATACATCGTAGAATCCACTGGTTCTGAACTAGCTGCAGCTTCCTTCAACTTATCTAGATTAGTCTCCATGGGTGTAGACATAGGTTTGCAGTCAATCATACCAAACCTTTTGAGAATGTCAATTGTATACTTGCCTTGACTTAGAATCATCTCATCTGGCTTTTGCCAAACTTCTAAGCCAAGGAAGTAATGCATGAGACCTAGGTTCTTCATCTCAAACTCTGAAGCTAGCTCCTCCTTACATTTTAGAATTAGATGGTCCTCACCAGTGATAATCAAATCATCAACATATAAAACTAGAATCAAAGCTTTACCATTTACTACCTTGAAGTAGAGGTTAGAATCTGCATCATTCTTTGAGAAACCCAGACTTAATAGATACTGATCAGCCCTTTCGTACCAAGCACGAGGAGCTTGCTTAAGACCATACAAGGCCTTCTTCAGCTTGCAAACATGAGACTCCTTCCCATGTACCTCAAATCTTTCGGATTGTTCAATGTAAACCTCTTCTTCTATTACACCATTTAGGAAAGTTGTCTTTACATCCATTTGGTGAATCTTCCATCCTCTAGATGCGGCAATAGCAATGATGGTTCTGACAGACGTATATCGAGCCACAGGAGCAAAAGTTTCTTCATGGTCAACTCCCTCTTTTTGTGAGAACCCTCTAGCCACGAATCTTGCCTTGTGCTTCTCAATGCTCCCATCAGTTGCATGCTTGATTTTAAAGAGCCACTTAGAAGACACCACAGATTTGTCCTTGGGTCTAAGAACAATATCCCAAACATCATTCTTAAGTATGGACTGATACTCCTCAGTCATGGCATCTTTCCATACTTGTTGACTAGAAGCTTCTTCGACATTTGAAGGCTCTGACTCATCAAGGCGACATAACTAGAGAACTTGTGAGGTCTCTTGCTTTCTCTAGAAGCTCCTCTTGGGGCTGCAAAACTTTCTACCTCCTGCATTGTCCTATGAGCCCAAAGAGGTCTTTTCTTTCCAATCACAATATCTAGAGGCCCATCAATAAGATCCAAGGGTTCAACTGGATCAACATCTTCTTTAGGTTCTAGAGCCTCCTTCAGGTTCTCTGGAATATGGTCAACTTCCATATCTTGACGAGGTTCTTCTTCATCGATCTCCATAGGAGTGCCCTTGGACCTTCTGAAAGCAACATCTTCCTCAAATGTGACATCTCTACTAATCTCAATAGACTTTTGTCCTGGTATGTATATCCTGTAAGCTTTTGATGTCTCACTGTAACCTACAAGAATTCCTTTCTTCCCAAAAGGTTCTAGCTTTGTTCTCTTTTCCTTTGGAATATGAACATAGACTGGACAACCAAAGATCTTCAAATGACTAACTTTTGGTTTCACCCCTGAGAATGCTTCTTCAGGAGTTTTATTCCCCAAGATCCTGTGGGGACTCCTGTTCTGAACATAGACGGTTGTCTTCGATGCCTCAGCCCAAAGAGAGATTTGCAAATCTTGATCATGGATCATAGCTTTCACTGCTTCCACAATAGACCTATTCTTTCTTTCAGCAATACCATTTTGTTGTGGATTATAGGGAACACTGAACTCCCTCTTAATCCCTACTTCAATACAAAAATCCCGAAAGGTGCCAGAGGTGTATTCTCCACCATTATCGGATCTCAAAACCTTGATCCTTTTACCAGACAGGTTTTCAACCTGCGCTTTGAATTCTCTGAACCTTTCTAGTACTTCTTCAAATTCTTTAGATCTCAAGAAATAAATCCAAGTCTTTCTAGAGTAATCATCAATAAAAATAATATAATACAAGAAACCACTAGAAGATGCAATAGACATTGGACCACATAAATCAAAATGAATGAGATCAAGAATACATTTAGATCTACTTTCACTAGAATGAAACATACCTTTTGTGTTCTTGCCTAGGGCGCATTTCTTGCATGTACCTTCATGTTCTTGATTGAATTTCGGAAGAACGGTGACCATCTTCTCCATGATAGGTAGAGCACGAAAGTGAATGTGAGCCAATCTTCGATGCCAAAGATCGCACATGCTGGAACTATTATGCACAAGCGCTTGAAGAGGATGAGTGCATAACCTGTAAAGACATTCATGTCTAACTCCAATCACTTGAGCAGTTTTGAAGTTGGAGTTCTTTGCCCATATAAGAACTTTGCCTTTAGAAAATGCAACTTGACAACCCTTGTTTTCTAATGCCGAAATTGAGACAAGGTTCCTCTTTATCCCTAGAACGAACAGTGCATCATTCAACTCCAATGAAATCCCGGAATCCAAGTGAAGAGAAGAGTTTCCAATTCCTTTCATAGAATATCTAGCATCGTCTCCAATGACAACTTGATCACTAGAGTTGCTCTCCACTAAGTTTGAAAGGTGACCCCTGAAACCGGCGATGTGCCTAGAGGCACCACTATCAATCAGCCAAGTGTTGGCGTCGGTAGATACATTGCTCGACAAGGCTGAATAGAACAGATAATCACTAGAGTCCTTCTGCGGAGCAACTTCTTCAACATTTGCAGTGGCAACTTGCTGCTTAGGTCTACAAGGACAATCCTTCGCAAAGTGACCATACTTATCACAACAAAAACATTGAATCTTGGACATGTCTCGTTTCCTTTTGAATGCAGGAGCACCATCTGACCCATTATCTCGATTCCTTTTGAAGAACCCTTTCTTAAAGCCTTTTCCTTTCTTTGACGAATGAGAGGCAAGAACTTGTATTTCTTCATTCTTTGAACTTTGACCAATGCCCCTAGCCGTTAGTCTCGACTCCTCTTGGATACAGTTAATTCTCAAACGATCAAACTTGGGAAGTTTAGATCTTGCACTGATTCCTTGAATAAAAGACTCCCATGAAAGCGGAAGGCCATTGAGAGCAAGCATAGTCAAGTCTTTGTCATCAATCATGTGACCAATTGTGGAGAGCTGATCTCTTATCTCTAAAATCCTCATGAAGTATGTAATAACAGATTCTTCTTTCGCCATTTTCACATGATGAAGTTGTTGCTTCAGTGCAAGAGCTCGACTAGTGTTGTTGATTTCATACATCTCTTCCAAGGTTGTAAACATCTCTCTTGCCGTATCCAACTTGAAGACAATCGGTACAACATGATCCTTGACAGAATCAACCAACACTTTCTTTGCCCTAGTATCTTTCTTCCTCCACTGCAACTTCTCTTCTTCCTCCTCAGGTTCGGGAACTTTTGTTTTCACAAACTCAGCCAAATCATTATCTTCCAATGTGAGCATGATCCTAAACCTCCATGATGTGTAGTTCGAAATTACTTTGAGTCTATCATCGATTTTCAGACCGTTCACCATCTTGAGAAATTTAGAAGATAGACTGAAAAAGAATAAAGTGAGTGTTGCAAACTAAATCTGATCACGATCTTTTTCACACCCACTTTGATACCATGTTAGTGTTTCTTAGATCAGATTAAACAATGAAAGCACTTAATAATATTGCAACACATAAGACAATAAACATAGCAAGATACCCTGAGAAAACCCTCCTCTTGAGGGAGAAAAACCCAGCAAATGAATCTCTTATATAAAGTAGAACAAGAGCAGACATCTGCTTACAACTTAGGCCCAACAATGGCCAATACTTGATACAAAGAAATCGCACCACTCCTAAATGCAAGATATACAAATGAATATGAAATCTTCCTTGAAACCAAGTTGTTGCTATGAAGGTGCGAATTCTGCTCTTAATTGCGAATTTACTTTACTTGAATGAATGAATACAATAACAAGTAAGACCTTGTATATATACAAGAGAGGCGCCTTTTCAAGATAGGTCGGCCCTCTAAGGTAATATAATAAATAACAATTTATAAATAAAGTCGACCCAAGAGACGAACAAAGCAAGCGAATCATATAGGGTCGGCCCTCCTGAATTTATTAAATGTTATAGTCATGAATTAAATAGCTGAATGGCTATTCATTTAATTCATGCTTTCTTCTTGGAATTCGTGCAAAGGAAGTGCAGCCCTAAGCTGCTATAACATCAACAGTTACAATTAAGAAAACTAGAATAAATGCATTGTTATATCCTAATTC
The DNA here is from genome assembly GCA_007115665.2 of Sequoiadendron giganteum. Lineage (NCBI taxonomy): Eukaryota > Viridiplantae > Streptophyta > Pinopsida > Cupressales > Cupressaceae > Sequoiadendron > Sequoiadendron giganteum. The sequence continues at coordinate 507,345,716 of CM021109.1, forward strand.
ACAATGTAATCTCATTTCAAAAACATTGGTCAAAAGGTTTAGGAATATCTGCATCCATACCCATTGGAATGGGTGAAAAGGGGTGAAAGATACAAGTAACAAAAAGGTCCAATGTTAAATTTGGATTTAACACAATGCATAGATGAGAGTGAAGTAGATGTAATTCCTCTTGATTCTTTTGATATTGTTTTTGCTAGTTCCTATCTTTATATTAGGGATGTTATTTTCTTGAGAAGAGCTAACAAGTACAGATGGGTCAAGGATGGGATTAAGTACATAATCAAAGGGTACCAAAGTAAGGCTAAAGTAGCTATGGTAAGTTACAATCAAGCTATTAAGTAATTCACAAAAACGAGCAGTTTTGTTTGCTTTTGCTTGAAAATAAAAAGATGAATTAGGAATTTCTCCCATGACTGACTCTAAATAAGGCTTTGATGAAGTCTTGTCATCTTTTCAAAAAGCATTTACAAAACCAAGGATATTGCCATTAAGAAGAAAGGTGTAGTATGAGATTATTCTCCTCAACCTAACATCAAGTTGTATCAGCAATCACTACTAAAGAGCAACAAGATTAAGAGGCAACTTCAAGAGCTATTGGCACAAGGGGTTATTCGCCCCCACACTTCACCTTGTGGGTCACCTATAGTGATGGAGCAGACAAAAGATGGCTCTTGGAGAATGTGTATTGATTATAGAGTTCTTAATAAAATCATCATTAAGTATAGGTGTCCCCTTCCAAGGATAGGTGATTTATTAGACCAACTAAAGTATGCTAAGTATTTTACTTAGTTGGATCTTAAGTTTGGTTATCATCAAGTGCAAATGAAAGAACAACACACTCGAAAGACTCCTTTCAAAATGATGCAAGGTGTTTATTAATGGCTACTACATCCTTTTGGTTTGAATAATGCACATACAACTTTTATGAAATTGATGAGTGATGTATTATGGAATTTCATAGATAGTTATTTGATAGTCCTTGTCTATATTAAACAAGTCTTACAAGGTTAAAAGTTCTGCAACTAACACACAATCTAAAGATATGTGATTTTGTCAAAGAATCATTGGTTTATTTAGGACATGTCGTAGGTGGAGGAAAATTTTAAAAAGAAACATCTAAAATTGAAGCAATTGTAAATTGGCCTACACCAAAGAGAATCACTGAAACTAGGAGTTTTGTAGGGACTGCACAATTTATGGGAAAGTTTATTCCTTCTTTTTCCTACATAGCTGTACCTTTACATCAAATTGCATCAAAGGGAAAGGAATTTCATTAGGGAAGAGAAAATTCAAAATAATAATGTATTTGAAACACTAAAGAATAAGACATGGCATGCTCCAATGCTTGCTCTTCCTAATATATAAATACCATTTGAAGTAGAAACAAATGTAAATGAACATGCTATGTGCATTGTCTTGCTTCAAGGTGTTAAACCTATTTGTTATCATTCAGAGGTTTTTACTTCAGGATTTAGAGAATATGTAGTGTATGATAATTGTATTCACTAGTTTAGCCAATTTAAAAAGAGGCATTGCTTGTTTGGTAAGGAAACTATTGTGGACAATGACCAACAACTACAAAATTTATAAGCACATAAAAGATTACAAGAAGCAGTGGATTATAAACAGATGGGATTACTACAACAATTTCATTCGGTGATTAAATATATAAATAAACCAACAATGTTGTGGCAAATATGTTGTCTAGGCAACCCATTTCAGTTATGCCTATGGTAACTCACTTAAGCCTTTCATAAAAGAGGCTTACGTTGAAGAATATGCACATCATAAGGACTTTGGATAATATATGAAATACTTATATCTAGGTAATTGTAAAAAGTGAAGAAAATTCTATCTTCAAGATTTGCTACTCTGAAAGTTAGGAAAATTATGTGTGTAAAGGGCACAAAAGCTTCTACTAATGAAGAAGGCACATTCCTCTAAAGTGGCAGGTCACTTCAGCATAGTTAAAATAGTGGCTCACTTGCAAAATTATGTGTTTTGGCCTAAAATGTAGCAAGAAATGGCAAGATTTGTTAGAAGGCCATAGGTGAAAATGCATTCAAACTTGATCTCCCTCCTTTCACAAAGATGCACACAGTTCTTATTTATGAGTACTTGCAGCTTTACAAGCCTTCCATGCTTGATGAAGAAGAACAAATACTACCCTGCTTAGAAGATTTGGGTGTGGAAGGAAAAGCCATACTGACAAAGGATGCAGTGCTAGAAAAGAAGACAAGGTAAACCCAAAATAGAGTTCCAAAACCATGGAATATAGAAAGTCAAAGATCACAAGGTGAGTCAAGCAAAGTTGTAAAACAAAATATAGGTGGGAGAACTCTTCCCCCATTTATTGTCTCATTAAGATTTTGTGGAATCAATACCTCCTTAAGAAGGGAGGTGTGATCCATATCGGATCTAGAAATGTATGAGAAATAGAGACTTGAACAGTAAATTGAATTCAGGTATATAGACAAGTTTAAATACAAAATTTGACAGAAAAATGCAAGTGGTTCAGACCACGATTGGGGTAGTGACCTAGGTGAGAATATGACTGCAGTACTGTCCACCAACAATGAGTGCTTCAAATTAAAAATTTGAACCATAAACTCATTTTAGCTTCCTCTGTGTGTGGAAATTCTTTTAGGCCTTGGGAAAACTCTGTTGTCATAGAAATCTGTGTAAGAGGCATTGTGGTTTGCTGAAAAGCATTTTGGAGATTGAAGAATAAGAGAAATATTGTAGAATTTGGTTGTTCATAGTGACAAGGAGATAAACAGAAGTAGAGGGTTGAAATGGAGTCCCACTTGTAATTATGTAACGTACCAACCCTTCGGTTAAGTAAAAATTTCTAAATTTACATCATATGAGTAAATAAACGTGCTAACAAGTCATTGCAATAAAAAAATTCTTTCTTTTATTGACAATATACGAACAACATGCCATATCATATTACAATAAAGATTCCACTTCATTACAATAACTTCACAAGTACACTTAACAAGAATTCATACCTTTACAAACATAGCTCCAATGAGCTTTAGAACAAATAGCTATAAGACGGTCCAGGAATTCGTCCTTTCAAATCTTGGTTCTTTGATCGCTTGCTGTGGAGAAGAAGCATCACTCGGGCACTTTTTCGCCAACCATAGACTCATAATGTGGTCCCCCACACATCTATCATTCAATAGATGGCTCTTCCCTTCGACGAAGAGATTGATAGAGTAACCGATAACGACAACCAACTGAGCATAGTGTTGTATCCTACATAACTAGAACCTTTAGTAACACGACATTCTCGAACTAGTATGTAATACAGGACCACGGTGAACTAACAGTGTAGTCTCAAGCATCACACAGTTTAAGTGGATCTCATACATTGCACAACTTTGATCAAAGTGTTTCATTCAGTATGTTCTACTGAGGTTCATTTGTCACATACACTACTCAGGGCCGATTTGACTTAAGGCTATCTTCATCTACGCATAGGTATTGTCCTTCAATAGGTAAATCCATCACCCCAGAATAACCTACAACATACTAATCTTCTTGGTAATAACCTACTTAACTAGCAAGTACACAAGCTAGGTATATCCTTCAATGGATAGGCCGTCGTCCCAAATAACCTATCTTCAAAACAATTTACTAGTAATGAATTTATTTAGCAAGTAAGTTCACAAGCCCGCTCCCATACTTATCTTAGGAGTAACACAAGCTTTCTGAGTTAAACTAATAACTTAGTTGAGTGTACCTCAAGTGACTCTTGCATTCAATCAAGCCTAGTATATACTTAACTGAGAAACACACTCATCTCCTACTATGGAGTAAATATAAACACATCGCATCCCATGTTCAAACATATCTAGTATGATTAAATACCTATGTTGTACTACATGTAGCATGATTAAATACCTATGTCAAGCAATCTCTTCGACATATCTAGTATAATTAATTGTTTGTGTCAAGCAATCTCTCTTATCATGGAGTACTTAAAAACACAATATAAAAATAGCTTAAAGGCTTCAATTTTTCCTTCAATTCCTTTTTCCAAAAGCAATATTAAATACTTCTATAGCTCAAACAGAAAAGACATTTCATGCAGCATAGAAAATATAGTAAGCCCTTTTAAAATGACAAGAAGAAGAGACCCCATGCCTGCTATCGCTTTTTCCCAATTACTGATGACAAGGCAGCCTTCTTTTTTGGTTGCTCAACTTAACCCGGCTTCCCAAATCAATTCTCACACCCTTTCTTGTTGAGAGCATTCTTCTCTCAGAATCAGACAACTCTTCCTCACAAAGTCCACTCTTTTTTCACTTAGAAATCAGATATTATAATCTGGTATAACTCAGAAGTAATAACCAGCAAAGTGTATTCCTTTGGTATGATATGCCTCCCTCAATGATCACACAGAAATGAATGATGATGGCAAATAATGTTTACTCTCAAAATGGTAAGAGTGATACTCAGATAATGCACAAGGTAACTTGAATATGATGAATGGGATAACACACAAAAGATCATACCCCAAAGGTAATTCAAAATACAAAGACAAAAGATGATGTCCATGATCCGAAACAAGAGAGTTGACAACTATTTATAGAGAACCCAGCTCTCCAAACTCCCTACAACCATGGCATGTAAATTGACACTACTCCCATTTGAATTATTCAACTTGGAGGTGGCGCCAACTCAAGCCTGCACTCAGCAATAAACATGATGAATCGACTTCCAAATTTGCTAGCATCAAGAAGACTATTTCAAAAGCACATGGGGGGATTCATAATTTTCTGCCAAATCAACACCTACAGAAAACTGGTAACAGAGGTGGCGCCAAATTTGTGAGATGGCGGGATTTTCATATGCTGAGAAGAAGTCAATCATATTTCATTAACACATACCCAGTATCGACTATTTTTTGGGTGGATTTGATAAAAATCATTTACTGCGTTGAATTAGTCAAGCTTCAAACTTCCAAATATCGACTAGGTCAAAGCCATAAAGTTGCAAATGCATTTCATTGATTCCTCCCTGCGTTGCGTGATTTCAACAGAGTTGTGATGATTCAAAATTTGAGTTTCATCATATTAAACTATATCAACATACAAAAGCCAAAGTTTAAATACGTTTGATAGATGACAATATTAAATCAACTCTTATCTCTCTTATTTCATGTGCCAGATTTTAATATGCGCGGGTTACACCACCTATACATACGCCATACTTCATTTGGCAACAATAAAATGCTATGTATGGCTTTAGCCACTACTTTTGTGGTATGTTCTCTTAGTCAAAGGCCACGCGATCCTCTCACATGCCTTCATACAATTTGCATAGCTTATATTTATATATTGCTATTTGCCTCACAATATATATATATATATATATATTTATAGAATAACTTATTGGATAATATAAATGCACGTATATACATATATATACATATCTAATATGTACATGTATATATATATATATATATATATATATATATATATCGGGTTACTCCTTCACATACCATATCCTTGTATTATATACCCATTCTATCTTCGGATGTATAACTCTTTTACCATATCCTGTGAATAATAATACATGTATATATCTATACACATATACTTATATAATATATACAAATATACAATTTTCCGCTAAGCATTACTGCTTGCAAGTGTATTTGTGTATATATACAAACATATTCATAATATGGTAATATGTTGATCAAGTAATCCATTCGATATTGAATGATTATGACCTAGTGTCTACACCCACATATATATATATATATATATATATATACAAGCATAGTTGTTTCCTCGTGTATGTACCTCGGTGAGTATTTCTACTCACATATATGTGCATTTGCTAATGCTCTCATACATGGGTCTATGTATATGTATTTATATATATATAACCATAGACATGCTACGTTTTATGTTCATATGAAACGACGTAACGATAACCATTCATAAAACCCAAAGACTCAACCCAAGCACAATCAACACTTTGCCATAAGGAAGAACTCAAAGCTCAAACAGATAAACATCACCCAAACATGCATTCAAAGTAAACAAGACCTTTACTAATGCAGATATATCGGCTAAGGGTGACTTACCTATTGCTCACAAACTAACTCAATTCACTCAATCTAAGGTGATGTGTGTTTATGCTCAGATACTTACATTTACCGGTTACCCGACCAAGATCTTCTCTCGAGTGATACTTCCCCTCCCCGTGGAGAAATGGACATTTACTTGCAACCACTAGCACATGCCTTGGCAATCAATTGTTCACAACAATAAGCAGCATATATAAACATCTTCAAAGTTAGAATTACAATAATTCAATAACCATCTATTCTCATTTATGCAGTATTTCACCATGAATAACATCAACTGAGATAATATCAAATGAAACAACATCAAGTGAGATAACATTCATATTGATAACAAGGTACAAGCATCATTAATTCATCTCCAGAATTCACATTTACCCTATGTAGTAATAGTAAATAGTAACTTCACAATTTGGGGTGTAACAAATTATCTTCCCAACAGAATAAAGGAGATAACAAGGCCATTGGAACTAGCATAAACATTGGTTTTTCTCCAAATTAAGGGTTTCCAAGATAAAAAATCCAAGTTTTGTGTGAGTTGTTCAAAGTTTAATTTATATTTTGATCAAAAATAATCTCCTCTTAAGCAAACTTCATTTGCATAAGAAGTAGAAAGTAATTTAAATATTTTATTGATTATTGAAATCTATTTGAAGATTATAGATCAGAAGATAGTGATGGATGTATTTCCCATAAACATACATACAAAAAGACTTCAAAACATTGATAAAAGGATAATAATATAACTATTCAATAAAATGTGTGGCTAATGTTTTCAAAAAAAAAGATAGACAAAAAACAAAGATGTTCAAATTCAAAATCCATTTACTAGTTTGCAAAAATAATTTGCAAAGCAATAGAATCTTGAAGAGAAAGAAAGAAAGGAATGAATTATATTAATGTCCACAAATGACCAAAATAGTTCAATGAGACTAAAAAATAGAGCTAGAGACAATAAAGGGCCATTAATCCATCTTAGCTTAGTCATCTAGTCAAGAACAATTGAAGAGTGAGGACTCATCCCCAAAGAATATAGGGCCAAATCTGACGGAATGATGGAATGTGCATACTGGGTCTACTCTATATCACTAGACCAAGAGCTAATAACCTTGTCAATAATTGTGAGGGTATTGATACAAGATCTGGTGATGTCTCCTATAGAATGCAACTAAGCAAAGAGGCCTTGACTAGACAACTCTAGGAGGCACAAAGAGCATTGTTCCAAAAATCTACCTGAAGTTTTTCTTACATCAATGGTAGAAAAGTAATCAATGACATGTGCCCAAGAAATGGAACATAATACCTCACGTGAGAGAGGTGAGGTGCCCTAGTCTAAGTGTTTGTAGAGGTAGTGTGAAAATAAGTCATCTCACTAATCTGTCAACAATTATGTGAAAATTTGTGAGCCTCCAATGCCAACAAAAGGATATAAGGACAAAGCAATAACCGCATGCCCCTAGAAGTCCCTTATAAGGCTCTACAACTGAGGTGACAACCTACCTCAAGAAAAGATTTAAGCATAATTGATCTGCGTAGCTGAATAGAGTAGAAAGTGAGCCTTTGGAGTCTCTATACAAGCAATGAGACAATGAAAAAATAAGGTGTTGTGCTACTTAGAAATTATTACAAAAACAGCACACAGAAAGTTAACCAAGATTGCATAAAAATCTATTAAGAAATAAGGAGCAAAAGCATCCTTATATAGGATTACAAATATCTTATCCAAAGAGGATAAGATTGACAACTCATAAAGCAAAAAGGTAAATCTTATCCACAGAGGATAAGGATGACAACTCATAGGAAAAGTATCTGAAGTCAACATGACTTTATTAAAGAAGATTCCTAAAGTCTATCCTAAAAGCCAATTGACCAGTACAATATAAAACATTACTTTAATAGAAATAGACAAATGAATTGACACTATGGTTGATACTGTATGGTAGTAGCATTATCTTGCTCTACAATTCTAGAAGTTAATAGTCAAGAGTCTTATCTACTTTTGAGGGATAATTTGTGTAGCTTAAAGGGTGCTTGGGTGTACTTGGTATATAGTTGAGAAACAAGTACAGTGAATTTGATCACAATGCTTACCATATGACAATTAAGTTCAATGCCAAGCTATATCATTCACTTGCTATTTTCTGCTGTTATTTGCTTACATAGCTGTGATTCATGCTGATATATACTGTTATATGAGATTTTTCTTGTTATTATACTGCTTACTGTATTTCCCAACCAGTCTGTAGAACACATTATACTGAATGTCTGTTGTCAAGATGTCACAATTGGATTTCTCCTCATTAATTATGAAAAAGCTCAATGCATTGGCAATGCAATTCTTGCAATTCATCTTCTATAGTCAAATTCATCCAACAAAAATTTCTTAACATGTACAAATGCAGTTATAAATGCTCCAAAGTTCTTACCACAATACTGAACCAGGACCAGAACCAAAATCCAATACTTTTGTTGGAGAGAAGTTCGGTAGTCTTCGACAAACCTAGAGACATTTACTACAAAAATTAAGGGTATAAAATATCAAAACACACAATCACCACATTATGTCATTAATATATAAACAAAATAAAATTAAGTAGCATTACCATTTTTCTCTTGAATTATTTGCAGTCATAAACATTGTATTTAAAATTACCACCCACAAGCCTTTTGAAAGGATCAAAAAATCCAACAACCTTGAAGCCAAAAAGAAAAATTTAAAAATGCATTTCATTTTCCATTGATGTAGACAAAATACGTGGGTAAAATAAGGTCATAGATAAATCAAAGAGAGAACAAAGCCTACATTAGCATATTTTACCCTTAGTTTAAATGCTCTTTATTTTCATCCATGAGACTAAAATAGATAAATAGACTAAGGACTTACATATGTATGAGAGAAAGTAGTGGAGGGCTAAATTAGGCATCTATCCTTAGTCTAAATGTATTTGATTTCCATCAAGCTCAGTAAAAGAGGAAAAACATATATAAAAGAAAGCAGCAAAAGGCTACATTAGGCATCTATATTCTTAGTCTAAATGTATTTGATTTCCATCAATAGAACTAAGATAGGTAATAGAATAAGAGCATACAAGTATATAGAGGAAAGCGGAAAAGGACCACATAGGACATCTCTATTCTTAGTCTAAATTCATAGAAAAATGCACTCTGTAAAACACATTAAATGCTCCCTAACCAAAACTGTAACAAACAAGACCCTGGTAAAAATCCAGCATGGACTCGTGTTATCAAAAGTGAGATGTAAAAGTGAGCGCAAGTGCACATGGGGTAGATGTCAAAATTCAGGATTTAAATTTGGCTCCATACATACATATGTAAACATTGTAAAGAGACAAAGAGGTTGTAATGATAACATTACAAGCATATATGATCCATACATGAATTAGCCATATTAGGCATCTACATACTTTGTCTAAATCTATTCGAATTCTATTGATGGAACCAAAATAGATTGTTAGAATAAGGACATACATCTATATGAAGGAAAGCAGAAAAGGGCCACATAAGGCATCTCTATTCTTAGTCTAAAATCTAAATTCATACAATTGGAGATATTCTAATTTCATTCCCTTTAGGGCACGCTTGATAGTCTACAGACTAGCTATAGAAGTCCCAACTACCACCCCTGTTTGCCTTTCCTCCAATTGTGCTGACCACAAGAGGTACTCAACAAACTTGTGTGTGTTGTCGAATCGAGTTAAGGTTTGGACAACCTTATCCTCGGTAACCTTCAGTTGTTCCTTAAATCCCTGTGGCTCACTAGGCTCATGCCTACCAACAGCCTCAACCAATGCATTACCCGATCTGCTAACAAATGTAGGAGACATGCTCCCACTAGAAGATGCCCTACAATCCTCATGCAAATAAGATGGAGCAATGTGATGATTCAACATGCTAGTCACACAAGACTCTGCCTCCTCAACACAAGACTCACCACTATCAATCTCTACTTCACCAATGTAGAGATTGGTGCCCCCGTCAAGTGTGGATGCATGTACCTCACTGCTGGCTGATCCACAAGGTGTATGCATCACTACCTTTGTCATAACCTAAGTCACCGTGTTCGAATTCGAATTCAAATTCGACAACATTGAAATTCGGATGAAATTCAACAAGGAAAAAATTCAGATTAAATTCGCCTTATGTAATTTTATTTTATTTTTTAAATATAAGTAATATATCACAAAATTGTCAAAATAATTTACCATTGATAAATAGATTTAAAATCATTACAAAAACTAAATTATATAAAATTTAATTATATTTAAATTAATTTAATATTAAAATTTTGTATCAATATATATTTAATTAATTTTTAACATTTTAAAATTTTCATTATTTAAAATATAAATATATATTAATAAATATAAATTATAAGTTATTATTATAGTTTATAATTTATAATAATATAAATTATATTATATTAATATAATATAATTTATAGTTTATATCTTAGTGAAAAAGCGAAATTGCAAAGCCAAAACCCGTCAATATATTAGCCATCCATAATCCTATTTATTTTTATTTCGGGAGCATTCTTCTACAAATTTTGTTTGTTTGGTTCAAATAAATAATACCCTTTCGGGCATATTATTAATGGTGATTGAGATTGATGGAAGCTTAGAATTACCAGAGGCAAGCGTGTTGATTAGGTCTGAGGAAGTTAACGAAGAGAATTATGTCCTGATTAGGTTCCTCATCGACTACCTTAACTTATGGGGCTTACTTACGCGCTGGCTTGGGTTTCATTCCCGTGAGATAGGTAAGATACTCATTCTAAGAAGTTGCCATGCAGCTCAAATGGATGGCAGCCAAGCCCAGAACCCTAAAAATCTATTCAAAACTGTAAAAAACATTTAGAAACAAAGAAAAAAATTTATGGCTTATACCATACGAATATAATGACGAATTTAAACGAATTTTTAATTATATTTTGAAACTCGGCAAAATTCGAATTTTATAGATGATATTTGCCGAATACGGTGACTTAGGTCATAACTGTACCTTGAGCCCTTAATTGGCTATCCCACAAAGGTGACTCATGATCCCTGTGGTGCAAGCTATGTGTAGACTCAAGAATTTCAGAATCATACCGATCCTCAAACTCATCCAAATCTAAAACCTCCTCATGTTTGACCATTGTAAGGGGTTCTCCCCTCAAACCATGAGTAACACTACCATCCGTAGGTGTCATGACAACTGTAGAAGACTAGATATCTGTTGTGGATGATGAAGATTGAACCAAGCTCAATTCCTCACAGAGCTTGTCAATTTGAATCTCTGATTCTTGAAGGGCCCTCTGAGTGCTCTTCAAAGAATCCTCAATAACCATAAGCTCATCAGTAAGCTTATCCACCTCCCTTTCTTTCCCCTTAAGCAAATCATAGTAAATCTCACCAAGCACGAGTAGGTGATATCTATTAGAGAGTAGTTGTATGTAATTGGTCTTCATGTCCACTAATGCTTCTCTAAGTGCCTGTAAATCTGAAAGGGAAAATTCTCCATCAGGGACCATATGTTCTCCTGAAGACCTCCAACAACATTTGGCCATCAACTTAAGGGTGTCATCAAAATGTCTAATGGCTGCACTAATTTGGTCTTCACTCACCTTTAGCTGTCCTGCCAACTGATTGGACCCCTGAGACTTGTCAACTTCATATAAATTTTCTGATTGTGATCAATGTCATGCAGCACCAAATCAGATTTGTTTTCAAGGTTAATATCGGTACCATTAGTGCTAAAAATGTCATTGCTCATGCATGATTGGGGAGATAAAATTTGGGCAGCACTATGGTCAAAAGTGTAGTCATCCCAGACAAGACCATGCAATGTCGAGTGGGTCTTATCCAAACCCATTTGTAGCTAATCCCACATTGCTGATCTGTCAACCTCCATGACAGCATCTCCTGCACCATGAAGTGTACCACACTGAAAACCAATCTTGTTGCCTGCTGCAACATCTATCCCATGACTGAAAATCAACCCTACAAGTGAAGATTGCTCTTTTGATGTGGTTGCAATAGATGATTGATTCTCTGATTTACTTTCCTCATTGTCTGCCTCTGCTTCTTGATCAAAGCAATACTACTAATCAAGCTTTTCAGGAACACCTGTAAGTTGCAACTCACCTTGAAGCAATTCACCTTCCTTCTCTAACCCTTCTTTGAGGGTAACTTCTGAGTTTTCTTCCCACATTCTTCTAATGTATTTGACCAAGCCCAATCTTTTGAGTCTCAAAATCAGAACTAAATTCAGAAATTCATTAAAGGACACCTGTGTTTCAAAGCCATCAGGCATACCTTGTTATTCTTCAAATAATTTGATAGCTTCCTATTCATAGCTCTTCTTAATTTGATCTTCTAACCTGTTGGAATCCATTGTCATACTCTGAAGTTTTTCCTGATTCGCCCAACAGGATGGCAGGAACAATGGCTTTGATACCACTGTAATGTTCCACCCCCAATCTGAGTTTTAACTTGCAATTTTTGCTCAATTATTTCAGTTTGACAAATGGAACATTCTGTCAAACAATTTGCGTCATACCAAATTAGATCTGATCTTGAGTATAAACCATATGATAGGGACTCAGTCCATCAAAAGAGACAAGTCTGAAAATTCAGATTTTGCTAACACCAAATGAATTAACAGTTTGTTTATAGCAGCAAATGCAATATTGCAGCGATATTCATTCAATGATTAATACATTGCTGACCTGAGACATAAAACAGTCTGCAGCAAAATCAAATGGACAGCAGTATTTGTTCCTTCTTCAATGCTACGATGGAAAACATAGTCGGCTCTAAAAGTCCCACGATCCTTCTGGTAAAGGTCCACACCAACACACAAATAAGCAATGTTTCCCTAGCTCAGCAACAGCTAGTTGGCAGCTAGGAAAGGAGACCCCTGCTTGCCCTAGAACTTACCAAAAATATTTTGCGTCCCATTACAATTGCCTTCAGAATTGTACGGCAGCATTCAATAGACTGCAATATGAAACTCTACTGCCACATGAGGTATAGATGGTCAATATATAGCTGAATATGACACTGCCTGAAGAAGAATTAATCATTGCCAAGTCTTGACACCTTGAACAAGGGAAACGATCCACAACCCTTCCCAAAACTCTAATGCAGCCCTCACAGGCAAAATCACCTTTGACATTCACTTCAACCTGCTGAAGTGTGATGCCAAACCTTGATTTTGGCGTCCAAATATATGCAGCAATTAAATATTCAAACCCTTGCCTGGCAACTCCACGTCTACATACACTTTTGATAATTCTTTGGATACCCTCTGTAAATATCTTGCTTTGACAATGATGATCAATACACTTGCAATCTCCTGATAAATCATTAAAACCCCGAATAATGAATCTTCCTGTAATTTCCGAACAATCTCTAAAGCACAATGCACAACCCCTAAAATGGAATTGTCTGTGAACAGGCTTGGGAGATCTTTCACTCATGTACCGTGTTGTTCCTCCAAGGGTTTTCATCCTCAATGAAGCTTGAGATTTACCGACCCTCCAATCCAACCTGCAAACCCTTATCAAATTTTTTTCTCCAAGATGAATGTTACAAATGAGCTCACAAATGGCCATTTATAGAGATTTGGGCTCCCAGTATTGAATTGCCTTTTCCCTCCAATTAAAATTATTTTATTTATTTCATTTTCCACTTTATACCTCCCTTAAGTTGGCGCCCAACTTTATAATATATTAATATTATTTAAAACCCCCTTATAACTCCTTAATTATAAAGCCACTTTAATTAAAACTCCTTTTTAGCTCCGAAAAAGGCCTTTTAATTAAAATAATCATAATTCGACACTCAAGGCCCTTGTTTTATGCATCCATGATTTACAACATTTCATCCCGGTTCCAATGAGCTATAACAATAAGGTGCTTTAACAATATTTTAAATAATATTTAGCAACCTTAGTAAAATAATTAAAATAGAGCCATTAATGCAACCCATTTTACGCAAACTGTCAGAATGCATTGGAATCGGAAACTGACTGCATTGGAGTGATCCTGATGAAGAATAATGATAATCGGAGCCGACCGAGTGACTTACTATAAATAGACGCCCTCTCTAAAAATCTTGGAGAGTGCACCAAAAGCCGGAAATCACCCCGAAAAGTGGCATATGAGTCCTCCAGACCTCTTGAACTCATTAAAATCATCAAATAACTCCTCTAATCACATTCACACACATCTAGAAGGTCAACGGCAACTACACTACAAGGGAACCCAAAAATGAGGACATTGCACTGGAATAATCTTCAAGGTAGAGACTAATGATTGTGGTATCTCCAATTGTCATATCACTCAAAAAAGAGTCTGAAAAAATATAGGTATGTGTAGATTTCATAAGTCTAAATGCAGTCATTATTAAGGACCCATTTCCAATCCCCTTCACCGGTTCATTCTTGGAAGAAGTCACCGGTCACAAGATCTACTCTTTCATGGACAGCTTCTCAAGATCTAACCAAATCCGTATCGTTGAAGAGGATAAATTAAAAACTACATTTGTGGTAGAAGAGGGAGTATATGCATATATTCAAATGTCATCCAGACTATGTAACACTCTAGCTATGTTCCAAAGGATAATCCCCACATCTTTGATAAGATGTCGATAGGAAATTTTAAAGCATTCTTGGACGATTGGTCAATATACAGTGACCAAGAAACACAAGTAAAGGATCTGGCAGAATATATGGAACGATGCAAATCCACACAATTGGCCCTAAATCCAAAGAAGTGCTTATCATTGTACCCCAGGGCAAATTACTATGATACATTGTGTGCAAAGAAGGATTAAAAATAGACCCAGATAAAATAAGGGTGATCGTATAGAATCTATAGATGGAAGCACCGAGGGATATAACAAGAGTGAGATCCTTCTTGGGTCGTGTCAACTACAATCGATGCTTATAAAGAATTTTTTCGAGACATCTTACCCATTGGATATGCTTACATGAAAGGGCCTAGTGTTTACATGGACTGAAGACCAAGAGAAGGCATTCAATGAACTAAAAGTAAACCTAATTAATCGCCTATTCTAGCATATCTAGATTGGGACAAAGAGTTCCATGTACATGTGGATGCATCGATCTTCACCATCGATGCAACCCTGGCACAAGTGGGACCACAAGGACTAGACCATCTCGTCTTCTACAATCAAAGGCCAAACGTAGCTACATCACAATAAGAACGGTATACTCCGTGCAGAAGTTTCAGCACTACCTTCTAGCAACACCCTTTACATTTTGTGGACCATAAGGCGCTAATGTATTTGGTCAATAAACCAATCATTCAAGGATGAGTAAGTTGATGGTTGTTACTATTACAAGAATTTACATTCACCATCATCGTACGACCAAGGAAGAGCCATGTTATAGCAGATCAATTGTCAAGAATAAGATCAAGTGAACCACCAAAAGGCATGAACGAAGACTTCCTTGATGCCCACTTGTTCCAAATAGCGGCACTACCTCCTTGGTATGAGCAAATTGGAGAGTATCTCTTTACATCAATGTTTCTGAGAGACATGTCACTAGCAGAAAGAAGAAAACTAGCCTTGAAAAGAAAAACCTTTCAACTTATAAATGCATATATAAAATGGGATCCAATCATATCCACAAACAATGTGTGATGCAAGAGGAGATAAAAGGTGTACTCGAGGAAGTACAAGAGGGACTGGCAGGAGGCCATATGGGACCGTATGCTACAGCTCAGGAGGTTCTTCTTGCAAATCTATTGTGGCCAACATTACATATGGATGCACAAGAAGGGGCAATTGGATGTGATACCTGTTGACGTGTGTTTTATGACGACACCAACACAGAATAAAATGTCCAATGGTCACTCTATTCTCTCTTGATCAAAGTATTCTGCATGCTAAGATTGCATGAAAGTTCATGCGTTCAACTCCAAGGTTCCTTTTATTGCGAATAGACCCAGTTGGCTAATGTGAATATGCTGGGTATTCCAAGGGGACTTACGTAATTGTTCAATTTTATTTTTTTTGCCAAGCAGATGAAGGGTTTTGATTATGATGCTCTGGTATTTGAACTGACCGAGAAATGTTGAATTTAAAGGGATAAAGGGGATAGGAGTTCTATGATCTATTTCTAAGGGGGTGGAATGCGAGGAAAGACTTTGGCAATCTTCAAACCAAACTTTGTTTCGTATCCCCTTCGGACAACTATGACAAAGTTGGTGCAATCTTCAAAGGATGGATAAGATGTTCAGATTATGGCCTAACATGTACACTCCGTCACAACGATGCAAGTGAACACGCGAGCCACAACCAAAGTTAGGTATTGATGTTCCAGTTGACCATGCAGGACAGACTTACCGTCAACAAGCCCGCTAGTGGTATGGATAAAGGAAGACTTGCCCAAACCAACGCCACACTCCACAATTAACAACTACTTGCATAAAACAAAGTCTACTTTACTCTACTCTACTTGAATTGGAAAGACGAAAAGATCTCGTCAACTGCCCACAATGCAAGATAGAATCACCAATCAATGAAAATCCTTATATTATGAGAATCTTACACAACAATCTTTTACAAAAACCTTCAAAGGGAAAGTCTTTCTTTCCTTTCCAAACTCAGCTAATTCCTAGCTCTACTCTTTAACTTCTATCTAGCTCAACTCTATCTCTGGTTTCTGTCTAATCCTAATGTATTACAAATGAGGGGGGATACCCCTTTTATATCTAGCCCAGTCCAGTGGATGGCTTAAATTCAAATACAATAGAAGGCCCAGATTGAGCCACCTAAGCCTTGATTAGGATTCTAGCCCTAAAAACCGCCACTGAGAGGAGTGGGGCAATGAATGCGTTGAAGATTCTCCACTCCTCATCAATGAACCACTATCTACCATCAATGCACATCATCCCCTTCCAGAAGATCATCATCCAGAAGGGCGTTTCCTTTCTCCTTCTCGCTGGCTGCAAACCTGATGAACCTGGCCAACACTGCCTCAACCTCCTGATCCGAAATGGGAGGAATGTGATCTAACGGAAATTCCAAAACTGTAATTGTTTGCCCATGCCGGGCACAAGATTTCTTCCAGGCAACAAGGGCGTCCCGGGTGTTCTGTATAATGTTGGAGAACGTAGAAGTGTTCTCGAAGTCATCTTGTGTGAAGGTCTTCACCTCATAAAAGAATGGTGTTAGTCTACTCTTCAAACCATCCGCAGATACCTCTTCAGAAGTCAGCCTCCTGGCAAAGATTGCCTCCAATGTGTTGAGGACTCCATCCAAGATATTCGTCATGGCCTTTCTGACTCTGACAGAATCCGTTTGTGATGCATCGTAGAATCCTCGGCCTGTGACCACTGAAGAGTACCATCCGGCAAAGTCATATCTATCCCCCTGCTGAATCACACCTCCCTCAACCAAAACCTGTAGAGGTATGCTCATCAAAGCCCCTAAACGGAGAACAACTCTCATCTGATAGATACGAGCCTCACCCCAAGCATGATTAACTGCATCCATCCTTGCCATAATATTGGAGGCTTGCCCATAGGCATGTGCAAGATCCTCCATAAACTTTCTTGTTTCGGCCCGGACGCTAGCAACCCACTTGTCTGCCTGTTGTGCCATCCTTTTCAAATCTTCTAACCCACTGATTGATTCCCTGGAAAATTCAGCTGGAAGCTCAATTGTCAGATTCTCTTGCCCACAAGGACAGGACAAGTGTTGCACGTAACCAATCAGTGTCTTGTGCTCTACCTTCAATTTCTTGTACTTTCCCTCAACATAGGACAATCTATCCTTGAGTGCTCGATAGGAATTATCGCACTCCTCAACCACTTGTGCTCCAATGGGGTGGCCAAGTTCCATAGTTGTAATCACATAGTTTTTTGGAACGGCCTCATCCCAATCACACTCTATCTGAGGCACTGCCATATGCAACATTCGAGAGCCATCCTCATCTATTGATATTTTGGAGAACTTCCTAGCCTTCTTCTTCGTTGGAGGTGCACTGATCCTCTGTAACAATTCCTCCATCTCAGCTGCAGGATTAGTCTCATCTACAGGATCACGTCTCATCTTGTCCCTTAGCCATTCTGGCACCTCCTGCCGCATATCTGATATCAGAAAAGGCTGCTCAACCTCGGCTTCTATCTCATGAACTTCTCCCCTGCCATCGTTCTGACAAGGCTCATCATCGTCAATAGGCTCAGTATCTCCTGAGCTTTGGGCATCCTGATCTGAAGTAGCATCATCCTCGAGAGCTACCTCAATCTCCTGCTGAAACTGAGTATCAGTAGCCGTCCCCTCACCCGTTTCTTGCTGATTTTCTTCCAGGGGTATGTTGATGCTCTGGCCCATTGACTCTCTACGAGGTGGCTGACTTCTATTTGCACTGCCTGTTCTGCCTGCAATCTTTCTCTCTGATCCGCAAATAGTGACACCTCATGTAAACTTGGAGAATGTGCCCGAGATGGTGTATGCAAGGACTCCTCAACTCTCAAAGGCTCAGGTCGAACTGGTTCCTTCCCTCTTGGCTCTGGAGTTTGATCCACCTGCCTTCTTTGTCTAGCTGCTGGCGACCTGTGGTCTCCCATCAAATCATATGTAAGGGGAATTGATCTTCCCTTAAGTTAGCTGACATGCCTCTCTACCCAACTCCGTATGAATGTTAAGACTGGGATACAGAGCATATCCAAGTCGGTAATTTTTGGCTCTAACCAATCTGGGAGTGGCAGAGGCGTGTCCCTTACTGTCTCGTAATCAGCCTGTACAATGTTTATGTCTTCTTCAATTTGATCTGGCACTGGGACAATCTCGCATTCCTTGATCATTACCAACGGTATCCGAGAAAACATTATCTTCCTAATCTCGATCTCATCCACTGCACTTGCCCAAAAGTCTTCAATTTGTACCTTGTGCCTGAACTCTTCTAACAATATCCATCTGATGTTTTTGTGGGGATCGTAGTGGTGCCTGCTAGTGTGGTAGGAAAGGTGGAAGAATTGGAGCTCATTTTTTGCCTCCCTAGCTGCTTGTAGTGATGGGCAGATTTCATCTGATTTCCCCATGGTAATTGGGAATCCCAATCCACCTTTCTTCTTCTTCTTTTGAATCTTATCATAGGCAATAAGTTGCCTAGATATTTCCAGCATCACTATTCTGTTTGTGGGATACCGGGGCAATCTATAAGGATAAGAAGAAAATCTTTGCAGCCTTATGTAGGTAAACTTCGGAAAATGGATAAACCAACACCCGAACTTCTCAATCAACTCTTGTGCTTCCCTAGATATTTTGTGATGGGTGCTTTGCTGCAAGGTCCTCGTTACGTGCATAGTGAAGGCGTCATTGACCCTCTTGTAATTGGTGGTGCTTGTCAGATGCAACTGTGGACAAGCCTCATGTATCTTAAATTGATGGGAACCACACCCGATTGGTTCCTTATAGGAAATTCCCCTATACTTCGTCATGCGAGCCAACATGTAGACAATGTAAGAGCCCATATAAAACATTTTTGTTCTCCTCACGCCACGGAGCTGCTCATGTATGTTGTCACTGATCATCAGTGCCCAATCCACGTAATCCTTGCCCTCTAGCACCAAGTTGACATAATAAAACATCTAAGGTTCAAAGATGAACGCTTGGGGGAATCCTCCAACTCTGCTCAACATCATTATCAAATCACCAAACTCTTGTCTCAAATCCTCTGAGATTATCTGTTTGGGTAATTTTGTACGAGTTGGCTTGGGTTTGATCATCCACCTGGTATTTATCAAATCAGCACACCTGTCAAATGTGGATGAGTACATCTTTTCAGCCCTTTCCCTTGTTTTGTAAATCATCTTCTCGTGAACTGGAATCCCTGATGCTTCTCCGATTGCTTCAGGTGTAAGGTTGGCCAATATCTTGTCATCTGGCGAAGTGATCGTCCTTTGCTCTGTGTTGTAGTGGTTGGCGCACTCTATGATGAGCTCTGGACACCAGATAGTTGGTGGAAAACTGGCAGTTGCATAGAGTCCACTCCTAACAATATTGTGTGAAGTCACTGATGGGTGATGCACTCCAGTTCCCATTATCCTCCTCCTAAATGCCTCCAGGTTGAACGAGCCCAAGTTTGTGTCAGTCAGCTTGCCCAACTTTGAGGAGAATTTTGATTCTAGCAAGAAGGACTTGCTCAATTTCTTGATCACCGCTTGTCTCGATGTGTTTGCCTTTGCGGATTCAGTGTGGTTCCCTCTGCCTGCAGCTCTTCTGCTTGATTCAACCATTCTGCAAGGAACAAAAGTCATTAGAAAACAAGATAATAAAATAATAAAATAATCGCCATTGAGGGTGCCTGCAGATTTTTAAATAAAAAGGCTGCAACGCTTTGTCACTTTCAGCTACAAACCTCAACACTCTTGTTCACTTCAACGTTTTTCTAGAAGTCTCTCTACTTGTTGCAACACAACGTCTGATGCTTGGAAATGTTTGCCTGCAGCAAGTCGCCTTTAGCAGATTTGGAACTTCACTCTTCAAGTTCGCTTTTCTCAGTAGTTTAGGACTTCCTTCTCAAATCGTACTTCTCAGTTTTCAGCAACTTGGGACCTTTGCCTGCAGCTTCGTACTTCTTAGTAACTTCACTCTTTTAACCTCAAGTCGCACTTCAGCAATTTGAGAAGCTTCAAGACTTCAAACTTCGGACTCTTCAGCAACTTCAAGACTTCTCAACAACTTGGGATTCTTCTCACAAATTCGCACTTTAGCAGCTTCAAACTCCAAACTTTGCTTAGCCACGTCCCAGTCAATTCAACCTCTTGCCAACTGTCACCTCTCAGCAACTTCAAGATTCCTTCACAATTTTGAGTTCTTCAGCAACTTGAGGATTTTCTTTACAAATGCGTACTTCAGCCCCAGAGAGTGCTTTGCATTCAGCAACTTGTGAGAGATATGGAGAGGACTTCAGAATATTATAGCCAAGTCGAAATCCAGTAGAGGCTATACTTAGTGCATTTTTGAATTCCATTTTCCCTCCTTTTGCCAGTCGCAACACATGTCATTCAAAGCATCGGAATCTTGAGCTTCTAGAACTTCGAAATTTCATCATCCCTGCACAGGCCTGCTTCATCACATTTGCTTCTTTAAAATATTTAATCAATTACCTCTTTGAATAATTTCAATTCATCAGGCTAAGTCATTTTTATTTCATTCTTGCCTTGGCAAAATTATCCAGTTCAATCCTCCAGCGAAACGTTTTGGTAAACTCATTCATTTTAATTGCCTTAGAGAAATTCTTTAAATTTGCCTTAGGAAATTTATCGAAATAGACACCGGGCAAAAATATCCACCGAAATGATGTGAGCCAGGCATGGAACAAGTTCAAACCATCTCGCAATTGAAAACGTTCAATACCCAGAAGAAAATTCTTTTCAGAACTCATCATTTTCATTGTATCCAGACGAAGGGGGTACTTTAATTTTTATTATTTTAAAATAATAAAATGGCTAAGGTTTATTCCATTTTTATTCTAGACTCGTTTCTCGCCTGCAATTCTCCATTTTCCTGCCTTGGCACTTTTCCTTGATTTTCTCCTGAAGAATTTTCCCTTTGTCTAGCTCTGGGCGCACTCCACATTTGTCTTAAGAAAGTGTTTTTTTATCACCCCTAGGTGTATTTCTCACCCTTAGAAAATAATTAAAATTTTAAATTGCCCATGTGGGGCGCACTTGAGGGTGTGAACTTCCATTTTATCATCTTCTTCCTTCCATGCCTCAACAATCTTTCCTTAGGAAAAAAAATCCCTAGAAAAGAAATATCATTTTTAAATTAACCATGAAGGGCGCACTTCATCTTATGCATCAACCTTTGCCTTTACCCCTTAGGCATTTTCACGCCTAGAGGCTAACACTTTACCCTTTTCATCACAAGGGCGCATATCACATGTGGAGGAGGAAAATCTTTTATCCTTAGCATATTTCAAAATCACGCCACCCTTACCTTTACCTTTGCCTTAGGCGCATACAACACGTGGAGGGGAAAACACCTTGGGCACAAATCACACATGCCACTTCCATTCTAGGGCGCATTTGGCCTAGTCAACCTCCACTCTTGGGCGCAAATAGGGGTGTGAAGAGGAATTTTCCTAGCCTTAGCGCATTTTGTGTTTGCCTTCCCTTTGGGCGCATTTGCCATGTAATGGAGGAACTTGAGGGCGCATATGAGGGGTGGTGAAGGAATTTCCCACGCCCTAGTGACTCTCCACCTTCCTTGGGCGCATTTTGCCTTGATAGCTTCCACTTTTGGGCGCATTTTGCCTAGGCAAAGGAAAACGCCAAAACTTAGTGACCCTTCACCTTCCTTGGGCGCACTTCAGGGGTATGAGGAGGAATTTTCATGCCTTAGAAGAATTTTCTTGCTAGTCTTCACTTGTGTGGGCGCATTTGACCCCTGCTCAAGGAAATTTTGGGCGCATTTCTCCTATGCTGCTTCTAATTCAACCCTTGAGGGCGCATTTAGCCTAGTGTGAAGGAAATTCCACACTTATCAATTTTTCTTGTTAATTTCTTCATACCTCAGGCGCATTTGACCCATGCTGGAGGAATTTCAACACTTAGAGATTTTTGACCCCCCCCCCTCTTATTCCTTCTAGGCGCATTCCATGTGTCTCCATGCCAGTTATCACTTATAAGTTTCCAGCACCCTAGCCATGCCTTGGCTTTCTATTTTTAGCAAATTCAGAGAAATTAGGGTTCCCTTGCATTTCATCTGTTCTAAGCTGGAGCAGGCGTGGCTGTGCTTCCACCTACTTTGCCACCTTGTTTATACCCTTTGTCCACCTTGGCATGCTATTTTTAGCAAACCCTAAAAATTGATCAATTTTTGTATCTCTGTTTGACCTGAAATTCGTTCCCGTTGTTCTTGATGCTGTAAGTGACCTGTTCACACTTGCCTCTGGCACAGTACGTGCTATTTATAGCCATGAGATGACTTACTAAAAATAGTAAGTATTCAAATCGTGTTCAAATTTTGTCAGTAGGCAACCTGAAAGATGTTGATCCTGGTGGCGTGCTTCACTTTGACATCTTTGCATTTTGTTCCATCTATTTTTAGACATAGCAGGGGAAACCCTAATCTGACTTGCATGTGCTCCGGACTGCTCCCGCTTCCCTTGATTTCTGTTGTTTGTCACTTTGCTTGCTGGACTGAAGTGTTGGGTAACTGCTGGGGTGAAACCGCTATTTATAGTAAGTGTTCGAAAAGTGGTCAATCTAATGTCGAATGAGTTTGCATGTTACAGTGCCCATGGGATCTCAAAAAACCCAGAAAACTGGTCTGCATGCGTGCACTGGCTAAAAATAGTAAGTCCCTGAAAACTGACTCAATCCGTTTGCATGTCACACTGTTGCGAAGCTCTCACAAAACCCATATGGAATATCCGGACATGCACTGAAAATCTCTGCATGCAAACCCTAAAAATAGCCTCTGAAGGTTGTGCCATTGAAAGTCGCCATCTCGGTTTGCATGTTATACCATCGCGAAGGTCTTGAAAAACCCAAATCCATTCTCCAGTCATGCATTGGAGAATTGTATGTTTAAACCTTGAAAAATAGCCTCCGAAGGCTGAACTGCTAAAAATAGCCAGTTGTCTGAATCTGTTCAAATTTCATGTGTAGGCACTCTGAAGCTGCCTGGATGTGCTGAAGCAGTTAGAATCCCGAAATCCTGAGGAAAAGACCCCCAATTAGGTACTTACTAAAAATAGTAAGTTGTCAGATTTCAGTAAGATTTCAATGGGATCCTGCCTTGGGCCTTCTGACTGCACTGCTGCACTCAAATTTTACCTTGATAACTCCATTTGACCTCAAACAAGCCTAAAGGATAGAAACCCTAATTTCGCAGACTTGGCAATCATTTCAACCTAGGTCAAATGACGAGACATCCCCGGAAGGACAAAAGATCAAAGATAGAGAGAACCAACGCCAAAAGACTAGAATGGAGCAAAAATTAGGGGGGTCCCCATCTTCGATGGGGTGATGTGTGAAAAAGGTCACAACAATACCTTCTAGAGGGAAAGCAAACCATTAAAAAGGGACTATATGCCACTCTCTCCATCGCAACCATAGGAACTCTTCAAATGATGGGGATTGGACTTTATTGGCCTGCTCAAGGTCAACGAATTACATAGATGCAAATACATAGTGGTAGCCACTGAGTATCTAACCAAGTGGGCGGAAGCTAGAGCTTTACTAGACAACACAACACTCAGTACGGCAAGGTTCATTTATGAACAAATTGTCATATCCAAATCACTAGTGATCAAGCAGGCCATTTTGTCAACCATGTCATTCAATTGATGACATCACAATTTCAGATATTCCATACACTCTCAAGCCCATACTACCTAAGGGAAAACAGCCAGGCAGAGTCAGCAAACAAACTACTTATCTCAGTCATCCATTAGTCATGCAACATTGAAGAAACGAATTGGGAGGAAAAATTACCAGCCATAGTATGGGCCTACAGAACATTGTACAAGGTAAATATAGGACACATGCCATTCCAACTTATGTATGGTCAAGAAGAGGTAGTCCCTGCGGAGTACATGGTACCTAGTCTTCGGATTGTTGTTGAGAATCAATTTGGGGACATAGAAAGTTTAAAAGAACATATTTTTCAATTAACCAAGCTAGATGAAAAAAGAGTGTTAGCACAATGGGCAACCGAGGCGATGCAAAAACGCCGGAAGTATTAGCATGACAAGCACCTCCGACAAATGAATTTCCGACCCAGCCAATTAGTTCTAAAATATAACAATTGTAACGAAATCAAACTAGGCAAGTTCAAAGTGAGGTGGCTGGGAACCTTTAAAATACGAGAAGTATATGACAATGGAGTAATCAAATTAGAAAACTTGAATGGTACTTTGCTAAAGGATAGCATTAACAGCTCTAAGTTAAAACCATACAAAGAAAGGAGAGAAGTCATGATGGGAATAAAAATGTTGGATTTTACAGCCAGCAGAAATGAAGCAATACTGGAGGAAAGACCTGTTGTCAAAGAACCAGGAGTAGCCATAGCTAGAACTCATCCACATTTGACAACCTATCTGTTTGGCCCACCGGCTAAATGGATAAAGTTGTATGGCCAATGGTGATTACATGCACCTTATTCAAGAGAAAGAACAGGTTATATTAGTTATAAACTGACCAGGGATGAGGAATGTAGGAAGGACAATGAAGATAAGATGAAGGCAGAAGATTGCCATCAATCACCATAGGAAAATTCAAAAGAATACCCAGAGGAACAAGGACCGAGTCTACAATTGGTGATGGTGTCTAAAAATTGTGATCGTCGAAAAATCAAGATACAACAAAGCAGTAATCAAGTATGCAAAGAAGCATCTAGTACTACCACCATTTCCATGCACAAACGGACTATGGCGAGTGGTGCATAATCCTACAACCAATCGGACAGTTCAAGGGGACAAAGTCAAATTGCACCAACATTGTGTAGGGAGATTTATCAATGGCCATCAAAATGTGAATAAGGTATGGAAAAACCCTATGATCGATAAGATTTTTGACTTAGAATATTTGGGAACCTATTGTGAATATGAATGTTAAAAAAGACCATACGGTTCATGTATGCTATGACACGACGGAGATGAAATCGAAAGTGCAATCAAAAGGCCAAAAAAGGACATTGGAAAGTAATGATAAAATTATAAGAAAAAAGCAAAAAAATGATCAAAAATCAAATTCCAGTGAAAATTATAAAAGAAATAAAAATAAAGTACAACCATTTTATTATTGGGGCTTAAGGCAGTATATAGTGAAACTTCAATTGGCAAATTATAAAGTGCACTCAAAACATTTCAACATCAAGCATATTGTACGACCTGGTTTCCCTCACATTGCATGGCGACCTCCATCCTCACATCATACAATACGTTCATTATATAGTACGACAACGTCACCATCATTCTCTCATCACTAGCTCAGTCACCACATATGGAAAAAAGCAGTTCCTAGCGTACGGCAAGCACTTTATCCCACCGTACAAACAACAACCTCACTCATCATACGGTGTCATTGACGATCTCAAAGAGTATTCAATGACATCGTATGGAAGGCCCTTTTCATCGTACACCCCCACCTACTACACATTGTATAGCATTCAACAATATGACACATCAGCAATGCACGACCTATGGTTCCCTTCAATGTACGACCTATAGTTTTCTTCAATGCACAGCTTGCAATTTTCTTCACCATACGATCTGCAAAGTCTTCCAACGTACGGTTTGCAGGGTCTTCCACCGTATGGCGTCACCAATGGCATCACCTCAACGTAAGGCCAAGACATTTCCTCAACATATAACAATTTAAGTCCTCCCATGTATGGTGTCCTCCCCTCTACAACCATCATACAACCATAGCTCTACCTTCTATCATACGATTCCCTTGCCATCTCATCATACAATTTCTTGGCACCTCTTTGAGTATTTTCATTGTACGACCCCTCACATGGCCAAGCAGTTGTTGCAACGAATTTTTGAATTGGTGTAGGCCATTTAAGCAATTCAGTCGAGCATACCAGCAAACATATTTCACAACCACCATGGATGCTGACTGCAAAGGCAAACGGGTGATGGATCGTTATAGGCCAAGGATTTCATCAAGGAAGAATGACAAAGGGAGGAATGAAGACAACATAGCTGACTCCATATCTTGGTAAAGTCTCACAAGAAGTGAATGTCAAGCATGGTGGTTGAGCAACGCAAATAACCATCCATTAAAGCTTATGCTCCAGCATGCCCAGGAAGACAAGGTTGCTCATCTTCCTTTTTTGAATTATCGGGAGTTTGAGCCTTACTTGAGATTGATGGTAGCCAAGTACAACCAACACACATAAATCAATGATTGAGTATATGGGATGTTCAATCACCATCTCCTTTCATCCAACTAACTTCACGAGAGTTTTTCGTGTGCCATCCTCGAGAACCACTGTTTGTAAACCGACTAGCAAGATCACGTCCAAACAAAAGGAAGCATCCCTTCGCCGATTGTGCCGAACTGATTTAACCTAGCAGTAAAAAGAGACCATATGGAGTGCAAGAAATCAAGGGTTGCACAAACATTTGTTAGCAAATGCAGAATGGAAGTGCATGATGGATTTGATCAAATGTCGGTTGACAGGGGTTATCTAAGGATCCGACAACCACTCGGATGGTAGATTACATATTGGCTTCAGTTTAGGAAAAATTTATAATCGGGCACAACTTATGTCTGAACGAATAAGGGATTTCTTGTCATGTAAACATAAGTCATTCTACATGACACAATATGTGATAGCCTTATTTTTGGGTGTTATCTTCACCCAAAGTCTTGCTAATAAATTGGGCAAGTTTCAACCAGTCGCCGACTATGACTCCTCTCAGCCTATAGTATTTCAATGGACTGCTTTGGAAGCCCAAGCTCATTCAAGAGAGAAAGCTAAATCTAGCCGTAAGAAGCGGAAACAAAAAAATGCATCAGGTAAAGGAGAAGACAACAATGAGGATTATGAGCAGATTGAGTTGTTCTCTACATCAAGCACCACACCCACAGACACTCATTCAGCCGAAGTTGTGTCTACAGTTGCTGAGGCTCAACCCGTAGTTCCACCAAATACAGTTGTAGTGGAGAACATTCTTGTCAATAGCGACTTCCCTACTTCATCAGTTCCAACAGATTTTCCAGTACTCTCAAAACAAATCAATAGTTGGTTGGAACACCTTGGAACTCCAATTGATGTTCAAGATTTTCCCCTACCTAGCTCTCCTCAGGATATTGCCATGGGCACAGAGCAACCCAAAATCATTCAGCCTACTAGCGAGAGTGTGTAGCCATGCCCCACACATGCAACTATGCCTACTATTGAGCCAATACGCAAAGGTGAGCCTTCCCTAGCACCGCAACTGCCTCAGCCACCCAAGGGCTACCCCCAACTATCCTTGTCAACCCACCCGTTCAAGAGTAGGAGTCTAGTGACTCGGAAGGGATTATCATTGGCATTGCTAAACTTGATGAGGCTGATCCCTTGGGTACCATACAGAGGTACATACAAGATTTGGAGCCCATGGCCGTTGTTATACAGGAGGTAGCAGATATTTTGCGTAGGTTGGACCGTACCCACTCTCCTCTGGTATGGCAAGAGGCCTAACGCATCCTAGTGTTCATGAAGGAAGGCTTTGATGTAGATTTCAACAACCTTTTAGTGTCCAAAGGATGGCCTGAGAGTGAAACTACTGAGATGATGATAGCATGGCACCCCACCCGGCCTACTTTTGGGGGGAAGGATGGTAATATAATTTCAGCTTTATTTGGTATGAAGGCCACATTCTGAGAGGTGTTTAATAAGTTGAAGTGCCAAACAGTCTCCAATATTCAGCTTACAAACCAGAAAGATGAGGCTATAAGAATATCACAGAAGGTGTGTGCTGAAGCAGATGAACTTCTTAGTGCTTTCAGGAGCGACTGGCTCAACAATCACATCTTACAACAGCTAAAAAGGTGAAAGTAGCCACCAAAGATGCAGAATTAGCAGAGAAAAATGGCCAGCTAGCGGAAAAAGCTAAGGAGATTGAGAGGATCAAGAAGCAATTGACTGAGGCTGCAAAAATGGTGAAGGCTGCCAGGGAGAGGGAACTATTAGCAGCTCATCATCTTAAGTTGTGGATAGAGGAGGTTTACATGCTCCACCAACTCAACTCTTAGACATCCACTCCTACATCCTCAATCTACCCAGCTCCAAGGACGTCCTCTCACCCACCTCAGTAGATATTTTGTTTTGTTGTTTTGCCTCCCAGTTTTGTTTGACAGCCGTCTGGAAAACAACTTTCTTTTTGGGGTGCTGATATAGTCCGTAAATAATCCTAATAGTCTCATTGTAATCAGCAAAGTAAATAATCAAAGTTAGTTCTTGACCATTGACAGTTGCCGACAATTGGTAGTCCTCAACCACTGTCAGCCATCTTATATAATTCTCATTATACACATGGTTGGGGACCGCATGCATGGATTCTTGGAACATTTTGTAAAAGCATTTTGAATGAATCTAATGACATATCTTTATGAATTGCTGTTCTGTATTATTCTCGTATCTACTTTACTGGTTGCTTTGTAATAATCAATCAAGTATAGTTAGCAGCAAACACTGTTCACCATTCATTGCTATTTTTTAACCACACAGTGCTTTGTTTTGTCTATGTACTTTTATTATTTCAATTCTACAGTTCTCTCTTCTTGAAATTTTCTATCATTAGCTGCTGTAACCTCTAGTCCCATTGACCTACTTTTGGTCATCTATGGACATTAATACAATTTATTTCTCTCTTTCTTTCTGACAAACACCCAGAACCTTTGACAAATTGTGCCTTGATAAACTGCTACCACTTAGTTCGATGTTGAACTTCTATTGTGTCACATTATGTCAGTTGCATTGTTTGAAAATGAATGGGTAAAGTATCAATTTGCCACGCTCATAGCCACTTTAGTATTCAGATTTATGGAGGACGTCATGACTGGATCCAAACAGAGCCTTTTTTATGGTGAGTAAACCCATAGGAGAGAATGGACCACAAAAAGAGCATCAAATGCCTTCACAAGGAAGGTGCCATAGAAGGCGACTCAAACCCCTTCATGGATTTGTTGGATAAAATTGTCACCAAAAAAAGTTCAGAAAGAAAGAGAATATCACTCCTTACATACACCATCATTTTTTTCGTTCTCCTATAGCAAAATAATATGCAGCATTACAGCTGCATTTCAGATCCGTTACAGATCAGCAGATGGAAGCAACAAGGAACCACTAAGAGTTCATGCATATCTATGTTAATGCCTATAATTGCATGTATCAGGGGCTAAATTACAACCACTTATCAACATGTTTGATTCATGGCCACCAGTTCATTATTCTAGTATCAATCAAGTGAGCAACAACACAATTGGCATGCAGGACATTGAGGCACAAATGGGAGATCTCAAGAGAGCCAAAGGTGAATAATGAATGTATGAGAAGAGATCGAATCCATCACCATCACCATCAACATTAATGAAGTTTGATGAATCCTAAAGGGTTCCTCTTCAATACTTAGTAGTATTTTGTGGTTGCTAACTATTAGACCATATAGAAAGCAAATCAGTTACTTTTGTATGACAATATACCAAAATTTAAGATGGTTAAAACTGTCACCTTAATAGCTCTCTACAAGATTGTAAGTTTGGTTGATTCTGGTTGTTTTTTGGATGCTTCATTCAAATTAATATGCCAAAAGTTAAGATGGTTAAAACTTTCACCTTAATAGCTGTCTACAAGATCGTAAATTTGGTTGATTCTGGTTACTTTTTGGATGCTTCATTCAAATTACATTATTACACCCTAGATTTTGAGACTCTTACAAAATACAGAAAGATACATATATACAGTATCATGTATAGGAAATAGGCTTGGGCAATCATTTTGTAATGTTTTGCAAACATTCGTATTAGTTCTTAACTAACTTAAAAAACCAAAATCAACAACAATTTATTCCTTTATGAGCATATATACAGTTTTCTAAGCACATTCATTGGGATCTGTTGATGAATAGGTTCAATAAAATGAAAAAACATCAGAAGAGAGAGATGAAAGACCTCTCTCAGAACTCGATGCGCGGCAGAATACACAGCAGGCATTCGAGCTGCCACATAGGCAAGTGCGTCATCATCTTTGTACCTGAGGCCTATATCTTCTTGTGAAGTCTTTAGTTTCCATCGTCTTGAACGACTATTTGTATCAATAATTTCTTGGAAAGCTTCAAGGCCAGCTCCAGACTCCAGTTGCCGGCTAACATTCTGAAATTCCTTCATGGTTTCAGACAATTTCACCACCTTTTTCTTCATATCTTGCTTTTCCTGTTCTGAAAGAACAACAGGTCAGGCACTACTTTTACATGGAGTAAGTTCACATAATATTAAATTAAATGGTTACTTTCCAGATATTAATTCATTAATAGAAGGCTAATTCTATGTTGTAATGTCAAAGAAACTTATCAAGATTTATGTGTTATCCATAAAGATCCAAAACTTTTACAGTCCTATATTATCAAATCTAACTCTAAGCCTTTAATCATCTGTCACAATCTCAACAATAATGGATTAGAAGATTTAAAGAAGATATTCATAGTATCCGTAAGAGAAACTTTTAAATGTGGCTAAATAAACTAACGAGACATCAATGTCCTAAAAGGCCAAGGATCAACTAAAAGGATCTTTCTGTATTTGTTTTGCTATTTGTTAGCAACACTGCGTTATTTTGTATTATGTACTTTTATTATTTTGATTCTAGGATTCTCTCTTCCTAGAAGTTTTTTTGTTAACTGCTGTAACCCCTAGTCCCACTGACCTACTTTTGGTCATCTATGGACATTAATATTATATTGTTTTTTCTCTCTTGGTCATAATTGATTGGTTGAAAGCTTTATTTGTAATAAAAGGGTAGACTTGCAAATATTCTTGTAACTTTGAATGCTCATATTTGGCAAAATAGCTCTTTTTCATGAACGTTATACCATCATTCTTCTTGGAAATATACTATGAAATTATGAATCATAGAAGCAATCATGCATCAGAAAAACTTGTGATAAATCTCTGTTACCAATTAGCTCAAAAATTGACCCAAAACTAAGTCTAGTACATTCCCCATCCAGCACAACCATGGATACCAACAGGGGCCTGCAAATCGAATCCAAGTTTGTCCAACTACACTGCAAATTGGATTTGCAAAACCCAAGGCAAACCCAAGCAGATTCCAAGGCCCAGAATGTTTTTTATTCTACTTTGACTTCATAGGTTGACTATTCAACCTAAAAAATTCATCAATTGACCTCTAAATAAATTGAAACACGAAAACCATTAGAATAATAATGTAATAAAGTGTATACTTGCAATCTATTTCGTTAGTGGTAGTTAAGTCTTTCATGAGATTGTTGTCATTGTCGTAAATTTTTAGACTATAACTGTTGATGTTATTAGCAGCTTCGGGCTGCTTCTTCCAACTTACACAATTCGAGAATAAATCAAATTAAATAATAGCCTACCGACTATTTAATTTGCTCATTGAGATCATTAATTTTCATTTGTTCTTGGGCCGACCTATCTTGCCATTTTGTAAAATAATTATTTATTTTAGGTGGCTGACCTAATTGAGGAGGTACCTCATTGTGTATAAATATAAGGTCGAACTTGTTCATTATCAATCAAGTTCAATGAAGCATAATTCGTATTCAGCAGAAGTTTGCACTTGAGCAGGAGTCTCTCATCTTGCAGCAGCAGACCGAATTCAAGGAGAAACATATTCGTTTGTATCTTTGCATCTAGGAGAGGTGTTATTACTCATTGTATCAAATTCGCCTATCTGTTGGGCCTGAGTTGTAAGCAGATTTCTGCTCTTGTTCTTCATTATATAAGAGAAATATCTGCTGGGTTTTTCTCCCTCAGGAGGAGGGTTTTCCCAGGGTATCTTGTTGTGTTTATTGTCTTATGTGTTGCATTTTTCTGGGTGCTTTCAGTTGTTTATCTGATCATTAAAAAACACTAACATGGTATCAGAGCGGGTATTAGTAAAGATCATGATCAGATGGAATTGTCTTTAGTGACAACCTGTGAGTTCAAGGAATTTATCTAGTGACTGCTATTAAATAGAGAACATCCAGAAGTAAGCTCATGGCATTCATAGTTGTTACTCTTTATATCCGAGTCACACCCAGGAGGTCACCATTGTTCGTCGCTATCTCATCCTACTATGTTGAATTGTCAGGCAATCTTCATTTGCGATCTAAGGCTCGATATTGAGATCGGGCGCTCAAGAAAATTCTTGGATGTCGAGATTGGGTGCAATCACATCGGCTTTGATATGATTTGACTCTGCTATCAGGAGGATTCTTTGGCGTCAACCCACGCACAGGTCTATACATCCGTCGTTGGAGTCGAATTTATGGAGAAAAGAAAATCAACGGTGGCTTTGGCTATTACTGTGGAGACGCTGGAGTCGTGGCACTCTCTCTGAGCTGTCATGATTAGTTCTTGGCACGGGTCTAAATCTTTTGAATGCGACTTTTATTGTGGACTCATATAATTTGCTCAATCATTTTTCCAGAGACTTTTCTTGGTTGAGTCTTCTTTATTTCTGACGGAAACAAAGTATCGCCCTCAGATAATCTTATCTCTGGCGACTATGTTTGGACAACTTTTCTATTTCCTCTTTCAGCGGCGGCTTCAGGAGTTGAGGGCGACTATTCAATTATTCAGTTTGGATGGGAACACCTAGACAAGTATCGGGCTTAACATATAGCAGGAATATCTACTGCCGGCATCGCTTGTTGGGGATTACATTTGCAATTCCTTGGATATCGGTGCAAGTATTTCCCTACTCTATATGCTGTTCAGAATCAAGGGCGATTCATAACTACTGGCTCCCGTCTTCATCATCATCTTTGTCGTCTAGCATTTTGGGCATTATCATTGGTGTTGGTTACTAGCGGGCATCTTCACGAGAATTCACACAGTTCGACAAAGTTTAATAAGCAATTATTAGTTTATCGGGCATGTATCTATTCAGATGAGACGAATTTCATATGAAGACAAATTTGGATAAATAACAATCATCGGATATTCCGAGAGACAAAACAGTGACGAGAGCAACATAGTTGTATGGGTGATTGTTGGGTAATAACCATCTGGCATTCATATTTAATTTTTTTGACGTAAGAACTAATAGCTCTGGAGTGTAAGTTTGTACGGACAGCTATGCACACTGCGTAATGAGTGCTCTTCAAATTTGGAGGGGAAGCTCCCTCGTTGTGCTGGAATGCATGGAAAAGAAAAGTAAACTAAATCCTATCTTTTTGTTCTCAGCTGGTAGAGGCACAAGGTTAAGAAAACCTAGAACGTTGCAGCTAAGGATTTTCTGGTTTCGCAGATCATCTAACTACAACTAAGCTAACTTCTTTAAATCTATCCAGTTTCCTCAAAAAAACAGAGCGTGAGGAAATGGAGCGAGAATGGTTTTATACGATAAGCTGGGTACAGATTTGCAACATGAAGGCAAGGTGGCACAACTATTCACTTGGTTGAATAAGCTTATTATCACACACATCATACAATAAGCTTTGAGTCCAAATTCTCAACATGAAGGCAAGGTGGGCACAACTATTTGCTCAATTCGAATAGGCTTATTGATAACAAAACACAAAAGATAGCCAACTAGGACAGCAAATTGCATAGGCGAGACACGCGTACAATCTACGATCGAACTAGCCACTATATCTAACTAAGGCAAGCATTCACCATAATAATTGCATGGAACCCAAGTGGCATAACAATTCATTATCAAAACAAACGCTCATGAACAGATACAAAAAGACAATATTACAGGCAAGGTGGGCACAACATATATTAATCTCTCCTGCAAAATTTCCTTGAACAGATACAATAATAGCAATACTACAGGCAAGGTAGGCGCAGCATGTATGCTATCAAGCAAAAGTTCCTTGAACAGATACAATAATAGCAATACTACAGGCAAGGTAGGTGCAGCATGTATGCTATCAAGCAAAAGTTATTTACAAATGAGCTGAAAGCTCTTATTTATAGACATCAAGGTGTAGGCAACCCTAAAATCACCTTTAGTCAACTATAGTCCTGCAATACATGCAATATCTTATTATTAAACCCTAATAAAGGAAACTATACAGTTAACTGGCAAGCTACCATCAGTTAACTGATAAAAACAATGCTAACTGGACCATGTGCAACATGCACGTCCTTATTGAAAGAAAAGTTAAATGATAACTAACATCAGTTAACAAACACTAACTAAGACTCCCTCCTCCTGCAAAGATATCTCCAAGAAAACTCGGGAACTGAAGTTGAGCTAACTGCTGCTTATGACTCATCCTCGTAAACAACTGCAGGGTCTAACTGAAAGTCTACTCCAAGTTTATCATCTCCTCCGGGAATTTATTGATAGTATCATCATCTGGCACTCTGACGTTGTCCACGATGATTAACTGTCTATCTAACTCTTTGTCTCCGTCCTGGATTTCCCTCTGACTGTCTCTAACCTCTATGGTCACCTTCTTGAAACTGAGTTAGCATTGAGAACTCCTCCATTTTAGACAGCTCTAGCCCTCCACCTAGGTTACCACGAACTAGCTCTTCGAACTCAGCCTGAACTGCCTCTAACTCAGCATATGTACCATCCTCATGCCGATAATGACATGGGATCTGAGTGATGTACTCACTGATGAAACAAAGAGTTGCAACAACCTTTGCCTGAATCATGCCCATCTTAGCAAAAATCCTATCATATGTCTCCACCCTGCAAAGATACAACTCTCTCCAAGTGAAGACCTTTTGATCTCCATCTGCTTCAATGGTGTCATAGGCTCCTGCAAGCTATGATATCAGAATCAAATCCTTCGGCTTACGCTCGGCTATGAAAATCTCAAGCTCCTGAATCCTCTGGCGAAGACTATGTGCGTCAACCCTCAACTGATACAGCTCTGTGAGGAGGTGTCAACCAGCAATGATGAAGTCCTCAATCCAGGTATCCAACAGCTTTCCTTGATTAACCAAGTGGTGAATCCTCTATTGATCTGTGGCGGTCTCTCAAAGTTGTGGGTGTAAAGGTGCTTGCCCCTCGCTACCATGAAGCAAACTCGAGATGTACATGTGGAGTTGCCTGATTTCAACCTTGAGAACTGCCTTATCCTCACCATCCTTCATGACGCGTTCCTCCAGATTACTCGCGATGACCCTGAACAGGCTCACGTCGATGTGTCGAGTACTCTTACCTAGATTAGTTTTGACGAAGGTAAAGTCACCAACATCAACTTCATCTAAGTACTTGCCTTCTGGAGTTGTAGCAACCTCTATGATGATCTCTGCCTCAGGATTCTTCTCAATGTTAATCTACTTTCTGGCCCTCTTATTCAACCTATTCTGATAGGGTTCACCAAACTTAGATAAGTCAAGATCATACGAAGGCATACGCCTCTCTCTTCCCAATGACCTCTCGAGCCAAGATGAATAAGCAATGATATCCTCTCGAGGTGGAGCTGCTTCTACTATATCAGTTGTTGGCAGATCCACTGGTATGAAGGTCTCATGTATTGGAGACTCAGGCTCTAAATCAATGTCTATAGGAGACGACTGTGGTGAGAAAGGTGGACCTAGAGATGACAAACCGGTCTTAGCCTGAATTACTGGTTCTGATGGAATAACTGGCTCTGGAAGTACTGGCTTTGCAACTGGAAGTGTTGGCTCCGCAACTGGAAGTGTTGGCTCTTTCTCAACCTATTTCCTTTTGGTGATGCTCTTCCCTTTTGAATTAACCCCTTCAGGCAGCTTCATGATAACCTTAACTTGAGGCCTCGCCCTAGAAGTAGAAGGCAAAGAAGAAACCACCACAGCTGGCAGCTCTGTAACTAGGATCACCCTTCGCTTCCGCTTGCTCTCAAGGAAGTACATGGTTGTTTTGATAACTGACCTGGACAAGTCTTTCACCGAAGTGTTCACTGGGACATACCAATCACGTTGGCAAAGTGGTTGGCGAGCGACTTGGTCTCTAATGAATGAATGGAGTATCTCGCCATCATCATCAGACAAGCCTTCCACATCCTCTGACAAGAAATCAGCAATCTGTGGAATAGTAAGCCTACAATAATGACACTGACGCACCTCAAAGTCATCCTCCCAATTGACCCAAAAGTCCTCAAGCGCTGTCGAATGTGAAACATTTCGCTCCAACCTTGTTGAATAATGACCCAACGGATCATAGGTACGCTTCTGAGGAAAACACTCGAGCCAGAGTTTCTCTAACTCGTGCGCCATTAACTTGCAATCGGCAGCTGTTTTGCACTTATAAATACCCAACTCAAAAGGAAAGGTGAAAGCTGGCTTATGTCGATTGCAAAGAAAAGTGTGAACCTCGTGTGCTTGTCTCATGAACTCCATGAAAAGAACCTTGTCCGATGGGTACCTCAATAGCATCAGAGGCTCTCCTGTATATCCATATACATGAATATATGTGAAAGTAGGGAATTGGATGAACCAATTTGCCCAACTCTCCATTGTTGATTGTACCTCTACAGAAATCCTCACATGCATCTCGTTATCCAAATCTCTGACTGTCCTCATAAGAAAGTGATCATTCACCACTATAAAGTCTTGTTCAGCTTTCGAAAACTTTAACTGAGGGTAGTATTCGTGCACTCGCTGAACGCCCAGAACTCCATTGGTCTTCAATAGTTTAAAGTTGCCTTGAAATGCAACCAAGTAAACCAGAAAGGTCACCATATGGAATTCATGCATCTTTAGGAACTCTGTAATCTGCTGGTGAAGACACTCGCTGATAAACATGGCCCAGTCAAAGGTTTCTTTCTTATCAATAACTCGTGAGATGAGGTAGAACATCCATGGTCGGAACACGCTTGTGTCTTCAAAACCTGCTAACCAGTTGAGGAAAGTTATCAAAATAGCGATCTCATCCTTGAAATCACCACGCCCAATTTTCCTTGGCATGTTGGTTTTTTGAACTTTCAACCATCGTTGAGCTACTTTCTTCTGCGATCTGTCCTTATCCTCCCATATTCTGTCACAATCTGAAATGGATACAGCAAAATGATCTAAGCGTGGAGGAATAGAAAAGCATTTTTCTACATCCCTCGATTTAAGGCTACAAAAAACCCTTCCATCTGTCGACCTGATTTGTCTGGTAGACGAGTCATAATGCTTGACACAAGCAGGTACGAACTCGAGATCAAAGACTGAGATGGGAAAGGATGCCGCTATAAGTATCCCTGAACGCTCAAGATTCCTGATTGTAGTACTGCTGATACCCTCCAATGAATTTAGATTGATGATGGGAAAAACATGACTTAAGTCGGTATCAGTAGTTTTCATAAAGTTATGAAGAAAGACCTATTTGGCCTTATAGTCTATGGGATTATACTGCATTCTGAAAAACTAGACTTTTGACTATAAAGTCAGGTATGTTTGGACAAATTCGGAAAAAGCTGAAAAAGCTCGGGGATAGGCTAAAAATAGCAAGTGGAAGTGAATTTTTTAGAAAAATTCTGAGATACGGGTTTTGTGCAAAATCAAATTCTAAAGCAACCTTGATATGTCAAAATTGCGAAAAAATAGGATTTAGGCTTGCATGCAAAAGGTTTTTGGTTGAGATTTGAACTGGCAATTAGAGGCACTAGGGGCAATTTTTCTTGCGAAAATTTGGAACATGGGTTTTGTGTAGAAATGAATCCTAAAACAACCCACATCAACAAATTTGCGAAAAAATGTGATTTAGGCCCACATGCAAAGAGAATTCAGGAAAAAAGCACAGTGCTCTAGAAAAGAGGCAGCGGGGCAATTTTCACAAAATAATCTAAGACATGGGTATTATTGTTGATGCTAATATACTCAAACCCAGATGTTGCTTTTCTGAAGAAAAAAAATTGTTTTCTTTGACATGCGAAGAAAATCTAAAACGAGAATAGAGGAAAATAAGATAGAAGAATAGAAGTTCTATTTGTTTGTTTTCTCTCTTCTTCTGTAAAAATTCGCCTATGCTTGAAGTAGAACTGATAAAACCTGCATGCAAATAAAACTAAGTCTGAAATAATCTTCTTTCGAACAATCTAAATCCGTAGCTATGAAGAACACTGAAATTTGACACCTGTAGCACCTTCAGATCAATTTTATGCTCAAGAAAAGATGTTTCTTGTCAACTCTGTTGAAGAATAATGGACGCCATTAGGAAAATATATAGAAGAATATCTTCTAAGGCGTGTGAAACG
Organism: Sequoiadendron giganteum; assembly: GCA_007115665.2. Taxonomy (NCBI): domain Eukaryota; kingdom Viridiplantae; phylum Streptophyta; class Pinopsida; order Cupressales; family Cupressaceae; genus Sequoiadendron; species Sequoiadendron giganteum. The sequence goes on from CM021109.1 coordinate 507,384,693, forward strand.
CATGCTAAGTGTTGGAAATGGCGCTTGAAGTACAACTGGACCTTCAAAACTCATGCATGGCCTATATTTGGCTTCAAACTTAGTTAACTGGATGTACCATAAACCCTAATTAGGGCGCCACTTTGAAAAATTCAATTAACTGATACATGCAAACTAATTTTAGCCAGTTATGACTAAAAATAGGTTTACCAAAAGTCGACTTGAAAAGAGTTCAACTGAAGATCTAAATTTAGTAAACTGAAAACTCTCCTCATGCGCACTTCTATTTTTGAATTTAAAAAGTCAACCTTTGACTTTAGGCGTCCTTCCATACTTAAGACATTTTTTTGAAAATTTGAATCTAAAAACCTCAAATGAAGCTCACGTTCGATCACTGATTCTTATTGACTGTCCTGTCAAATCAACTGGCTGACAGATCCATTGAAGAGCAGGACCAAATCTGACAAGAAGATTCCTTGAGCTGATAATCCAAAATTCATCAATCTGAGGCCTGAAAAAGATGGCTGCCCCTGGCCTCCAAGGGTGCTTTTTGACCTCAGTGTTAGAATATTTTCAAGCATTTTCATTATTTTCACTGATAACTTGACCTCATTTCACTTGATGTTTCTCGGTACTTGGAAAAACTTCATAACGCATTGACTGGTTCACTGCGGAGCAAGCTGAATTCTAAGCAAGGGCTCCTAGAGAGCACTTCGTATAAAAACATCATCTGACCTTCCTAAATCATGGGCGCCCTTGGCCTCCAAGGGCGCTTTCCCAACCAGTGTTAGCCATTTTTGCAACTAGCTAAAAACTACTAATCTTTCAGCTGTAAGCTACCAAGACATCTTCTAACCTGGTTGAGACAGGCAACGGAAAGTTGGAGCTGACACGGACAAGACGAGCATCTGAAATCATCAAACAGACTCCTTTAAAGGCTTCAAAACCTTGGGCGCCCCTAGCCTCCAAGGGCGCTTTTATCCTTTCTGATCAAGTCTGAAACCTCAAGTTTGACCACTGATGATGGCAACACGGCAACTCAGATTCACCTGCTGACAGATGCATTGCGAAGCTGGACCAAAAATGGAAACAAACTTCCTAGGTGTCACTCGATCAAAAGACTCCATCTGAAGCCTCAAAAAGATGGGCGCCCCTAGCCTCCAAGGGCGCTTTTTTTGACTCCAGAGTTAGTCAATTTTGCATTTCCCTCGTTCTGCATTGAGTCTCTGGTTTTAGGCGATCTACTCCTCCGTTGGACTAGCTGGCTGGCTCATCGTGACGCTATCAGGAATCTGGAGAAGTTATCTTGGAAGAGATAAGTCACAAAAAGTTGATTAAAGCCTCTAGAATGATGGGCCCCCCTAGCTCAGAGTTGTGCTTTTTCATTCCAGATTTAGTCAATTTTATAGTATCTTCACCTTGTTGAAAAAACCCCTGAGACGAAGTAACTTTTTGGACAAAACTTGCCATAGAAACATCACCGAAGTCTTTTGAGCTTAGTTGTCAACATTTGGTACCTGGCCATCTGCCAAAGATGAGTTTAGAAAACCTAACTTCTCACTTGAAAAAACGAAAACTACCCACCAGGCTTAAACTAAGTTTTAACTGAATCCGACTTCACCATTGTGATCATGAAGCAAAATAAGCCAATCAAAACAAATTTCAGCCAATTCTAACAAGTTTCAATTTTTAGGGTTTTTGACCTAAAAATAGATCCTAATTTTCATTTTTTTCAAATTTTGCCAGTATCTCCGTGGCATGACACTGACTCAAAGCCCATACTTGAATTGCCTAAAAACTATGTTTTGACATCATTTTAACAAGGTTTAGACCATTTTAAGCAAAATGCCTTAATGAAGCAAAAAAATTGGTTTGGCTACAACAAATTTGAAGTCGTATATGATTATTGTTTGGCATCTGGTATTGTAAGGAATTATATTTTTATACTACCGCCATATCATACTACTTGTTCAATATCAGAAGACACAAATGCTAGAGAAGTCGCCATCAATACTTAGAGCAGAAGTATATGTATGATGAGGATGCTTAAGTCAATGAAGATTTAAGTCAAGAGGTTGCAGAATGATTGGAGATCGCACTGATAAACATTGTCTTGGGAGTCATCGATTATCAGCTATTTCGAAGGGTTGACTTGCAGCAATCGACGCCACTGTAAAGGGCAGAGAGAGCAGATATTGTGATCATTGATATCGATCCCTCAGTGTCTCGTACAAGATTCTGATTTCTTTGAGATAAGTATTCCCTTGGTTATATTTTTGAAATCTAGGGTAAACTTCAATTTTGCATTGGTTATTTGGATCTTGTGTGATTAGTAAAAAGAGATAGTGTTTTTTTTCTCTTGATTTTTTTCACTAATTTAAGATCCTTGAAGTTTCAAACTATTCATTGCAAGTTATTGCTATAACCTGAGATAGTAAACTTTGTATGAGATTTCTTTGGATAGTTATGAACTATTAGTAATCTCTTCATAATGCTTTTAGGACGGATCAAGAAGCATAAGAGATTGCTTTCAAGAAGAGCTTGATGCATTCTATTGAATGGAGACACTGCTTGCGGCTATGAGACTAAGTGAATGGCTGAAGACATCCTTTCGAAGAGGAAGAATTAACCTTAAGAGGGAGTACTATGACTCATTGAGAATAAGTAAGGGTTGCAGTGTTGCAAGGCCAGATGTTAAATTATTGAAGTACCTCTTCAGCAGTTGGGTTCTGAATTGCTCAAGTCAGGTCAACCTGGATTTAACATTGGTAGCTCTGCAAACCTATTCAGAATAGAGTGATCTGGGATGCGGTCGAAGAGGACAACCCTGAATCTCTACAGAGGTGTGCACTGGAAACCATTTCTCTAAGGCAAGCGTTGCAGGCAATCTTGGATAATGAGGCCAAGTGGTTGATGCAAATGATTGAAAATTCAGAGGGAGCCTACTGAACCTAAAGAAGATGGTTGTGTTGCTCTGGATGTTGTTTCAATTGAGGTCTATGATGATATCCTAGTATAGCAGGAAGCAATCTTCTGTGGCATTGAGTACAGCAGAGGCCGAGTACATTACAGCTTGTGTGGCAGCTCGAGAAGCAGTGTGGCTTCGAAAGCTCCTTGCAGGATTGGTTGGACAATCATTGAAGCCAACTATCATCCATTGTGTTAATCAAAGCTTTGAGAAGCTTTCTGCCTTTCCAAGTGTTTCATGACAAAACTAAGCATACCACTATATCAGAGATATGGTATTGAGGAAAAATATTCAATTGAGGTATATCAGCACTGATGAGTAGATGGCAGTCATTCTCATCAAGCATCTCTTCAGGATAATGTTTGTGTACCTTCGAGACAAGCTTGATATGGTGGAGAATGAAGTCCTAGCTAAAAGGGAGTCTCAGTATCAGTGATCCTCTTTAATGAGTTCTTCTCTATAAAAGAAGTTTGAGGTGAAATCCCTTGTTAACGAGTTCTTCTCTTAGGATAAGTTCGAGGTGAAATCCCTTGTTCCACCCTTTGGGAGAGCCACGGTGGATGTCATGTGTGTGACTCCATGACAACATCACGTGACGGAGTCCGTGATGATTCTTTTTTTTGTACGTATGTTTCACCCTCTAGGAGAGCCATGGTGAAAGTCACAGTGAGGTGACAACATCACATTGAGTGATGAACACTTGTACATACCATCTATGGAGGTAGCCATGATGGTTGATATCACGATGAGGTGATATCCAATATCACGATGAGGTGATATCTTATTTGCTTTCACGATGAGATGATATGCTTTGTGTAGTTGGAAGTATCATCCCTAGCTAAGAGGGAGTGTTGATGTTATTAGCAGATTCGGACTGCTTCTTCTAGCTTACACAATTCGAGAATAAATTAAATTAAATTATAGCCTACCGACTATTTAATTTGCTCATTGAGATCATTAATATTCATTTGTACTTGGGCCGACCTATCTTGCCATTTTGTAAAATAATTATTTATTTTAGGTGGCCGACCTAATTGAGGAGGCACCTCATTGTGTATAAATATAAGGTCGAATTCATTCATTATCAATCAAGTTCAATGAAGCATAATTCGTATTCAGCAGAAGTTCGCACTTGAGCAGCAGTCTCTCATCTTGCAGTAGCAGACCGAATTCAAGGAGAAACATATTCGTTTGTATCCTTGCATCTAGGAGAGGTGCTATTATTCATTGTATCAAATTCGCCTATGTGCTGGGCCTGAGTCGTAAGCAGATTTCTGCTCTTGTTCTTCATTATATAAGAGAAATATTTGTTGGGTTTTTCTCCCTCAAGAGAAGGGTTTTCCCATGGTATCTTGCTATGTTTATTGTCTTATGTGTTGCATTTTTCTAAGTGCTTTCAGTTGTTTATCTGATCATTAAAAACACTAACAATAACTACTTTCTATTTTTAGCATGTGTTCAATAATATAATGTGATGCTCTCAACATGAGAAAGCATGCCATTTTCTCTCAATCTCATTCTTCGATTTTTACAAACACTAGTATGAGACTTGCATTTGGTTTTTTGGTTTCGAAGAACGCATGAAGAGCAAAGAGGGTCATGGTTGCAGTACATAGGAGAAAATTTGCAGCAAGGTAGTCTCCACCTACAAGCGTCTGAAAGACAACTTAGGATTAGGATTTTTCTTGTTGGAAGTCATGGGTAGTGTATTTTGAGCCAAAACAATCATGGCATCAACAATGTGTAGCAACAATTGAGGAATTCCACAGGTTGCAGAAGAGAAAAAGGGTTGCGTGGGTATTTTTAATGGATTTTTATCAACCGTAGCCAGGAAAAATCATGGCATGCAACCAAAAATCATCAATTTTTATTGCCAAAAGTTAGTTAGAATCATGGCTAGGGCAGATAAAATGTGAGGGTGAAAGTTTAGTTCACAAACGGCTGGGGCATGTTGCATCAAATCACACCATTTTTTCTAGTCATGACAGATTTTGGAGGTTGCAATTTTTCTTTTTGCATGGAATTTACCAATCACAGCCGTTTCTAGGTATTTTTTTATTTTTTATTTTCCTTCCAAAGTCTGCAAACAAGATTTGTATAAGTATGAAATTTTTGGTGAGGATTTTGAAAGTTTTTAAAAAACTAAAAATATTGGAGATTTTTCTAGCACAATTTATTCTTATTTTCCAAAATCCAAGATGAATTTTTTTGCATCAAATTAAAGGGATTGCCAAGGTTTGAAATTTTTTGGGAAAAGTTTAATTTCTAGGATTGCTAAACAAATGGCATGTAGAACTTAGTGTTACTAGAGACACAGAAATTCACCAGAAAAAATTATAATATTTGGAGTCAAAAGGTACTAACTATTGCTAAGTATCAAGAATGTGACAAAATCCTATTTGGCATAGAAACTAAGCCTACTAATGACGAAACACACACTTATACTGAGAAGAGAGGGGGTAGGGTGGGCGGAGCTTGAATTAGTATAGATTAGAACTTTACTCTTTCTTAACTTAATCAAGCATAGCAATATTACTTTAAGCCCTAATTATCCATAGCAATATCATTCATCCAAGATGTAGCAATTTGAGAACATGCACAAGAGACACAATTTTACGTGGAAACCCTTATGGGAGAAAACCACGGCAACATCTTGCTTGTATTAATCTTCTTATAAAATTTGTAGGCACCAACCCACTGGAGACTCCAATCCCCATCACTAAGCACCAACTCAGCAAGAGACTCCAATCTCTTCAACAAGAGGCTCCAACCTCACGATCTTCACAAGTAGGAGGCTCCAACCTCTGCAAGAATAATATGATAATTTAATTTGCAACTGCCCTACCACCTTCACACAGATCTGCCAAATTCTCTTTCATAAATCTGCAATGTAGTCTTCCCAAATCTGCAATAATGTCTTCACAAAAATCTGCAATAATATCTTCACTAAATTTGAACTAATGTCTTCATAAATCTGCCATAATGACTTCACAAATCTGCCACAAATTATTCTTCAGATCTGCTGATGTATAGAAAGATATTCGTTAAAAGCTTGCCTTCAAATGTCCTTCACAATGCCTCATTATATCTCTTCCAAGGAGGGCGACTCTTAGAAAAGTAACGCACTCTTCCAAAAGAAATGACCTTTCATTTATAAGTGCCTCTCCACATAGGTTGGCCAACAATTTAATTTTGGTGCCAATGGTCTTCCTTTCAACTTGGTGAGATCACCATATTGGCGTGATATGGTGGTGACAATCAATAGTGCACCTTCTGGTTTCAAAGGTTCTAGGTATGAAAAGGTGTGCACCACCTTATTAGGAAAAGAAAAAATAAAGTAGAGACATCACACAAACCAATTAGGGATTCTTGGATTGAAACAAGAATGTTTATTGTTTTTGATGGATGGAAAGATTGCAAAAACCGACCTTTGATAAATGTTATTGCAATGTCCCCCAAAGGGGCAATGTTTTTGAAGGCAATTGATTGTGAGGGGCAAATCAAGGATGCAAAATTCATTTCAAAAATCCTCATTGAGTCCATAGAGATGGTGGGTTATAAAAATGTTGTTCCAATCATTACGGACAATGCAAAAAATTGCAAGGCTGTAGGTATTTTGGTTGAGGAAAGGTATGAACACATCTTTTGGACACCATGCATCGTACACTCCCTAACTTGGTGATGCAAGCAATTGGCACTCAAATAGAGTGGGTGAAAGATATATACCAAGAGGGTGAGGAGATCCAAATGTTTGTGACAAAACACCATATGTCACAAAGCATCTTCAAGACTTTCTCGAAATTTTAATTGTTGAAGGTAAATTTATTTTAATTATTTAATTTATTTTTTAATTTTATTTACCATTTATGCCATGTATACCTATATAATATATTTTAATGTGTTATTAACTTATGTTTTATATGATCCTAGGTTGTTGAGACCCGATTTGCATCACACACAATCATTTTGATACGACTTGCGAAGGTGCGAGAGGCATTTGGTGCCATGGTTATTAGCAACCAATGGAGTATTTGGTGGACATCAAATTCAAAGAGGGCCCAGAAGGTCGAGTCATTGATCCTAGATGACAATTGGTGGGCTCGTGTGGACTATGTCTTGAGTTTCACTGAGCCTATCATGAGTATGATCAGTTTTGCTGATAAATATCGACCATGTTTGGGGAGAATCTATGATGACATTGACTCCATGATAGAAAAAATAAAGGTTATAATAGCAAATAACGAGAATGACCCCCAAGAAACCTTTTTTTTAAGTGTTGAAAAAATCATTCATCACCGTTGGGACAAAATGAACACACCATTGCATCTCCTTGTATATGCATTGTCTCCCAAATACTATAGTGCATAGATACTTGTTTTCCCAGGGAGAACTCCACCATATAGAGATAGTGAAGTTGCTAATAGGTACAAGTGAGCATTCAAAAGACTCTTCTCAGATCCAAAAGTGGTGGAAAATGTTAGGAAAGAGTTTGGCATGTTGTAATGCCCCCATTTTAGCCCTACGCTCTTTATGGACTGATAGCCTATTTCTAGAAATCCATAGGCTAATCAGAAGTGCAAATTAGGGTTTCCTATTTTATAGGGGATTTCAGTTGGTCTTTTCATGGCTTGCATGTAGGAGTTTGGCAATGAGCTTTTTGGAGCTTTCTAGAGCTTTCTGGGTTTTTGGGAAGCTTCAGGGAAAGGTAACATGCATATTGAAAAAATGACATGCATTTCTCTCTAGTACCTTGCATGCAGGAAAGGTTTCTAGGTTTTTCTAGATTTTCAGAGAGCTTCAAAATGGTATAGCATGCATCTCCATCTAACAACCTTTCCAAGTACTTACTATTTTTTGTAAGTCATGATGGTTGTCCGGTTTGTGCTCAAAAAGAGTTTGCTATTTTTAGTAAGTTCTATTTATGGCAGTGACATCCTAGCAGCAGCTCAATCATCTCTAGTCATCTTTCTATTTCGGGCAGTGCGGCAATATAGTTTTGGTGTTGGCTTCTCTCTCTCTCTTGGAGCTAAGTTTCAATACTTAGTCAATTTTCAGTTGTGGCATTTGGACCCCATGCCTAGTCGATGACTTTAAGTTGTTTTTAAAAAAGGGCCTTCAAGTGGACGTCTAAGTGACAAAATTAATACCTTCATTAATGTTTTAAAATGCTCTTGAGGTTGGACGCCTAGGAAGTGATATTAAAGTATTTTTAATATTTTAAAAGTGCTTTGAGGAAATGGGCATCCCTTTGAGGAAGCTGAAGAGTTTTCTTTTTGGAAGTTACAAGTTGATTCAGTTGCCCGTTGAAGCTTACTTATCGATGCCTTGTGCCTTCATTTGTATCTTTGGAAATTATAGTAATGTTATACTTTTGAATTGAATTCGGAGCTCGTTTTAAGGAACACATACCTCTTAGCCAATCTATAACAATCTTCGTACTTGAAAGATAGTACCTAGCTGGTCATACAAAAAACTATGCTTCACTCAAGAGTGCAGATTGAGCTTTAATTTCTGATTTATTAAAGCAGTTTGTTGTTGTATAATTTGTTTTACTGTTGTTGGTTTGTGCTTGGCTGTAGCACATTTTCATTCATAACTCCTTAGGCAATTTTTCTATCATTTTGAGTATTGAAGATATCAATTCTACTACTTTGGGCACCCCCTTCCACAAAGTTGCAGATTTTATTATGAAGAATTCAATTTTCTAGAGCTGGTCCTCCTAGCCCAGTTTGCCATTCCATTTCCAGATTTGTCTTGGGAAGCGTGCACAATAATTTAGAGTTGTTTGGGATTGTATCTTGCATTGTTTCTGGTCGCCCAGCTCTTAGCTTCCATTTGCATTCAGTTTCAACTTTATCGGAGATGTTTGGAGAGAGTTATGAGCAAATTGGTGAGATTCTATATTGCTGGTTTTTTTTTTTATTAGGTTTCTGTTACTTATCAGATCAGATATACTCTGTTTTGAGCTTAATTTCTGATCATACTCATGTTATTTCAGTTAGGGAACATTTCTCTAACATTCTGATGTATTTGGGTGATAAATTACTAAATTGTTGTGCACTTGTGTTGATATTGTAAAGCTGGTTTAGTAGTACTAACAACTATCATTTAATTTTTGCACTCTATGTTTGTAATTACTCCCACTGAAGAAGTGGTTGAGTCTGATTTTACTTTCAGTACTTGTTGTTTAATTTTTTCCCCCACTGCATAAGTGGAAGTGTGGATCATGATTGGCTTGCCGCCTTATAAATTGTACTAACTTCGCTCCCACTGAATAAGTGGTAGAGCTTTATGATCGGTTATCCACCTACTCTTTGTATTTACTTTCATTCATGGTTGGCTAGCTGCCTAGCAGCTTGTATTTCATTTCCGGTTTGCTAACAATCCCCGACACCGTATGCTCTCACCTCGCCCACATTGGGATTTTGGTGATCAAAAGGTGAAGGGTTACTATTCTTGCTAGTTATCATTTGGAGCTAACGCTAACAAGTGGTGTATTGTGCTAATATAAATCTGGGAAAAAATTAAGGGGGAATATTATACATGTTCATCTCAAGACGGAATCGTAGTATTTGTGCTCTTCAAGACCAATACAATTTACATGCTCGTACATGGTGGTACCTCCATGGGCAATATTTTGTGTTCCTCCAGCCTCTTGCAATCAAGATTCTATCACAAGTAATTTTTATTTTATATTATTTAACATTTGTAATGTAGACTTTAGTACTTATCATTCTTTAATTTATTTTTCAGTATTTTATTTTTAAGTTGTTTTGGTTTTCTCTCCAATTTCAACAGGTTGCAAGTTCTTTGGTTGAATGGAATTGGAGTACATATTCCTATATTCACTCAATGAAGCGTAATCGGTTGGCTGCAAAAAAAGAAAAAGACTTGGTTTATGTCTATTCCAACTTGCATCTTCTATCACATAAGCAAGATGAGTACAAGGATGGTTCAATGAAGCATTGAGACATAGCCCTGAGTGTGCCAACTTGGATGTATCTATTGCAGAGCTTGCTAGAGATGATGATGATGATGATGAGACTCTTGCACATGATGCACCTACTACGAGTGGCAATGCATTTACTTGTGGTTCAAATGATGTTGAACCAAACGATGAATTTGATCTAGATCCTTTTGATGATTGATGAAGATTGAAGACTTAGAGTCTTAAAGACTTTAAACAATTATACACATTTTTTATTGTATTTATTTCAATTTTGTAATAGTAATGATCTTCATTTGAATGATGACTCTAGACATATATGATATATGACATATGTATTGAAATTTTGAACTACCATTTGGCATTTATCTTTGTCACTACCATTGATCAATGATGTAATGATGATTGATGATTGATGAAGTATCATACTATCAAATGTATGTACAATTTTGTATATTTTTTATTTTATTTTTAAATTACCGTACCAACGTACCTGTATTCCATACCCGTACCTGATCTAGTACCAGAATTGGTAACTTAGATATAAGATATAAATATAGTTGCAAAAAGTTGTGGGTGCGGGGAGAGGCACAAAGCCCTCACCCATATACTGGAGTTTCCAGGTTATTATAATATAATTACTCGTGTGTCTTAAATTAATAATATTGTATTATTGTGTTAACTTCCAAGTTTGATCAAAGGTCAAAATTAAGGAGAACAATTTTATTTTATTTTCTATTTGAAAAGTTTTATATCACCTACAATTTTGTTAGATATGGGAGCACAAGTCTATACTGATACTTTTTGACTGAGTGCCAAAGACAATAAATTTTGAATAATATATAAGTTTAAAGAAAAGAACTCCCCTTGTGGATTTCTACATGGAGTTGAAATTGTGACCTGAAAACAACCTCCTTTCGTAATATACAAATATTAAGGTATATATACGGTAAATAAGACAATTCACATTCCACATTATAAAGAGATGAAAACCTCTATGAAGAGCACTCCAAGAGATAAACGGAAGGTTTTAAGTTTGAATTCTGACTGGTTTATGAAACATTAGCATGGTATTAGAGCCAAACTTCAAGCCATAAGCAAAGATGATAATAACAACCACCTATAAATGCAGCTCGAGGAGAATATTAGAAGAACAATATACAGTCCTGTCAACAAATGGGCCAAGAACACGGTGGTAGGAACCCTACTTGGTCCATCGAAAATAACATGTAATATTGTATATATAATGTGAAAATAAGTAGCTGCATTCTATCGCATATGGCCAGCGCTTCCGATGCCATTTTTTTCATAATTTTTAAATCTATCACCAAAATTAGCAACCTTCAAAATGGCAGCTCACCTTGAAGAAAATTCTGAATAGCTTTCTGGAGGCGACGAGGGATAGGAAGAATGCCCATAGATTGCTTGGCTGCTTCTTTCAGCCATTCTGCTGTGAACAGCTTCCGGCCAGTTTCCGGTATTAGTGAACCCATCTTCTTCCTCCTCCGCTCTCCGTCAACTAATATTACCTGCTTCTCTACAGAACAATTATCCCTCAATCACAGGGTTCAAAGCATGGCAGAACAAAATGCATAAAAAAAATATACTGAAACATAAACCCCTGAAGGCTTATAGGGGTTTAAGTTAAATATTTGAGGGATGTATGTCATGGGCCAGAATCTAGCAAACAATCGGTAGCCAATTTTTTCTTTTTTTAAGATCTTCTATTTTTGCATTCACGGAAGGCAAGTACCTTCTAAATTGTCATTGATGTGTAGAAGTGAAGGATTCGACTTAATTTTGTGGGGAAATTTTATAAGGGAAGAAATTTAGTATACTTGTGTAATAAAGTTTGTAAGAAAAAATAAATGTTTTCACTCATATATTTATTTTTTTAAATAGGATTTTTTTTGGATCAAAATAATGTAAATTTGAATTTATGGAATTTAAATTAAATAAATATGATATTTGATTTTTAAATTTTAGATGGAGGAATATACTTAATAATATTGGGGATTGATTTATTAATGTGAGGATGAATGAGTCTAAATCTATAAATTAATAATGTCTCACTCCAGTTCAAATTTATGCCTATAAAAATGAACTTTATGTCCACATAAGTGAACTTACGTGCACAAATTAACCCAACTTACTAAGATGGACTAATAGATAATTGATAACTACAAGAGACATGTCTTAACTCCTTGTACCTATATCTGACGTGGGTGGTGTTGAAAGACATTGGGTGGGAACTTACGAGGTAAGGATTTATTCTCCTTTGGTCAAACCCCTAGACAAATGGATTTAATGGCAATAAACAAAGATTGGAGATAATATGCAAGCATGTGGTATGTCTATGTAATGTCCCCTTATCAATGATCACCCAAGAGGTCAATTTAGCTTATTTAATTCTCACGGGCTAAAGTCGGGAAAAAAGGAATTTATTTATTTAATTGTTTAATATTACCTAGCGGGAAAAGTATTTTTTTGAAGGTAATAGTAAATAATTAATTAAATGTGTTAATAAAGTGATTTTTGAGGAAATATTAAAAAATAAAAAATAAAGTCACTTTATTTTATTTTGAGCAGGATATTAAAGTGAGGGATATAAAAGGTGTTTTCAAAGCTCATTTTTATTATGCTTGTTTGTTTTCTCACTTTCACTTTGGAGAGCTTCACGAAAGTTCTTGGTCTTAGGGAGAGGAAACCCTAAGCCAACTGGTTTTGATGGTGAAATGATTCCACCCTAACTAGTTCATGGAGGAGATCATTTAGGTCTTTTACTTGGGTGATATTGGCAATTTTGTGAGTCTCCTATGGAGACGAAATTGGGATAAACGATTTCTTTCACTTTGTGGGTATTTACAAGGGTCTACATCAATGGTCTAAAAGAAGCAAAATATCTTTATTGTTGGTTGGGTGTTATCCTTATTGACCTTGTATTTGCATACTAGAGTGTTGGATTGCTATACCATGGCTAGTTGTGAGATTTAGAAGCCTCATTTCATCCTAAACCCTCAGCGTCAATGACAATTAGCAAACCAAGGATGTGAGACTATGTTTTGTCAATCTTCCACCCTGCAGTAGGCATGTGATCTTGTAGGAAGGCATTTGGGCCTTGTTTGGAAGGCATGTGAGCTTCTAGGTGAAGCTAGTCAACAATTACCAGTTGTGAGACTCCTTTTTGGGTCTGTGTATGAGTCTGGAAGGTTATTATAGCTTGAGACAAGAGAATTAAGTGCGTGTAATCTATACATGGAGCATTCTTGGGTACTTTTGTGTGATTTTTGAGGGTAACTCATGCATATGTTAGGGTCATGTATGGTCCTAGATGTTGGACATGAAGGTTATTTAAGGTATGCATCATCTCTGAGGTTTTTGTAGATCATTTTTAGACATAGCATATCAATAACCAAGCCTGAAAGCCATCGTTTCATTCTTAATATTGTTGTTATCAAATTTATTGGTAAATATTGTAACTCTTAACATCTATTGTACATTTCTAGGCACAAATAGTGATGTACTTGTGATCTCCTGAAATGTTATGTTCTAATGTGAGATGTTAAATAATCAATGATGCAATAAAAAAAACTAACACAAAAGAGGACACCTCAATGATTAGCCTAAGGAAAAGATAAACATGAAAGCAAGATAAAATAGATTGAATTTGATTATACCTTCATGTTGCTCCTTCCTTGGTTGGCCCTTTGATCCTTGAAGATTTGTGTGCTCTTTGGATGACAAGCTAAATTGAACATGCAAAATGATATGCAAGATGGATGGAGATATGATAATGTTGTGATTCAAAAACCTATGGAGGATGCGAGCTCACATGGAAATTTTGCAAGAGTTTTGATGGAAAAATGATGATTCCCAAAATGAGAGAAACGAGGGGGTATTTATAGGACAATTTGAATTCTCTAGAGAATTCAACGGTTGAGATTGATCCAACAAAGCCAAGATGAAGGGCTATGGTGAGTTGAGGACTCACAAGCCCTTGCATCTTGACATGTGGAATGTGAGATGGCCTAGGGTGGGGTGATGTGGAAATGAGGTGGAAGAGAAGTACATGACGCGGATGAAGGACAAGTGCCTTGTAGGTACCTTGGGGGATGAGAGGATTTCTTCAAAAAAGAACTTCTTGTCCCCAAATGAGCATGAAAGAGACATTTAAGGAATTTTAGAATTCCTCAAAAATCTCCATGGAAAAAGGGGAAGTTGTTGGAGAAATAAATGTGAATCCAAAATTCACATTCTTAGGAGAGTTTATTGGATAAAAGAGGGTCTCCAAAAAGCTAGAGATTCGTCACATGTGGGTGATGTGACAAGTCAAAGGTTCTAGAAGTCCTTGGCACATGTAAAGTGACAAGTCAAGCCTTCTAGAACTTTGCATGGGGATAGGGTAGACCTTGGAAAGATAAAAGTGAATTAAAAATTAACATGGGGAAGAGAGGAGCCTTGGGTGAATAAATGTGAATTAAAAAATCACATGGAAAAGAGAGTCAAGGCCAAAAAAGGCAAGTGGAAAGGTTGACCAAAAAAGGTATGCCAAATGTGGTTAATAATTTTGATTAAGGTTGTGCAAACACAGGATTATGATAATTAATGAGAGATTAGAGGCAAGTGGGAGATTATGGAGAATGTGACACTAATCTTGATTAGGTGGTGCACATCCTAATCATAGATTAATTAATTTAATCTGGATTAAAAGAGGATTATGGAGAATGTGACAAGGAGAGAGAAAAAGAGGGATTAAAAATTGGTTTCAATCCAAATAGGTCAAATGACTAAATTAAACAAATTGTCTTATTTATTTAATTTAGAGAAGAAAAGGTGCAAGGTAAAGTATTTAATTTATTCAATTACATACTTTAGGAACCTTAGGCAGAAAATGAAATAATGATTAAATAAATTATTTAATCAATATTAATGACATAGATAGATAGAGTATACGGTTTTGATCATATGGAAGTGATCAAATTTAGATGTCTAAAGTACTTGCTACAAATAAATGTACAATCTGAGTCCATACAAGTCTGAAGCTTGTTTTTGTAGTCATTAATTCTTGTTTAGTCCAATGCATGAGCAATGAAATGAAAAGTCTACTTATCATAATTGTATGCGCATTTATCTTGAATTTTTATTCTTATATATGCAATATCATGATCCTAGTTTGATGATATGGAACATATATCAAACTAAAAATATCATAAAACTATGCACATCTAGAAGGGTATCTTATAGTGGTATCACAGTCGGTCTTCTTGCCAACCTATGTGATTACGGTGTTTAGTTAGTTTCAGATTGCGTAAATATTTATGAACCTGGAAAATCAAGCCTGCATAACATATAGGAGAAGGGAAAGAGAAGAGGCATTTAACCTATTTGATTCATAATCATCATCAAAAGAAGAAAATATGGGTGTTAGGCGTGAACCGCCTAAAGGTAGCACATTGTAGATCCTAAATGACCTTATTAGGGATCAACAACAGGTAGTCCATCTCCTCACTCAGATGATGGTTGATCAAAACGAAAATGGTAATAACAGTATAGGAGGTACAAATGGTCATAATGAGGGTAAAGAACATGATGGAAATAATGTAGAAGAGAGTAATACACACATACCTGATCAAAGTCACACTAGGGCAGTGAATAGGGTGACTCTTAGGCTCCTCATGTGTCAATATTTAGGTGGATAGCCAACTTGTAATCAAGGACAACAAGCATAGAGTGAAGGATTCACAAACTATTTGAGGGAGTATTAGTCCCTTGGAGATGAGTTTCATGCAGCCATGACCTTGCAAAAAAATTGTGACATAAAATATAAAAATAGGCCAAGGGATCATAATCGGGGCCCTCAGAATCAGGATTTGTAGCGTAAGGTTGGCAAATTATCTATTCCCTCATTCGATGACACATATTTCCAACTCAACCCTATGCTGGAGTCAGAAGCTATTAAGTACGCTACCTTTTATTTGGAGGGTGAGGCCCATGAGTGGTGGTATCATGGGTTAGTTGTCTTGGGTCATGCTAGCATCACATCTTAATTAAACTTCACTCAAAATTTGATGGACAGGTTTGATCAGAAGGACCCAAAATTGCACTTTAGAGAGTTGGCACAACTCAAGCAGAGTGGTACGATGGATACATATATCTTTGAGTTCCAAAGACTCTTAGTTATTATTTCAATGGTGTTGAAGCACAGGTTGATCATGCTTTCATTGAGGGTCTATTTGAGCCACTATGTGGTTGGATCAAGGTCTTCAAACTAGATTTACTTCAAGGTGTTATCATACGGGCATCTGACATGGAGCACTCAGTGCCTAAAATTAAGTTTTCATGTATAAACCATTCATACCTCAAAAGAATAAAGACAAAAAGACCTTTTAGAAGGAGCGGCCTAGGAAGGACAAGTTAGATGACAAGGCTCGTAGGGATTTGAGGAGAAAGAAGCTTTGTTACAGCTATAAGGAGCCTCGGGAGCCTAGAAAAAAATGCATGGATAAGGGGAAGGTACATTACATCAGGGTTTTTTTAGATAGTGAGGATGATGGTGAGGAAAAACCGGTACAGGGCAACAGTGATTGTAGTTTAGAGGATGAGTAGCCACAAGTGGAGACTAAGATTGGCACCATTGCTACTATCACAAGTACTCCCAAATTTAATTCCTTCAGGGTTAGGGGAGTACTACAAGGGTGGCATGTTACTGTGTTGATTGATACTGGCAAAATTCACAACTTCATTGACTCGATCTTGGTGACTAAGAGGGTTATACCTACAAAAGATTTTGAGGGATTTAGTGTGATGGTTGTAGATGGATTCAACATGACTTGCACATAAAGGATTCCTCGGTTGAGTTTTACCTTGGGTAGCTACACTATTATAAATGATTTATATGTGGTTGACCTAGGTGATACAAATGTTATTTTGGGTATACAATGGCTACATTCATTGGGGAATTATTCACAGAACTTCCAGACCATGGAGCTCAATTTTAGGGTAGTAGATGGAAAAAAGGTTATGCTCAAGGGTATGAAAAATTGTTCTTCGAAGATAGTGTTAGCTAAGCGGGTGGAGAGAATTTTCTAACATGGGGATGTTCCATGGGTAGTTGCGTGTTTAATTACAACTAAGGAGACTCTGGATAGTGACCAACCTTACCATGTGGATATCCAGTCATTACTCGGTAAGTACGACAAAGTGTTTGGGGAGATTCCTCTTGGGAGACTACCTGATAGGGGTTTTGAGCATACCATTGAGTTGGAGGAGGGAGCTAAGCCCATCATAACCACTCCCTATATAAATCCTAAGAAAATAAAGGATGAGATCGATAAGGTGATTAAGGAGTTGTTAGAAATGGGGCACATTAAACCCAGCTCCAGTCCCTTTACCTCTTATTTAGTTTTAGTGAAGAAGAAAGATGGGACAATGAGAATGTGTATAGATTATCGAGCTCTAAACAAGAAAACTATTAAGAACCAATACCCTATACCCAGGATCAATGAAATACTTGATGAGTTGCATGGGGTAGTGTATTTATCAAAGATTAATCTTCGCTCAAGGTACCATCAGATCATAGTCTGTGAGCAGGACATACATAAAACAACCTTTCAGTGTCATTATAGGCACTACGAGTTCTTAGTCATTCCTTTTGATTTGACTAACACACCTACTGCTTTTTAGTCCTACATGAATCACATATTCAACAAGTAGTTGAATAAATCTTTGCTAGTATTCTTTGATGATCTTCTCATCTACAGTAAAACTTGAGATGACCACTTGAAATAGTTGGATGAGGTATTGGGCATCATGGGTGATCAATCCTTGTATGCTAAGGCTTCAAAGTGCGAGTTTGGAATGAAGGATATTTTATACTTGGGTCATGTGATCAGTGCACAAGGTGTATAGGTTCAACGGGAGAAGATCCAAACATTTCTTGATTGGCCACCACCTAAGTCCCTTGTTGAGTTGTGCAGTTTCTTTGGGCTATGCAACTACTATAGGCACTTTATCAAGGGTTTCTCGCAATTGGGTGCACTATTGATAGATATCATGAAGAAAGGGGCTTTCAAATGGTTAAAGGAGGCATAGAAATCTTTTGATAAGCTCAAGGAGGTGATGATAATTTTTCCTATACTAGCACTTCCAGACTTTACACAACCATTTGTGTTGGAGTGTGATGCATCGAGTGAGGGCATTGGAGCAGTTTTGATGCAGAATAGGCATATGATCACATTTGAGAGTTGTAAGTTAAGGGGGCCTATGAGATTGTATTATATTTATGATAAAGATATGCTCACCATAATGCATGCATTGGCAAAGTTCAAGTAGTACCTTGTAGGTGGGAGGTTTGTGGTGAGGACATACTACAATAGCCTTAAGTATTTCCTAGAGCAAAAGGATTTAAATGAGAGGCAACATAAGTGGTTTAGAAAAATATAGGCCTATGGTTTCGACATTGAGTACGTGAAGGGAAAGACAAATATTGTTGCAGATGCCCTCTTTAGGAAACCAACAACTTGCTCTCTTACAAATATGTTAGCAGATTGGAAATCTCATCTATGGGTGGAGTACTCCAAGAACAAATTTTCTTGTGAGTTTTTGGATGGACAGGTCCAGGATGAGTGCTATAGGGTAGTGGATGATATCATCTTCAACAAGGACATAATTTATTTAGTGTCAAAATCCAAGCTCAAGGAGAAAATTTTGAGAGCTACACATGACACTCCATTGTCAGAACATCAGAGGTACTTTAAGACATATTGACATGTTAGGGAGAGATTCTCTTGGAAAGGCCTCAAGGAAGATGTATTGTGGTATGTGAGGGAGTTTGTGACTTGTCAACATAACAAGTTAGAACATAAGCATCTGACAGGGTTGTTGTAGCCATTACTCTTTCCTAAGTAGAAGTGGGAGAGTGTATCTATGGATTTCATTACAGGTCTACCTAAGGTTCATGGTAGGGATTGTATTTCTGTTGTGGTAGATCAGTTGATGAAGTTCACTCACTTATTTTCTATTTCTTTAAAGTACAAGGCACCACAGGTAGTAGAGTTGTTCTATAAAGAGGTTTTCAAACTACTTGTTGAATATGTGATTCATGTAGGACTAAAAAGCAGTAGGTGTGTTAGTCAAATCAAAAGGAATGACTAAGAACTTGTAGTGCCTATAATGACACTGAAAGGTTGTTTTATGTATGTCCTGCTCACAGACTCTGATCTGATGGTACCTTGAGCGAAGATTAATCTTTGATAAATACACTACCCCATGCAACTCATCAAGTAGTTCATTGATCCTGGGTATAGGGTATCAGTTCTTAATAGATGTTCTGACAATGGAGTGTCATGTGTAGCTCTCAAAATTTTCTCCTTGAGCTTGGATTCTGACACTAAATAAATTATGTCCTTGTTAAAGATGATATCATCCACTACCCTATAGCACTCATCCTGGACCTGTCCATCCAAAAACTCACAAGAAAATTTGCCTGAAAAGGAAAACCCTAGGCTTGCACATTAATAATTAATAAAATAACTAATTATTATTCACCTAATGTTAGCTTAATTGTAAAAGAAATAAAAGGGAATTTTAATTAATTAAACAAATATTGTTTAATTAATCAAGTAAATAACCAATTACTCTAACACCCCCCCTTAAGCTAGAATTAGGGAGAAGCTAAAACCTAGAAGAAGCTACTGAAAGAAAAAAGCAATGGGTCCCGACAATAAGGCCAGATCAGGTACCCACTCCCTGTAGAAATCCTAAGAAATTAAAGGATGAGATCAATAAGGTGATTAAGGAGTTGTTAGACATGGGGCACATCAAACCCAGCTCCAGTCCCTTTACCTCTTATATAGTTTTAGTGAAGAAGTAGGATGGGACAATGAGAATGTGTATAGATTATCGAGCTCTAAACAAGAAAACTATTAAGAATCGATACCCTATACCCAGGATCAATGAACTACTTGATGAGTTGCATGGGGTAGTGTATTTATCAAAGATTAATCTTCGTTCAAGGTACCATCAGATCAGATTCTATGAGCAGGACATACATAAAACAACCTTTCAGTGTCATTATAGGCACTACGAGTTCTTAGTCATTCCTTTTGATTTGACTAGCACACCTACTACTTTTTAGTCCTACATGAATCACATATTCACCAAGTAGTTGAATAAATCTTTGCTAGTATTCTTTGATGATCTTCTCATCTACAGTAAAACTTCAGATGACCCCTTGAAACAGTTGGCTGAGGTATTGGGCATCATGGGTGATCAATCCTTGTATGTCAAGGCTTCAAAGTGTGAGTTTGGAATGAAGGATATTTTATACTTGGGTCATGTGATCAGTGCACAAGGCGTATAGGTTCAATGGGAAAAGATCCAAACAATTCTTGATTGGCCACCACCTAAGTCCCTTGCTGAGTTGTGCAATTTCTTTGGGCTATACAGCTACTATAGGCACTTTATCAAGGGTTTCTCGCAATTGGGTGCACTATTGATAGATCTCATGAGGAAGGGGGCTTTCAAATGGATAAAGGAGGCATAGAAATCTTTTGATAAGCTCAAGGAGGTGATGATAATTTTTCCTATACTAGCACTTCCAGACTTTACACAACCATTTGTGTTGGAGTGTGATGCATCGAGTGAGGGCATTGGAGCAGTTTTGATGCATAATAGGCATATGATCACATTTGAGCGTTGTAAGTTAAGGGGGCCTATGAGATTGTATTATATTTATGATAAAGATACGCTCACCATAATGCATACATCGGAAAAGTTCAAGCAGTACCTTGAAGGTGGGAGGTTTGTGGTGAGGATATACTACAATAGCCTTAAGTATTTCCTAGAGCAAAAGGATTTAAACGAGAGGCAACATAATTGGTTTAGAAAAATATAGGCCTATGGTTTCGACATTGAGTACATGAAGGGAAAGACAAATATTGTTGCAGATGCCCTCTCTAGGAAACCAACAACTTGCTCTCTTACAAATATTTTAGCAAATTGGAAATCTCATCTATGGGTGGAGTACTCCAAGAACAAATTTTCTTGTGAGTTTTTGGATGGATAGGTCTAGGATGAGTGCTATAGGGTAGTGGATGATATCATCTTCAACAAGGACATAATTTATTTAGTGTCAAAATCCAAGCTCAAGGAGAAAATTTTGAGAGCTACACATGACACTCCATTGTCAAAACATCAGAGGCACTTTAAGACATACTGACAAGTTAGGGAGAGATTCTCTTGGAAAGGCCTCAAGGATGATGTATTGTGGTATGTGAGAGTTTGCGACTTGTCAACAGAACAATTCAGAACATAAGCATCTGATAGGGTTGTTGTAGCCATTACCCTTTCCTAAGTAGAAGTGGGAGAGTGTATCTATGGATTTCATTACAGGTCTACCTAAAGGTTCATGGTAGGGATTGTATTTCTATTGTGGTAGATCGGTTGATGAAGTTCACTCACTTATTTGCTATTTCTTTAGAGTACAAGGCACCACAGGTAGTAGAGTTGTTCTATAGAGAGGTTTTCAAACTCCACGGATTGTTGAAGTACATAGTCAGTGACAAGGATAGTAGGTTCCTTAGTGCATTTTGGCAGGAGTTGTTCAGATCATTAGGTTTTGAGTTGACTCTGAGCACAAGTTACCACCCTCAAATAAATGGTCATATCGAGATTGTGAATAAGTGGGTTGAGGGGTATTTGCATAATTATATCTCAGGAAATAAAAATGTGTGGATCAAGTGGTTTCATTTGGGGGAATAGTGCTACAACACCACTTACCACATGTCAATTGGTATGAGACCCTTTCATGTATTATATGGATACGATGCACCATCATTTATGGATTTGGATTTTGGGGATAGTAGGGCTATCAAAGCCAAGGATTAGATTCAGGAGATCCAATATATTCTTAAGGATCTTAAGGAGAACTTATAGGTGGCACAAAATCAACAAAAAACCTATGTAGATAGGCACAGGGTTGAGTGCAATTTTGAGGTGGGAGATTTGGTTTTCCTATGATTGTAGCCCTATAGGCAGTCTTCGCTGGAGAGAAGTGATAGAGAAATTGAAGCCATGGTTCTATGGTCCTTACAGGATTTCCAAATGAGTGGGGGAAGTAGCCTATGTTGCCTAAGAATAGTAAAATTTATAATGTCTTTTTGTCCCGTATAGATTATATTGATTAATTAAATGCAATTAGTAATCATGATATTTTTATTTAAATTTAAGTTAGATGATTATTTAAATCTAAATTAAATTTAAATTTAAATGAAATTGATTTATATTTAATTTTGGGGTTTGTCATTACTAATGTAAAATCGAGTGCAACTGAACACAGGAACAGGTGAACGTGATTGAAGGCAAGAACAACGATCAGGTAGAGTCATTTTAACCATTAGGCATTTATGAGTATGATGGAATCACACACACTCACTTAGTATTTTTAATGCATTTTGTGATTATTGTGGTTACAAATTTTGAATCTACTTTTATTGATTTCTCCAAAATGTGGAAAAATATATGTTGATTTAAATGACGATTTTATTAATGTGTGAGAAAATAGATTATTATTTAAATCTATATTTTATTATTGTTTTAAAATAAGATGCTTGGATTTCAAAATTTAAATGAAATGGACTTTTTATTTCAAAATTTATTAAAATGTAATAAAAGTTGTGTTTTAAAAATTATTTATTTTTAATTGAAAATATAGAGGAAAAGATTTAAAATTAGAAATTAACAAATAACTTGACTTGAGTTATTGGAAAGTAATTGAAAATCAAATCACGTCAATATGAAATTGAAATCAATCTTCAGTTTAACAAAAAGAAGAAAAATATCTTCAATTAATATGAGAAGCAATCACATTTGAAACTTGGAGTTTTAATTTGATCTGGAGATCATGCATGAAAAAGTGGGTTTGAGTTTATGATATCTTCACCATTTTTGCATGAATTGAGAAGAGGAAGAAGAGAAAATCCATTTTTGTGGAAGGAAGCTGAAAACATATATGATTTGGGATTTTTTTAAAAAAAAATTCATGCGCTAGAAGGAGTAGAAACATATGTGGAAGAGAAATTTGGAGATCTCTTACCTCCATACGTAATTGGAAGGAGCAGGAAAGTCGTTGCTAGGGAGGAGAATCTCTATTCTCCACCATACGTAGTCATAGGGAATTCATTCACTCCCCATGCAGCACCAAAGGCTCCCCATTCACCTGCTCATCACACACGGCCAGGGAAGAGGAGGTAAATTCTAGGAGAAGACAACAGTGAGTAAGGCATGGCCAAGAAGGCTATCCACCCACATGTATGGGAGAAGGAAGATTGGTGAATAGGCAACCAAATTGGAGGGTATTCATTTCCCTCTTCTTCATAAGCAGCCAACAGATTTCCTGGTATTAACAGAAGATAAGAGCGTAGGAAACAAAGGAAGATAGGAGATAGGGAAGAGGGAAGAAACAATAGTGGGTGAAAAATTTTCATACCAAACAAACAACAAATAAAGAACAGAGAACATGATTCAAAGAAAGAATAGAGGAAATTCACAATCCATTTTAAGAATTTAACAAGTAGGATCTTGAATAATTAAAAAAATTATGAATAGATTAAAATTGAATGAAATGTTATTTTATTGTGTGGATTTTGAAAACTATTAAAAGAATTTTCTGGTACTTCAAAATTTTGTTGAATTCTTAAATGTCAGACTGTGATGTTTTTTTTCCAAAAAACATTGAATTTGGAAACTGAAAAATGTTAGGAAGAATTTGATTGAAAACATGAAATTAAAAAAAAGCTGATTAAATTTAGGAAAGAGATTCAAAATATAAAAAACGTCTTTTTAATTTAGATTTAAAAGAATCTTAAACAAAAATGTTATTTTTAATCTGTTTTACAAACTTAGGAAAAACTCAAAATGAATTGAAAAGAATTTAATTTTTTAAACATAAAACTTTATTTAATTTTGTTTTGACAAAAAACTTATTTGAAATTGGAATTGAAAAGAATTCAAACTGAAAACCATTTGATAAAATATCTCCTAAATTTTTACATGTTTTTGAAACAATAGTTTTTATATAGTAAATTTTGCAATTGTAACTCAAAACATTTTGAAACTGAAACTGAAACGAATTATTTTAAACTATTCATGAAAAGTATAAATTTATTTAATTATTTTCTGCAAGTATGGAAAACAAAAAGTAAAGCAATTAAATTTAAAGATATTATTTACTTGAAACAAAACAAATTAATATTAGTTTAGAGAGGAAACAAAATAGATGAGTAAAAAGAGCAAAAGAACGTGTGCTCTTTTATGACTGTTTATTATATGTACTTAATCTACATATTGGAGATACACCTTCTTATTTTATTTTTGATTATTTGATTTACTCATTCTAAATATTAAATTAATGACATTTATGGATTAAAACGATGAATAAAACAACTTTTAAACTGTTTTCGCTTCAAACAAGTTTTCAGTTTTATTATTTTTGAAAGATTGTATTTGACTGTTTAGAACCATGCATGCTTGATAAATGAATGTACATGTTATGTTTTTTGGAAAGTTACCTTTCGAGACGGGTGTCGAATATGGGTTATTAGAGAGTGTAGTTTTTCTTTTCCAAAACTGCTTTATTTGTCGTGCATGACATTTTACTTGGCCAAGTAACTTAAGGACCATCGAAATAGATGGAATTATTGAACTCTCTACCATATCCTAGTATCGAACTTGTTTGTTTCTTAAATTATTTAGAAAAATGAAAATACTTGTGGTTTTACTAGTTATACTAGGCATGCACTAGATTCCATCTTGCTCGTAGACTGCTTTTTGTTAAGCAATTCGTGTAGGGTCGGGTATTTCTTGAATGAATGAGGAATTTCGGGGAAGTGTAAGCTTCGAGGTTGGGTGGAAAAAGTGTCTGATCCTTGTTCTCGTCTTCTTTATGAAGATTTGTTGTTGGATTGAAGATCAAAGGATGATATCTTCACTTATGTTTTATATTTTCTTGAAATATGTATTGTAGAGCTTAAGGCGACTGAATGCCTAAGTCTCGAATTGTAACTTACATTACAACATCTTATGTATGATTATCATTGAAGTGTATTATGACACATGTATCTATTTAAACTGGAATTATATTTTGAATCTATCTTATCAACTTAAGTCGTCGTGTTTTTGAATCGATTGTCTTTTATGATGTCTAAATGAATGAATTGTCAACTTTGTTTTGAATATAAATGAAATTATTTAAAGTTTTGTTGATGTTTGTTTTAAATAATTCCACTCTTTATATTTGGTATCAGAGCCCTAGGTTTGAACACTAGGGTCCCTTGTCCATTACACTAAAGAAACATTCCTTGATGCAAGAATTGTTGATACATAATGGGTACAAGAGGTAAAGGAGCCACTACAAGTAATGAGAATGACAGGTTGGATCAGATTCTCAGTCTCTTGAATCAGTAGGTTTCTAGAATGGATAATCTGGAACACAAAGTTTGAGGTGTCAGAGAAGGACAAAACCCTCGAGTTGAAATTCCCCAAAATGAGGAGCAACGTAATAATGAGAATCCAAGGGTTGAAGTACCAAGTCCTCAAGCAAGGATTTAAGGGGAGTTGGTGAAAGATTTGAAAAGGGTAGCACCATCCAAGTTTTATGGTAAAACAATAGGTGATGGAGCTGAAGCCTGGGTTATTGAGATGGAAAAGTACTTTGAGCTCAGGAATATGTCCAATGAGACCAAGGCAGTTTGGGCTACATACCAGCTTACTGGAGAAGCTGCTACTTGGTGGGATAAAGAGAAGACTGAGAAGAAGTTACTACCAGGTGGGACTACATGGTAAGTGTTCTTGGAAATTTTCAAGAAGAGGTGGCTTCCATAGTTGTTCTTTGACAGGAAGATGACAGAGTTCCATAATCTGACACAGTGTGGTCTGATAGTTACTCAGTATTAGGAGAGGTTCACTAATCTTCTGAAGTACGTACCACAATATCAGATGGATTAGAGATTCCGTATTCAGAAATTCATCCTAGGATTGAGGCCACAGATTGGAGCTGATGTGGATACTCATAATCTATTGGCGATGGATGAGGTCTTTTAGAAGGCCACAAAATAGGAACAAAAGCTGCAACAGGTGGCAAACTATAGGAAGAGTGTGAATGCGAAATCTGGTTTTGGAAATAGGAAGTTCCAAATTAATAACAACAATAATTAGAGGGGTAATAATAATCAACAAATCAGGAATCTGAAGAGAGGAACAAACACTCAGGATAAAGGAGAAGGAAGCTTTGGTGGAAACAAGAAAGTGAACAATAATAACACCAACTTCTCCAATATCAGGAATAGGACAGGTGGTCACCTAGGGCCACGAGGTGGGTGCTATAATTGTGGAGGAGATCACTATGCCTCCAATTTCACTCAGCGTACAGGAGGTCACCGAGGTGGTAATGATTAGTGAGCATCGCAACACCAGATCCATGCAGTGGTTGACAACTGTCAAGCAAAATTTTAGGCTACACCTATTCAGATGTCGGGTAAGCTTTTTGGTCAAATTGTTTCTATTTTGATAGATACAAGAGCTACTTAATATTTTATTGATCCTAAAGTAGTTGCTAAATTACCTATTAGACCTAGTTTTATGTCACATTCATAGATGGTTCAGTATGGAAATCGAGTAGAGAAGAGGGTAGATTCATGTTTATCATGCAGCGATTTAGAGCTACCTAACTTCCAAACCCAAGTTAACCTTTATGTAGCACCGGTTCTTATGATGTGATCTTAGGGATCAATTGGTTAACTGAGCATAAAGCTATAGTGAACTATGAGGATAAGGTTGTGAGTTGTTTGGATGATTTTGGACATCTAGTTGAGATTTTAGGATCTCGAGAGCCTCTAGAGTTGAGACATATCTCAGCTTTGCAGCTAAAGAAAGCATATCAAAAAGGATGTTCCATTTATGCTATATTGGTGAGTGACATGGATAATGCCCACCATAGTCCAGAGGGCTATCCAATTCTTAGAAAGTTCAAGTAGATATCTTTCCTGAAGAACTTACTGAGTTACCACCGAAGAGAGAATTTGATTTCTCGATTGAATTTTTACCTGGAACAGAGCCTCAATCCAAAGCTCCATACAAAATGACTACTACGGAGTTGTATGAACTAAAGGTTCAATTGCAGGAGTTTCTAAAATAGGGATTTATTAGACCGAGTGTATCTCCATGGGGTACACCGGTAATCTTCGTTAAGAAGAAGGATGGAACCTTGCGACTGTGTATTGATTATAGGATGTTGAACAAGGTTACCATTAAGAACATGTATCCTTTACCTAGGATCGATGAGTTGTTTGATCAGATGAAGGGGGCCATAATGTTTTCTAAGATTGACCTTAGATCAGGTTACCACCAGTTAAGGATTAAGGATGAGGATATTCCGAAGATAGCTTTCAAAACTCGGTATGGACACTACGAGTTCACAGTGGTACGTTTGGCCTAACGAATGCTCCAACGACATTCATGAACCTTATGAATAGTATCTTTAGAGACTATTTAGATGATTTCGTGCTTATATTCATTGATGGCATTCTGATTTACTCTAAAACAAAAGAGGAACATGAGAAACACTTGAGAATGCAACGACTAAGAGATCGAAAGCTTTCTGGTAAGTTTTCAAAATGTACTTTGTTTTAGAAGAAGGTTCACTATTTGGAGCATGTCATATCTACTGAGGGAATCTCAGTTGATCCTACGAAGATAGAGGCAATTGTAGATTGGCCAACACCGTAGAGTGTTACTGAAGTTCGTAGTTTCATGGGACTTGTAGGATACTATAGGAAATATGTGGAAGGGTTTTCTAGGATTGTAGCACCTATACCTTCTCTTCAGAAGAAGGGAAAGAAATATGAGTGGAATGAGAAGTGCGAGGGAGCATTTCAAATTCTTAAATAGAAGTTGACATTGACACCAGTGTTGACTATACCGTATCCTAATGGGCACTTCATAGTGATAAAAAATGCATCAGGTGAAGGTGTAGGAGTTGTGCTAATGCAGGAAGGGAAAGTGGTTGCATATGAATCCAAGAAACTGAAACAGTATGAGTTGAATTATGCACCACATGATCTTGAGCTCATAGCTATTGTTCATGCATTTCAGATGTGGAGACATTATCTCCTAGGGAAACCATTTGAGCTTAAGACAAATCATTTAGGACTTAAGTACATCTTCACACAACCAAAACTCAATGCAAGAAAAAGGAGGTGGCTTGAGTTCCTAAGTAAGTATGATTTTGGTATTGAGTATATCAAGGGTAAGGAAAATAGAGTTGTTGATGCTCTTAGCAGGAGAAGACATCTCTTTGCTATGTTGACCACTAGGTCAAATTTGAGACAACAAGTGTTGCAGTATCTTCCAGAAGAAGAGCATTATGATAGGGTCAAGCAAGCCTTAGAGGTGGATCCTTCATATCATAGATTTGATGGATATGTGATGGAGTATGATGCTATTGTCAGATATCAGGGAAGGATGTATATCCTTGAGGGTGGAGACTTGAGGAATTTGATTCTTGAGGAAATTCATGATGCACCTTATTCGGGGCATCCAGGAGTTACGAAGATGGTAGCAGAGTTGAAGGCTTTGTATTTTTGGCCTAAGCTCAAGAAGGATGTCATGGAGTATGTGGCTAGATGTTTGGAATGCCAATGAGTCAAGGTTGAGAATGTGCATCCAAAAGGACTTTTGTATCCCCATGATATACCTAAGTATAAGTGGTAAGTAATCAGTATGTATTTCATCCAAGGATTACCTTTGAGTAGGAATAGGCATGATACCATCTTAGTAGTTGTTGATAAGCTGACGAAGGTTTCACATTTCATACTTGGAAATCTGAAGGATGGATCATTGACTCTTGCAAGGAAATTTGTGCAAGAGATATTCAAATTGCATGGTGTACTAGAAACCATTATTTCTAATAGAGATACCAGGATGACATCTAGGTTCTGGACTACACTGAATGCAGCTTTGGGAACTAAATTGAATTTTAGTTTTTCATATCACCCACAAATCGATGGCCAAACTGAAAGGGTCAATTAGGTCGTGGAGTACTTATTGAGGATGTATTGCATGGATCAGAAGTACAAGTGGGAGGAATATTTACCATTGTTTGAGTTTGCCTACAACAACTCATTTCATGCATCTTTGGGTATGACACCTTTTGAGGCACTTTATGGACGAAAATTTTGCACACCCATTAGTTGGGACAGGATGGAAGACAAGATCATTATTGGTCTAGATATGCTCAAGGAAATGGATGAGCAAATGAAGTTGATCAAGGGTAGGTTGAAGGAAGCAACCGATAGACAAAAGAGCTACGCTGATAGAAATAAGACTTTCAGACAATTTGTTGCAGGAGATAAAGTCTTTTTGAGGGTTAAGCCTCATAAGAGCTCTATCTCATTTAGGAAATCATCAAAGTTGGCACCGAGATTTGTGGGACCATTTGACGTACTGCAAGTTATTAATCCGATTGCATATAGACTAGCGTTACCACCTGCTTTAGGTCGACTCCATAATGTTTTCCATGTTTCTTTGTTGAAACCATATCATCATGATGCATCTCATATTCTTGATTGGCGTTCATTACAGGTATAGGATCCAGGGGTGGTGCTAGTAGAGCCCATCTGAATCCTAGACATGCATAGCATTAAGTTGCGTAATAGAGATAGTACTCAGTACAAGGTCTAGTGGGACCAGTATACTGAGGATAGTGCTACATGGGAGGATTCTGAGATGATAAACCATCATTTTCCTCATTTGCTTCCATAGATTAGTATTTGTTTTATGCAAAGATAATTGATACTCTGGTTTTTGATTCACATGTTGTGAACTTTGATAGCATGGATGCTACTATGATTTGCTTATGCTTATGTTTGAGAACTATGTTGTTAGTTACTATTTCATTATGATTGAGATACTATGCTTTACCTATTCAGATGCTATGTTGTTACTGATCGAGATAGTATATTTTATTGATGGTGATGTTATGCTTATTGAATGGTTAATAAGACATAGAGATGATGTCTCTTCCAAGAGGGGAATGATGTCACATATAGATTATATTGATTAATTAAGTGCAATTAGTAATCATGATATTGTTATTTAAATTGAAGTTAGATGATTATTTAAATTGAAGTTAAATTGAAATTTAAATGAAATTGAAATGCATTTAAATTTAATTTTGGGGTTTGTCATTACTGATGTAAAATCGAGTGCAACTGAACGCAGGAATAGGTGAACATGATTGAAGGCCAGAACAACGATCAGGTAGAGTCGTTTTAGCCATTAGACGTTTATGAGTATGATGGAATCACACACACTCACTTAGTTAGTATTTTTAATGGATTTTGTGATTATTGTGGTTACAAATTTTAAATCTATTTTTATTGATTTCTCCAAAATGTGGAAAAATATATGTTGATTTAAATGATGATCTTATTAATGTGTGAGAAAATAGATTATTATTTAAATCTATATTTTATTATTGTTTTAAAATAAGATGCTTGTATTTCGAAATTTAAATGAAATAGACTTTTTATTTCAGAATTTATTAAAATTTAATAAAAGTTGTGTTTTAAAAATTATTTATTTTTAATTGAAAATATAGAAGAAAAGATTTAAAATTAGAAATTAAAAAATAACTTGAGTTGAGTTATTGGAAATTAATTTAAAATCAAATCACGTCAATTTGAAATTGAAATCAATATTTAGTTTAACAAAAAGAAAAAAATGTCTTCAATTAATATGAGAAGCAATCAAATTTGAAACTTGGAGTTTTAATTTTATCTGGAGATCATGCATGAAAAAGTGGATTTGAGTTTATGATATCTTCACCATTTTCACATGAATTGAGAAGAGGAAGAAGAGAAAATCCATTTTTGTGGAAGGAAGTTGAAAACATATATGATTTGGGATTTTTTGAAAAACTTTTCATGTGCTAGAAGGAGTAGAAACATCTGTGGAAGAGAAATTTGGAGATCTCTTACCTCCATACGCAATTGGAAGGAGCAAGATAGTCGCTTCTAGGGAGGAGAATCTCTATTCTCCACCATACACAGTCACAAGGAATTCATTCACTCCCCACGCAACACCAAAGGCTCCCCATTCACCTGCTCATCACATGCGGCCAAGGAAGAGGAGGTAAACCAGGAGAAGACAATAGTGAGTAAGGTGTGGCCAAGAAGGCTATCCACCTATGTGTATGGGAGAAGGAAGACTGGTGAATAGGCAGCCAGATTGGAGGGTACTCATTTCCCTCTTCTTCATACGCAACCAACATATTTCTTGGTATTAACAGAAGATAAGGGCGTAGGAAACAGAGGAAGATAGGAGATAGGGAAGAGGCGCTAGGGAGAAAGGAAGAGGGAAGAAACAACAGTGGGTGAAGAATTTTCATACCAAACAAACAACAAATAAAGAACAAAGAACAATATTTAAAGAAAGAACAAAGGAAATTCACAATCCATTTCCAGAATTTAATAGGTAGGATCTTGAATAATTAAACAAATTATGAATAGATTAAAATTGAATGAAATGTTATTTTAATGTGTGGATTTTGAAAACTACTAAAATAATTTTTAGGTACTTCAAAATTCTGTTGAATTCTTAAATGTGAGACTGTGATGTTTTTTTCCAGAAAACATTGAATTTGGAAACTGAAAAATGTTAGGAAGAATTTGATTAAAAACATGAAATAAAAACAACAGATTAAATTTAGGAAGAGATTCAAAACAAAAAAAACATCATTTTAATTTAGATTTAAAAGAATCTTAAACAAAAACGTTAGTTTTAATCTGGTTTACAAACTTAGGAAAAACTCAAAATGAATTGAAAAGAATTTAATTTTTTAAACAAAAAACTTTATTTAATTTTGTTTTGACAGAAAACTTATTTAAAATTGGAATTGAAAAGAATTCAAATTGAAAACCATTTGATAAAATATCTCCTAAATTTTAACATGTTTTCAAAACAAAAGTTTTTAAACAGTTAATTTTACAATTGAAACTCAAAACATTTTGAAACTGAAACGAATTATTTTAAATTGTTCATGAAAAGTATAAATTTATTTAATTATTTTCTACAAGTATGGAAAACAAAAAGTAAAACAATTAAATTTAAAGATATGATTTACTTGAAACAAAACAAATTAAGATTAGTTCACAAAGGAAACAAAATAGATGAGTAAAAAGAGCGAAAGAACGTGTGCTTTTATGATTGTTCATTATATTTATTTAATCTACATACTAAAGATACACCTTCTTATTTTATTTTTGATTATTTGATTTACTCATTCTAAATATTAAGTTAATGACATTTATGGATTAAAACGATGAAAAGAACAACTTTTAAACTGTTTTCGCTTCAAACAAGTTTTCAATTTTATTGTTTTTAAAAGATTGTATTTGACTATTTAGAACCATGCATGCTTGATAAATGAATGTGCATGTTATGTTTTTGGGAAAGTTACCTTCCGGGATGGGTGCCAAATATGGGTTATTAGAGAGTGTAGTTTTTCTTTTCCAAAATGACTTTATTTGTCGTGCATGACATTTTACTTGGCCAAGTAACTTAAGGACCATTGAAATAGATGGAATTATTGAACTCTCTACCATATCCTAGTATTGAACTTGCTTGTTTCTTAAATGATTTATAAAAATGAAAATTCTTGTGGTTTTACTAGTTATACTAGGCACGCACTAGATTCCATCTTGCTCATAGACTGCTTTTTGCTAAGAGATTCGTGCAGGGTCGGGTATTTCTTGAATGACTAAGGAATTCCGGGGAAGCGTAAGCTTTGAGGTTGGGCGAAAAAGTGCCTAATCCTCATTCTCATCTTCTTTATGAAGATTTGTTGTTGGATTGAAGATCAAAGGATGATATCTTCACTTATGTTTTATATTTTCTTGAAATATGTATTGTAGAGCTTAAGGCGACTGAATGCCTAAGTCTCGAATTGTAACTTACATTACAACATCTTATGTATGATTATCATTGAAGTGTATTATGACACATGTATCTATTTAAACTGGAATTATATTTTGAATCTTTTATCGACTTAAGTCGTCGTGTTTTTGAATCGATTGTTTTTTATGATGTCTAAATGAATGAATTTTTGACTTTATTTTGAATATAAATGAAATTATTTAAAGTTTTGTCGATGTTTGTTTTAAAGAGTTATGCTCTTTACACTTTCATGTTTTGTGCCTCAAGAAGGCACTAGGGAAGTAGGTTACTTCATTGGTAGAGTTGCCTCTGTTGGATGAGGAGGGGCATTTTGTTTTGGTTCCTAAGGATATTATTGATACTCAAGAGAGGAGATTGAGGAACATGGTGATTAATGAGCATTTGATTAGATGGAGAGACTTGGCAGTAGAGGAGGTAACTTGGGAAGGAGAACATTTATTACAACATCCCAATTTATAGTTGCTTGAGAGCAAGCAATTTCAAGAAGTGAGGACTGTAAAATCTCCTTCTTAGTGATCACCTAAGAGGTCAATTTAGCCTATTTAATTGTTGTAGGCTAAATTCAAGAAAATGGAATTAATTTATTTAATTGTTTAATATTACTATTGAACACCCAAAATATTGAAGGGGGCAAATCAATATTCTCTTAAACCATTCAAACATTAAACATCCAATTGCTAATGAATATTCAATTGTAGTAGGTAAAGAAAGCATGAAACATCCACAATATCACATAACACATGAGCACTAGGATTTTTATGTGGAAAACCCAAAATGGGAAAAACCATGGTGAGGATTAGCTCACAATATATTATAACCAGTTATAGTATATTACAAAAATGATCACTGTAGGTGGACTTACTGTCCACAAAGAAAAATATAGAAGAGATATGGTGGCTCACATCCTATTTTTGAAGTATTACAATTACATCTACAATATTCAGTAACACAATTATAATGAAGCACAATAACAATCTTTATCTGATTCTGATTCATTACTTTTCCTTGATCTTCATTCACACAACTTTGATCATAACTTCACACTACTCTAATAAAATTTGAATGACATAAAATACATGTCACATCAATCACTTCATCTATAAAAACACCGAAAAAAATCTAGCATATATATCCACATCTAGTAGAACATCAATTAGGTCGACCTAATTAGATGTAATACCCAAAATATAGGTTTTCAACTCCAAAACATATCATCCACAACACACGCTACAATTCAAATCTCAAAATACCTTAAGATAGGTTGGAATGGACCTACAATAGATCCCACATAAGATAAAAAATAATTATTCATCCTTTGTGCAACATCAAACGTGTTAGGTCAACTCCAAATAAAACATGTAAAAACAAAAACCTTCATTTGTGTATCCACATATTGACACATGGACCTCAAAACTCAATACCATATAGAATTCACACTCAATTGAAATCTGGAAACTTAACTTCAACATTGCAAGGCCAAAAACTTATTCACGGAGAAGCACATAATCTCCGACACAAACACATTGTGTAGAAAATGACTATAACATGCCAGGTCGAACTCTGTTACTCATATCTCTCAAACTGTTTGTCCAATCCTAATGAAATATTAGATTTAGCTATATTTAACATCCACCAAAATTAATGTTAGAATCACATAGTGATATCTTCATTTGCGGAGTGGTACAAACCCAAAAATTGATGCATTGTAACAATAAACTAGTAGATTTGACACTGAACTTTCTAAACCAACTCAACTTGCACAAATATCTTCCACAATACCTCAAAAACATGTTAGGATTAATAAAAATGATCCACAACAATGTTGAAATCAATGACAACACTATCATGTTGTTATGCA
Organism: Sequoiadendron giganteum; assembly: GCA_007115665.2. Classification (NCBI taxonomy): domain Eukaryota; kingdom Viridiplantae; phylum Streptophyta; class Pinopsida; order Cupressales; family Cupressaceae; genus Sequoiadendron; species Sequoiadendron giganteum. Next base: position 507,419,454 of record CM021109.1, read on the forward strand.
CTATCCATGCTCATGTTTCCAAGCAACATCATCAATGACAATCTCATCAAACTTCCAACAATCTCCCCCTTTGTCATTGATGGAAACATGCCAAAAACTCTAGAAATACTCTCTAATACTCTCCCCCTTTGACATCAAGGGTAAAGGATGCCTATATAAAATATTATGAATCTTACTGGAACTCCCCCTGAATGATGTAGTCATATATCGGAGCAAAAAAGCAAAATTGCATCAAAAGACTTCTATATTGTTTGTATCTTTACAAAGAATCCAAACATAAATGCATAAAAAGATAAGGAAGCATGTCAAACGAAGGTGGTTGACACATGCAAATTATTTAATTGATCTTCCTAGGCTTGCCTACCAATTTCCCATTCTTTCTTCACCTCCACAAGCAACTTATTTTGCATTTCAAATTCTAACATAAGTTCTTCTCCTTCTTCTGGAGTAGCAGGTATCAGATTCATCTTCTTCACCTTATCAGAACTGAGAAGAGCTCTAGAAACAATTGTAAGTTTGGGATTCACTAGATTCCTTACCTCTCCAAACTGCAAAATAATATGTTCTTTTTGTGCCTATAGTTGGAAGAACTTCTTGTGAAGATCTTCAATGGCATTCCTTTTCACACAAGTGAGATCAATTGTTGGGTCATATGCAGTAAAGGATACATTCATTTGAGACTCAATGGAGTCCATCTATTTTCTTATAATTTATGTGGCTTTGGGGAACTTCATGTCATACTGCTAGAAGGAAGAATTTTGTTGTTGGAATTCTATGCTTGGGAGATAGAACAACAAAATTCCTCTCTCATTCAAGGACAAACTCTAGAGATCTCAACCTCAAGTATACAAAGGAGAAAGAGATATTGCAATAGAGCTATCCTAAGGTCTGATTGTAAACTAATGAGGGGTTCACCACCAAGCTAGGGCTTGGAAAGACAAATGAAATGCAAGATGTAATGTTTAAACCTAATGCAATGCAATCTTTCACTAAATGACCTAAAAATGCATGTGAAATAAAATATAGCTGCAAGATGAAATGTGTGCACCTAGAAATCTAAAGATGACTAGATGAAGGCTTGAAAAGCTAAAAAAATTGATTTTAAATCTTGTTGGGAGTCATATGCCAGTTTGGGTGATTTAGTCCCAAATATGGGTAGTGTAGACATGAAAAAATGTACAATTTTGATTCAGTACACTAGATCCTAATTTACTAACACCATTTCATCCTGAATCATCTCCTTTGCTAGTCACTTAATCGAATAATCTATATTTGATTAAATTAATCGCTCTTCAATCTCTTAATTAAATAAATCAACTTATCTAATTAAGTCATCATCTCCTGTTAATTAAATAAATCAATTTTATTTAATTATGTAAAACTCCTTTTAATTAAATAATTCATTTTATTTGACTAAATCCCTAAAGTCTTCTTATTAAATTGAATAAATTAAACATTATTTGATTTAATCTAACATTATCCCCTTTAGTTAAATAAATCAAAATCATTTATTTAATTAAACCCTTCCTCTCAATTTGATTTAAATCAATTCATAAATTTAAGTCTAAATTGTCACATCTCCTAATTATTCATTAAATTAATTAATCTTTGATTAATCTAATCATAATCTACGTCACATCCTCTAGAGAATGCAACTTGCACAATAAATCAATTACTTTGATTTATTAAATCTCTATTTTCTTTCAACATGGCATAAAAAGGGAATATTCCCTCAAATTTGAATTCAAATTCAAATGGACTTAGTACTTCCAACAAGGAATTTAAGACCTCTTACATGTCCTTTTCATTGATCCAATTGACATTAAATCCATTTCTTTCATCCCCCCTAAACATGTCACTTCATCAAATTCAAAATTCAAACTTGCACATTGATCAAAATGTGCTCAACCTTCAACCATTCACATCTTGACAAGTGGCACTTGGCCATTGGATGTTGAATGATTCCACATTTCTTATTTTCACTCTCTCTTCCATTTTGGAAATCTATAAATGAGAGACTCTTCCTCTTATTCTATCATCCACAATTTGAGTAAACTTATTATACTCAAATCCATCATCAAGCATAGTCATTTCATCTCTTTTTATCAAATTCTTAGCTAGGTTTGCAAGAATTCAACCATCAAGTGGATAAATCTTCATCAAATCATCAAGCTTACAAAGGAGTTGGGAAAGGGATCCTTTCAACACACCAATTGGCACCAAATCCCCCATGGGATTGATAGTTTGTTCATTAAAATAGGATTTATTTACTTTCATTTGCATTGTTCTTCATTTTCTTCCTATGTTAATGTTGCAATCTAATTTCATGGGGAATCCTTGTTTTAATCTTGCATATGATCTAATATTGTGTTTGTTTGTTGTATTTGTGCAGCTATGAAATTAGGGTTCACAGGTAGAAACTAAAATTTGGCAAAAGGGTGTCTAAAATTGCAAAAACCTGGAAAATGACCTATACTAGGACTCATATGCTAGAACTGGCGTATTAGTTTAGTTAGGGTTTTCTAGAACTTCAAAGTCTGAATATGGTCTTCAATGTCTACTCTATCCTTTCCAATAGATTTTTGGAACTGAAACCTTGATTTGCAACTTGTAGAAGTCTTCCAATGATCTCCAATGCAAGGTGACAACTCTGAAAACTTTGAACACTTTGAAAAATTTCTTCAAACTTGCGCAAGCCCCTAGGACCAAGGTCCTATGGAAAACCAACATAGGCACAAAAGAACATGCATGGAAATGGTATAAAGAGAAACAACAAAGCACAAGCATACAGTACCAAAGAAAAAGAGAAAAAAAAGAAAGAAAAACAAAAGAGGGGTGGATCAAGCTTTGACTGTTTGTCCAACATGATGTGGATTAGGTCTAGGCTATTTTTATAAAAAATGCACACTCACTCTGAGGCAACGAAACTTCAAATTGTCTGCTGGGTGAGAAATCCAAGAAGGTGAGACACATACACACACGACTGATATGCACTCTCACACACACACACAAATGATTGGCTAAGGAAAATTCATGCCCTCGTTCAACTTCCTGTCAAACCATACCAAAGTTATACCTCTTGGTAACTTTAATAAGGTTCCACAAAAAAATGATTTTTGAGCTTCATGAGGCAATAAATTTTTTTTATGCTTGGAGCTCATGAAAAAACAAGATGGCTCCACAAGCATGCAAGCTATGTTATGCAAGGTGGCGATATAATTGAAAATGCAAATATAGAATGTAAAGAATGTTCAAAGGAGTCTTGATTAGTTCATATGAGGTATTAACTTAGGGAAAATTGTGTCTAATGTATCCAAGAGAGGACCAATCAAAAAATAAAAGATTCACAACTTAGGGGATGCAGTGCATCACATCAAGCCACTAAGAGGAATGCAATATGTTAAGATAGATCATGCTCTTGAAGGGCATAGCATCCAATGTCATCTACAAAGAGAAAAGCACATTGCATAAAGTAAAAAGACTACACCATGAATCATGCAAAAGAATAATGCCAATGTATGCCCCACTTTACAGAAATTGCTAAACACCATACTATGAGCAATGACTTTAAAGTAGTAAATGATAAATGCAAAAAATAAAGAAGACATGAGAGCTAACTTGGAAATCCCTATGCCAAGTCATATGTTTTCAAATGAAGCTACGTCATGCAAAGAAGAGAAAGGGGTTGTCCCCAAAATGAAAACACCAAAAACATTAGGGATCTATGGATTTGGGGTCAGTATGTTCTTGCTACAATGTTTTTAGAGATCTTAAAACTGTCATCATTCCACAAATACTCATAGAACTAAAAGAATGACACAATGAGAGCCAAAAAAATAAAAAAATTTCGGGTCAAAATGGAAGAGACATGAATGTATTGATGCCTTGCATCATCCCCAAAAGGAAAACACAAGATAAATAAAAAAGATAAAGCAAAAAGATGTAAGATATAGAGAAGAATGAAGGTACAAATAGATGAATGCCACAAAGAGAGAGAACATAAAAAAAAATAGTACGGGGGATCACATCACGCACATGCAATCACACAAAAGAAAATGAAAAATAAATAATGTAAAAGACTAGTAAGGCACATATGAGTCAACCTAAAGTAGGTCATCCACATCCCAATTGTGTTCATTGTATACCAAAGGTAGAAAACTAGCCAAAGGGACAATAGCAAGTGCTGAACTAGGGCCATCACTAGGCTCAACACTCTTTTTAGGAGAATTGTCATTTAAGATCATGGAAGAGGAAAACAATGTATTCAATTCATTATGCACCTCTTCGTCAATTTTAGCAACTTTCTCATCGTCATCTAAGTTAATCACAAAAGGAGGTCGAATGATAATGTCTAAGGAAGGGTTCAAATCTTGTTGTGGTTGCATTATAAGATCTTTTTATTTCAATGAAGGGGGAGGATGTCATGCATTACTTCAATCAAATTCGGATTTTTTATTTTCTTTGTTTATTTATCCATGCAACCTGCGAGAAAGAGCACGACGTCTACGCCTACGCTCTCTAGCACCTTTGTTTATTTTAGTCTAGTTTTCAAGTCACATTTATGTAGGAGTGGGTTGATCAACCTTAGGTTTCTCTTCTTCCCCAGGGGGAGGAATGGAAGGAACTGCGAGAGGTCGTTCAACCACTTTCTCTTTGACTTTGTAAACTTTTTTTATTCTAGGAGACATGATGAGGTTTTTTTCATATCTCTTGGTCTTTTGTAGGAAGTAGGTGAAGTTTCTATCTTAGGTTGGTCTTGGTTATTTGGAATCTATTTAGGATCAATCATGGTTTCTTCAAGGATGGTAGGCTTGGTCGTAGGTTGAGGAATGTTTCAAAGGGATAATTATACTATTTTCTTTGCCTTGAACTTTTGATAGGATAGGAAAAAGAAGTATTCTTGTGGTTTTATAGATTCTAGAGACTTGGGCCAAAAGAAATCTAAGGAAAAGTTTCCACGGGAGGACAAAGGGTTAAAGCCACTATGATGGACAATGAAGATTTAATTGTCAAAGGGAAACTTTAAGCATTTATGTACAACCAAAGGGACTACATTCATAGAGTGAAGCCATGGATAGCCTAGCTTCATACAAAATTAGTCTGACTGCGGGATGATGGAGAATGAGATATCTAATGTTTTCGGTCCTATATGTAAAGGAAGGGTGATCGATCCCATTGTAGGGCAAGAAAAACCATTGTGTGTCTTGATCAATGCTTTTAGTTTATCGTATATGTCTTGATATAGTTCATGCAAAAGCAAGAATTCCTCAGTCGTCATATTCTCTCCATAGACGAGATCTATTAATATCCCATTAGTGGGTTTATCATAGATACGACCACCTATGTAAATAGGACTATCAGGTGGATGCTTAAGTATATCCTTAGAGGAGAAAGCAATGCCAAGAGAATTCTTAATTCAACCCTTATGTGGAATGACATCTATCACTCCTACCATGTCATCCATATGATCATTATCTATAGAATCATGTTGAATGGTATCATTATTATCATCATCCGTATCAACATTCATCACATCATTCTTTGTAGTTTCGTTGGATTTGAAAAATGAAATGTTATGATTAGGCATAAGGTTGGTAAAAATTTGCAAATTTTGATTAGGGGGAGCAACAGACTTATTACCTTGATCACTAACACCTCCAACGAAAAGACAACCAGAATCAATGAGGTCTTGCACAAGATATTTAAGATGCTTACAATGTTTCGTATCGTGTCCATTTTTTCAGTGATAATGGCAATAAGTGTTTGATATAAAGTTGGCAGGTAATGGTTTATTAGGATTAGGTTGTTTAATGGGAGGTAAGGTAATCAGGTTTTGTTCTAGGAGTTACGACATTGTGTTGTGAAGGGTATCATGTAAGGGAGTGAATTGTATTTTTGGGTCCCCATAGATAAAGGGTATCAGAACTTTAATAGCAGCTACTTGGTTATTGGCTCTAAGTTGTTTGTTGAGGGGGATTGAATTGAATGAAACCTTTGTTCTATTTTCTAAAAGGTTGGGAATTGTTTTGGTTTGTGGACTCAGATTTCTCAGTTTGATTAGAAGTGGATTTTGTATCTTGACTACTAACTAAATTTTGATAATCATGGAGGGCAGTACACAAGTGCATTAAGGATTTCATCATGGTAAGCTTGTCTTGTATCGTCATTTGCAAATTTTCTATGAACATATTTTGAAGGTGAGGATCGGGAATCTTGACATCGATTTGGGAATAAAGTGATCGATAGTGTGAGATAAAGCCAGTAATCTTTTCTTCTTCATTTTTCTTACATCTCATCAAATCAGCCAAGGTCATATGCACTTGGAAATGCTTGAAAAATACCTCAAAAAGTTCATTGAATGTACGAATTGAGTTGTTTGGTAATGAATAGAACCATTCCAAGGTAGTATATTTTAAGGACCTAGGGAAAAGTTTAGCCAAGAGTTTATCATCAAGGACAAAGTCACTACATAAGGCAGTATAAGCATTAACATGGTTAGAAGGGTCTCCATTTCCTCCATATTTCTCAAATCTAGGAACCTCTACACCGTGTGGCATCGATGTTCACAATATCTCCAAGAACAATGGACTTCTTTTGACATAATATACATAGGTGGGCCATTTTGATTTTGGTTGATCGTGAAAATTTGTTTTTGAAGGATTGAAATGGTTTGGAAGAGTTGATTTATGAGAGGGTCATTACTTGTGTTATGAGATGAAGGTGAAAATGGTGAAGGGGTGTATGTGTTCGAAGGGAAAGTGAATGGAATACTTATAGGTGGTAAGGTAGTAGGAGACATGACATGTGATGCCATAAAAGTACTAGGGATGTTAGCAGAAATACCTGAGGAAGGAATCACATTACTAGTTGGTTGCATTGTTGTTGTGACTTGAGCATTGGTATAGGTAGGAATTGAGGCAACTATTGCGGGAGTAGGAATTTGAGTTCCTCCTTGGCTTGTGACATTGCTTGTAAGTAAAGGACAACTAGTGGTTGAGGTGACGTGTTTTCCAAAGATTCAAACTATGTTTTTCACAAGGTCAAGTCTATCTTCACTTTCAAGCATGCGATGAATGTTATCTATAGTAGGGATGAAAGTAGTTGAAATGTTGTCATTTTTCACTTGATGTTGTAGGTTTCCTAAGTCTTCATGAATTTGAATTATGTTTTCTTGGGGAACACTAGCAACCATTGTTTCAACATGTGTCACACTACTTGAAGGTAAAGAGTTGTTAAGGGTATGGTCCATACCTAGTGTACTAGTGTCAATACTAGGAGTGAAAGAGCTAGATAACCCAAGATCCACAATGATTGTGCTATCACGGGATGATATGAGTCTCAAACTTCATCTCACTACAATATTAGCAATAGGACACCAAATAGTCATGCAAGGTCTTCTAAATGCAAGATGTTCATGCAAATGCAATATAAGCTAAGAACAATGAAATTACTATAGTAGAAATTCTATAAATTGAAATAAAAAGCTATATAAAACAGAAAAAATCTCAGAAACAGTGCCTTAAATGCGAGAAAATGCAGTGCAAAATCTACACTAGGAATGATTCGCCCAAGGTGGTGAATGAGTCTCAGTAGGGATTTTTTTCAAAAATTTCAGAAATTTTCAATTGTGTTTTATGCTTTTTATGTTGTATGATCTATATTATAAGTGCAAATGCAGATTTTGTTTGAATTTCATGATTTGAGATGCAAAAATGGCAACTTATATGCACTTTTACTAATACAAAATTAGAAACCCTATAATGCAAAATAATACAATGCAATGTTAATGCAAGCAAGATCTAGGATGATAATGCACTCCAAATCAGAATTATAATGTTCTAAATGTAGGTTCACCAAAATGAAATGAAGAAAATGTGTTAGGGGTGCTATCACATGGTTTAGGACATAGAGCATACCATTTTCTTATTTCATTCAAGGATAACCCTAGAGATCTCAATGCAAAGGAGAAAGAGATCTTGCAATAAGGATGTCCTAGGGGCTAAATGTAAAATAATGAGGGGTTCACCACCAAGTAGGAACTTGGAAAGATATGCAATGCAAGATGTAATGATAAAACCTAGTTCAATGCAATATTTCACTAAATGACCTAGAAATGCATATAAAACAAAAAAACAAGTTGTAAGATGAGATGTGTGCACCCAAGAATTTGGAGATGACTAAAAGGTGGTTTGAAATGCTAGAAATTTTGATTTTAATGCTGAGTGGGACTCATTCGCCAAACTAAGTGAATCAGTCCCAAATTTGGATTTCTGTGTGAGAACATGAATCTGGCAAATGGGTATTTGAATCTACAAAAATCTGAATTTTGACCTAAACTAGGACTCATTCGCTAGAAGTGGCAAATCAGTCCAATTAGGGTTTTCTATAACTTTAGGATATGAATATGCTCTTTTCAGTCTATACAATCTGCTTCTTCAGGTTTCCAGATCTAAATCTTTGTAAATCAACCTATAGGTGTTCTCTAATGTTCTCCAATGCATAATGACAACTTTGACAACTTTCTCCAAAATTTATCCTCAATGTGTCTTCAATCTAAACCTATAAATCACACACTAAAGAGAGGGAAAAATGTTGTTTTTTTAGTGGATAGGGGTTTACCTTGGTCAAACCCCATTTTGGTAAACCCCATTTTGGTAATAAAACCTTGGAATGAAACAAGATAGGAATGGAGAATGATGAATGAACAAAAAAAAATGTTGCAACTCACCAAACCCTAGCAATAAGAAGCTGTAAATATGTATGAGATGGCTCTAATGGATTTAGATCTTGAATCTTTCTTGAAGGTGATAGATATTGAATGAAATTCTAGCTTGAATCATAAAACACCGCATCACAATTGTTAGCTCAAAAACAAACATGATGCATGAAGTCTTTGAAATGATGCTTGATGCTTGAATGCTCCTCTAAAATTCTTGATAATTTTCCCTTGAATGCTCTTGTGAACTCAAACTTGCTATAAGGATCACTTGATTGCTTGTTAGGTGAAAATGAATGAAATAAACTTTTATTTATACTTATTTATGCAAGAATTCCCAAAATTACAACACTACAAGCCGACATCAAATCTAGGAGGATAAAATCCCACCAAAAATTTGAATTAATTTTGATTTTGGGCCACATGGGACTCATTCGCCCAAGCTGGCGAATGAGTCCCATTAGGAATAATGGGACCATTTTTTAAAATTCTTAGAAAGGTGTGAAACTAGTTTTAGGACCCAAGAACATAGGTGGGACTCATTCACTATGATGGAACCTTCAAATTATGTTGAAAATTTTGATCTGCACACTCAGAAGTGCACCTAAAAAATATGCCCTAGTGACCTACTTTGGAGGGTCACAATTTGGAGCCCATTGAATTTCATGTCAAATCCTTTTGTGGGCATACTCATGTGACATATGTGAATATGTATGTTAAATTTCAGCTTCTTGTGATGAGTTTTTAAAAGAAAAGTTGGAGGGTTCTAGAATTATTTTGTTTGCGAATTCTCAGGCATGTGAAGTAGCTTCCTGCTCAGGTGGATATTTCACAACTGAATGATCATTATGGAAAATGGATTGGTGCTCTGCATTCCCCTCATATTCATTTTCTCCCTAATTGGTTTCAGAACCTTAAGATCAGATTTGATATTTTTACTAGGTCAAAAGAAAATGTAGTTTGTTTAGTTTTTACATTTGCATTTCTAGAATGTTTCAAGGAGGTCATCGTTGACCCTTAATATCTTGTGATGAATGTGGATTGAAGGAAATCCCTCTTACAACCATGCTCAATGGACCTAAATGATTTAGTTTTTTGAATGCTATATTCTCGGGAGGTGATTTGATATTTTTTGAAGGAGGTGACTTGGTGAGCCCTAATTGGTTTTTGACAGGTGTAATTGCAGAAAAGTCTGATTGAGCCACTTTGGATGTTAATATATTGCACCTCAAGATGAATTTTGACAATATATTTATTGCAATGAATTCTTGGTTCAAATTTCTACATACATGCTCAATTTCAAGCCCTTAGGATGAGTTTTGATGGGTTAATTAACACTTTGTTGATTGCGATAGGGCCAAATTTGGTGTTCTAGAAAGTTCCAAATTTTAAAATTTTTATGGCAACCCATTTATAATTTTGGTCTAAAACATCTCTAGTTTTGGTTTCAATAAAAACAAAGATCATATGACACATTATTTTAATGCAATTTAGTTGCGGCGAAGACATCCTATAGGCCAGTTTACAAGGGAGGTCCTAGAAATATTTCAACGATGCAATTTTTGAGGAAATGGGTTTTATCTAAATAATTGATAATGTCCCTACACAAATTTTTGCGGCTCTAGGTATCCCGATTTTCCTACAATAAATTTCTCCATTTGGCCTACAGGCATAATTAGAAGTCACAATTTTTCTAATGTTTTGAATGTTAATATTTAAAATATTGTGCATTTGTAAAAGGGTCATTTAGGGAAAATATGAAATGTATTTCAAATGTTCTAGAGGAAAAGCAAGTTTAATTCTTGCTTTTGTTTGGTCCAGAGGCAACTTTCACGGCTTTCATAGTTGCACGAAAAACTCATTGCCCGTTGTTGTTTTGATTTGCCTTTTCCATTTGATTTCAGGCCATTGTTGGCTGTAGTAAGCCCGTGCACATGATTTTGATGGATGAGGATAGAGTTGCTTGTTGACTATTGTAAGTAATTGCTTGACACCGCCACTGTTCATGGTGAAGCAACAAAACTTGAAGCACGATAGTTTTAGCTAGGAGAAGCATAAAATTTGAAGCATTATGTGATTTTTTCCCATCATGGGTTTCCATGTCTTTCTCCTCAATATATTAGTGATGACGCGATGGGAAAATGGTTTTTCCTATCGCTATTTTGATCTTCCATTTTCTCATCCTATCAATGATTGGCGATGAGATATGGCTACATTTTTCTTATCGTGCATCGCTATTATTATTTTGATTTTTTGTCACATTCGTGATGTGCAATAAGAATGTGTGGGGTGACCAATGGTGGGCCCGTGATTTCTTAAAAGGTATTGAGGGAAGTTTTAAATGTGTTGGGAGGGGTGATATATAAATAAGGAACATCAACATAAATATTGCCTGATGAAAATTTGAGGTTTTGACTATTTAAATGATAAATTTTGAAATGCAAAGTAAAAGTGAAAGGATGGACTTTGGTAAAATTTTGTTTCGCGACAATGTAATATTTGTAGCCTTCATCTATTCTATAAAAAGGAAAATATTTTAAAACATAAAGTGAAGGTGAATGGAGCACGGGTAAAAGCTTTTGCTTGCTCGATGTTATTATTTTTTAAAGCTTTCACTTTTTAATTGGGCAGATTTTAAATGTAATGTGAAAAGTAAAACATGGAGGAAAAGAGTTTTGTCCCTGTTGAATAATTTTAAGCCTTCATTTTAAATAATGACTTTGGTGGTAAATTGGCGTGAATATTTTATTTGCTGGGAGTGAAGTTGTAAAGTGTAGGGTAAAATATGCAAAATGAAAAGACTTTCACAAAGAGCAAAAATAGAACCAGTTTTCAAGCAACAGGGTGAAAAATGGAAGAGGAGGTGAAATATTTTGCAAAAAAAGATGTTTTTCATTTACAAAATTAAGAAGAACGACGACTCCTCAAGGTCGAGAATCTTTTTTTGTTGCAGGGCAAGTGAGTGATGAAGCAGGAGAACAAATTGCTAAATAGGGTTTTCCTTCAGGCGGTGGGCAGTTATTAATCAAGGGAGATGAAGATGCCAAGTGTCTTCCACGGATTGATTTTAGGGCTCTCTCTTCTTCTTCTTCTTTCTTCTTCTCATTTTGTAAGGGTTCTGAATTTTTGGTTTAGAGGAAGGAAATAGATAATACTTAGCTGGGAATTGGAGTTTTATTTACAGTGAATGAATGTATAGATTTTTATAATAGTTTCAATTAGTTTGAGCAAATGAATGAAAATATTGCAAAATTTGTCTCCATTTTTTGTTCTCAAATTTCATATGGATTAAATATATCAAGGATATGTTGATTTGTCATTGTAATCTTTTTGCAGTTGTGTGATTTGTGTATGGGTTTCTTCAAGTAAAAAATTAAACTTTGTATGCAAATTACCGTGGGTTTGAGGGAATGAAATGGATTTTTAAGTATGATTATGTAGTAATATGAGAGGTTACATTAATGTAAGGAATTAATTGTTAGAAGACCAATAATTTGAAATAAGTTGTTTAAATTTGCATTCATGATCTTAGATTTGACTCCATGACTCAGGATTAGGCACTGATCTATGATGTTACCCAAATCATTTTTAGAAACAATCTTAGAAATCATATTAAATCTTTGTTACTTTGGTCCTTTTTATTTCATGTTTAAGTTATCTATTCTTCGTATCTTCATGATATTTGAAAGAGTATAGAGGCCGAATTTGAGAGAATTTTACCTAGTAACCCTCTATGTGTATGATGAAGATATCTAAGTTATTTGTTCTCAGTAATGTTCAATGAAAATGCGATTATGCTTGAACCTAGTAGAATATACAATACCTATTACTCATATGCCTGAGAACTATCCACTTTCATAGGTTTGTAATTTGTTGTTTGTCATAAGTTTATCATACATTTGGGCCTACAATTAGGAACACCCTCTTGAGTCCTATGGAGCTCAAAGTGCAAAAGACTTTCATAGCCTTGTTCATTGGATTTTCTTGTCTTCAATTTATTGATAGTGTAGATTCCTTGTCCTAAACATTATATCCCCTAGTTTAGGCATTGTGTTTCTCCTTAGGGCTAAAGGTTACAAGAAAAAACACCAACAGACTGGCGAATCTGCTGGGGAGAACTTTGAATTTCTAGTTGTAGACTGTCATATCACAGAGTCAAGAATTTGGTGAATCTAAACACCAAGTTTAGATATTGAGAAATTTTTAGACCTGGAAGTAGTTGTGTTGCAACAAATTTAAATAAATTTATGTGCAACTCTACTGTGGGAGAAGACCCGGAAGGAAATTCATATTTGAAGGAGCTTCAAATTGCTTGAAGTTCAGTCCTCTGTGAAAAGAGGTGGTGACTCTATCTAAATAATCTGATGATGATGTGAAGAAATTTTAAGATCTACAAAGATTTCTAGTCAGGAAGAAGAATTTGCAGTAGCTGCAACATATCTAGGTATTTCTCAGTTTTTGGTTTTCAAGAAGGATAAACTTGTTCTATGAAAACCATATTTGTAAGTCTTGGAATTTTTTTGTTTCTCTATTGAGTGAAACCAAACACTAAGAAAGGAAATAATAGTGTTTATTTTACATACTTCTAAGTTATAATTTGTAGTGTCTATTATAAAGTGAAGTATGCAATTTATTTTGAAGAAACTCATTTAGAAGATCTTAAGCATGTTGAGATAGAAATTTTCATTGTAAAAGTTTAAAATCATGTTGTAAAAAGAGTTTGAGTTGCCCTGTATAGCTGCAAAGTTAATATGACAAGGCTTGTAAAAGTGTAAGAAAATGTATCATCAACCTATACATCCTTGTGTGGACCCAAATGTAATAATGCATAGTGTGCATACCATGTCATGTAATAAAAGAAGTTTTAGCACTGAAAGGTACAGGACCATAAATTTTGATGGCATTTGTGGTTTCCCAAATGTCATGCCATATGAAATCAAAGATGAGATACCACAATTCAATGGTGAGAAGTCTGAATCAACTAATAAGCATCTTCAAGAACTCAATAATTTAATGGATGATTATGAGGTAGATCACAAGGATGTGATCATGAGGCTATTTTTCATTCTCTAAAAGGAGATGCAAGAGATTGGTTCTCTGATTTACTAGCATGCTTTGTCTATTCTTGGAGTGAGTTCAAAGCAATGTTCATGGAGAAATTTGGTGAAAGAATCAATGCTAGTTATATGATCAATGAATTTATGAGCATTGAGAAAGAAGAGGACGAGTTGGTCCCAACATTTAACCAGAGATTTGCTAAAACATTGAGGGATATTTAAAAGGTTTCGAGGCTAAGTGATGAAGTGTGTTTGGTTGTATAATTGGGTGCTTTTGATAATGATATGATCTATCTATTAAGAGATAAGGATCCTAAATCCTTGCATTAGGCCTATGATATATCCATGAGTATTGAAAATAATCGAAAATATGGAATGCACAAGGGTTGTTTCTCTACAAGTGTTTGCTACCTCGAGGCACTGAATGTTGATGAAAGGTGTAAGTCAGAAATTGAAAATGAATGTCATAACACTTACAACCCTGGTATCCTAGCCTATACACCGGCACATGGTTTTGATCATGTAGAATATCAAACAAGTTGTCAGCAATTTGTATGAAATAATGATCCTATGGTTTTGGGTCAAGCTCTCTCTTGCATAAGGAGACATGAAAAAGAATCATCATATGATATCTATGAAAGATTTATTGATACCTTGTCTACAATTCCTGAGTGTCACAGACTTGAAAATTCAATATGCATTGATTTATTTTATGAATTTTATGAACTAGGTTTGAGTGCTCTACCAAAGGAGTTGAAGCCTGGTAGGCTTGACCAAGTATGTGAATGCATTTCTTATTTTGAAAATATTAGAGATGATCATCAAAAGGCTATTATATTTTCAATATACAATGATAATGATTTTGTTGCTCCAAATGAGTCAAGTAGTGAGATATCACATGAAGAAGACTAGATGGAGCAAAGGTTAAAAATGCACACCTCAGTGAAGCAAGTGGAATGAGTGGCACATTCATTGGTTATGTAGATAATGATCATTGTTGTCATATTTCAAATACATGGTCTAGAGAACAGAAGGAGGTATGTGAAGCTATCCCTTATTGCAACTCTACTAATTAGGGAATAGAAATTGGCCCAAGTATTCAACATGATGAATCAACCCAAGTGATTTGTGATGATGAAATAATGTATGTGAAGAGCCAATATAAAGAGTAGGAACCTAAATACATGTTTGGTATTTTCTCAGGTTTTGATTCTTTTGAAGAGTCCACTACCTATGCTCCTATGGAAGATATAAGACTAAGCATTCAGTCTGAAAATTCTGAACATAGTTTCAATATTGATAAGTCCCCTTGTTGTAATATTAATGATGGAATTGAGTATGATCATTCCTCTACTGATCATGATTATCCTCATAAAGAAGAAATATAATATTTTTCTGCAAATGAGAAATATGTTGGTAATGATGGGAACATATGTTTGCTTGAGAAGGAACAACTTTCATCCTGTGAAGATTTTTTAGAATATGAGTCATAGATGTTAACTATTGATGATGAAAATGAAGTTGAAAATTTATCTGTATGCTCTTCTAATGATTGTAATGATTTTGAATACAATGATGATATGGAAGATTTGGACCTTCATGCTAAGGAGGCAAAGGCTTTTATGACCACAATGAATGTAATGGAGAACCCCTTATTTGATGAGCCTCTATCTGCACTAGAGATGAGAAATGATGATCCTTATTGGTGCAAAGATAATCCACTCTTTGTTGAGGACTCTGATGATGCATCTGACACAGGGTTAGAATGTGGCCCTAAGAAAATAAAGCAACAAATTGATGAGATCCTCAAGGCCATTTCCTATGAATGCTTTACATTTGATATAGATGTTGCAAACAAGGTCAAGTATCATGATGCCAACTACTTGGAAGAGTATGAACACTTTCAATTTCCAGTTCAGTTGGGAGGCATTTTGATGGAGCATGACAATAAGATGAAGAGAAAGGAATGTTATTTTCAATATGAACATGTTTCATGTGATGATGGAATTTTTTAGTTTATGCCTGGTTATACAAAGAAAAATGAAAAAGATTACATGAGCAATGGTATGCTCAGAAAATTTATGAGATATGTTAGTGGAAATGTTTGTAATCAGACATATTTCAATGGTAATTACATATTTCTACTTGTAAGGGGAGGGATGTACTTGTTGCAGTGGTACGATAGAGGTAATTATGGGTTGAGGGAAATTAATTCCTTCAACAGATTGGTGTTTGACAGAGGAAAACATTAGTTCTTCATTTCATTTGGTGGCATGGGGCCATCAAATATGGTTTGAAAATTTGATTAAGACTCTGTCACCTAATGTTTTGGCACTTGGTCTACTCCCTAGAGATTTGGAATCTTGCCATGCCCACAAGGGGCTGGTGTCCCCAGTTGGAACCATTGATGGAACCTTGAAATTTGCAAAATTTGAAGTGCCCATGTTGAAAAATTTGATTTCCACACTCAAAAGTGCACCTAAAAAATATGCCCCAATGACCTACTTTGGAGGGGCATAATTTGGAGCCCATTGACTTTCATGTCAAATCCTTTTGTGGGAATACTCATGTGACATATATGAACATGTATGTTAAATTTAAGATTTTTGTGATGAGTTTTGAAAAGGAAAGATGGAGGGTTCTGGGACTATTTTGTTGTTTGCAAATTCTCAAGCCTACGAAGTAGCTTCCTGTTCAGGTGGATATTTCAAAACTGAATGATCATTATGGAAAATGGATAGGTGCTTTGTATTCCCCTCATATTAATTTTCTCCCTAGTTCAGTTTCAAAGTCTCAAGATTAGGTTTGATATTTTTACCAAGTCAAAAGCAAATGTAGTTTGTTTAGTTTTTACATCTGCATTTCTGGAATGTTTCAAGGAGGTCATCTTTGACCCTTAATATCTTGTGATGAATGTTGATTGAAGGAAATACCTCTTAAACCCATTCTCAATGAACCTAAATGATTTAGTGTTTCCATTCATAGCTTCCCAGGATGAGATTTGATATTTTTTCAAGGAGGTGACTTGGTGAGTCCTAATTGGTTTTTGATAGGTGTAATTGTAAAATAGTTTGACTAAGCCACTTTGCATGTTAATATATTGCACCTCAAAATTAATTTTACCAAGATATTTATTGCATTGAATTATTGGTTCAAATTTCTACATACCTACTCATTTTCATGCCCCCAGGATGAGTTTTGATGGGTTAATTAACGCTTTGTTGACTGCAATAGGGCCAAATTTGGTGTTATGGAAAGTTTCAAATTTTTAAATTATAAGGGAAACCCATTTCTCATTTTGGTCTAAAAAATATTCAGCTCTGATTTCGTAAAAAATGGAGGTGATATGACGCATTATTTCAATGCATTTTAGTTGCGGCGAAGGCATCTGACAGACAAGTTTACTAGGGAGGTCCTAGAAATATTTCAACGATGCAATTTTTGAGGAAATGGGTTTTCTCCAAATAATTGATAATGTCCCTACACAAATTTTCATAGCTCCAGGTGTCCCAATTTTCCCACAATAAATTTCTTTATTTGGCATGCAGGCATAATTAGAAGTCACAATTTTTCTAATGTTTCGAATGTTAATATTTAAAATATTGTGCATTTGTAAAAGGGGCATTTAGGGAAAATATGAAAAGTATTTCAAATGCTCTGGAGGAAAAACAAGTTTAATCCTTGCTTTTGATTGGTCTAGAGGTGACTCTTTTCCATTTGAAATCTGCCATCAGTGATGGTTAAGCTTTGAGATGGCAAATTGCAATGTAGAAGTTTTTATTTTCAACACTTCGAATGCAAATAATGTGGGAATTCTCTGTGTTTAGTCATTGTCGACTGTGGCAAGCTCGTGCACATGATTTCGATGGAGGAGGATAGAGTTACTTGTTGACTACTATAAGTAATTGCGTGATGTTGCCAATATTCATGGGGAAGCAACAAAACTTGAAGCAGGAGGGTTTCAGATGGGATGAAGCGTCAAATTTGAAGCATTGTGTGATTTTCGCCCATCACGGGTTTCCATGTCTTCTCCTCAGTATATCAGCGATGACTCGATGGTTTCGCCCATCGGTGTTTTGATCTTCCATTTTCTCATTTTATCAGTGATTGGTGATGAGACAGGGTTGCATTTTCTTATCACACATCGCTATTATTATTTTGATTTTCTTGTCACATTTGCGATGTGTGATGAGAATGTGTGGGGTGGCCAATGGTGGGCTCGTGATTTCTTAAAAGTTATTGAGGACAGTTTTAAATGTGCTGGGAGAGGTGATAAACAAATAAGGAACATCAACATAAATGTTGCCCGATGAAAATTTGAGGTTTTGACTATTTAAATGATAAATTTTAAAATGCAAAGTAAAAGTGAAAAGATGGACTCGGGTAAAATTTTGTTTCCCCGACAATATAATATTTGCAACCAAGTTATATTTTCTATAAAAAGGCAAATATTTTAAAACATAAAGTGAAGGTGAATGGAGCACGAGTAAAAGTTTTTGCTTGCTCGATGTTATTATTTTTTAAAGCTTTCATTTTTTAACTGGGTAGATTTTAAATGTAATGTGAAAAGTAAAACACAAAGGAAAAGAGTTTTGTGTTTGTTGAATAATTTTAAGCCTTAATTTTAAATAATGACTTTGGTGGTAAAGTGGGGTGAATATTTTATTTTCTGGGAGTGAAGTTATAAAGTGCAGCTAGGTAAAATATGTAGAATAAAAAGACTTTCATGAGAGCAAAGATGGAAGAGAAGGTGAAATATTTTGCAAGCAAAGATGTTTTTCAACTACAAAATAAAGAATAATGATGACTCTTCAAGGTGGAGAATCTTTTTTTGTTGTAGGGCAAGTGAGTGATGTAGCGGGAGAACAAATTGCTGAATAGGGTTTTCCTTAAGGCGATAGGCAATTATTAATCAAGGGAGATGAAGATGCTAGGTGTCTTCCACAGATTGATTTTAGGGCTCCATATTCTTCTTCTTTTTCTCTCTTCTTATCATTTTGTAAGGGTTCTTAATTATTGGTTTAGGGGAAGGAACTAGAGAATACCTAGCTGGGAATTGGAGTTTTATTTACAGTGAATGAATGTATAGATTTTTATAACAATGTCAATCAATTTGAGAAAATCAATGAAAATATTGCAAAATTTGTCTCCATTTTGTGTTCTCAAATTGCATATGGATTAAATATATCAAGGATATGTTGATTTGTCATTGTAATCTTTTTGTAGTTGTGTGATTTGTGTATGGGTTTCTTCAAGTAAAGAATTAAACTCTGTATGAAAATTACTGTGGGTTTGAGGGAATGAAATGGATTTTCAAGTATGATTATGCAGTAATATGAGAAGTTCATTAATTTAAATCATAATTGTTAGAGGGCCACTAATTTAAAATAACTTGTTTAAATTTGCATTAAGGATCTTAGATTTGACTCCATGCCTTATGATTAGGCACTAATCTATGTTGTAACCCAAATCATTTTCGGAAACAATCTAAATCATATTAAATCTTTGTTACTTTGGCCCTTTTCCTTTCATGTTTAAGTTATTCGTTCTTTGTATCTTCATGATATTTGAAAGAGTATAGAGGCCGAATTTGAGAGAATTTTACGTACTAACCCTGTATGTGTATAAGATGAAGATATCTAAGTTATTTGTTCACAATAAAGTTCAATGCAAATGGGATTATGCTTGAACCTAGTAGAATATACAATACCCATTACTCATCTGCCTATGAACTATCCATTTTTATAGGTCTATAATTTATTGTTTGTCATAAGTTTATCATACATTTAGGCCTACAATTAGGAACACCCTCTTGAGTTCTGTGGAGCTCAAAGTGCATACGGATTTTACAGCCTTGTTCATTGGATTTTCTTGTCTTCAAATTGTTGATAGTGTAGATTCCTTAACCTAAACATTGTATCTAGTTTAGGCATTATGTTTCTCCTTAGGGTTGAAGGTTGCAAGAGAAATCACCAACACACCCAAGGTGGTGAATGAGTCTCAGATCACTAAATCTGGGCCACACAAGTTGAAAACACCTAAATTATGACTGGATATTGATTTGTCTTGGGATCATCCTCAAAAATATGCATTAAATGAGGCTTGTGGATATAAAATAGGGCCAATTAAAACATAAAGAAGCCCAATTATTAAATAAAACCCTAGAAAAGTGTGAAAGTGTTTTACAACACTTTACAACACCCTAAATTAGACATCAATAATCTCATTTAGTTCACAAGGGCCCAAGGCTTAATGTGAATATGTTAGACATATTACAACACTAAATCAAGGCCATGTTAGGGGGGCATTTTTTCGTCATTACAAGAGGGAAAACATAGAGGATCTTGACATGTGAATTTGAGCTTGATTTGGCTAGACAAGGGTGTTATGCACCCTAGAATTTAAAGAAAATACTTAAAATTGGGTTTCATATTCTTGTTGCTCCATGTCTATAAGCTCTTCTCCTTTAAAATGAGTGTTAGAAATTCGTTTATCATTGATAAAATCCACTTTCCCTAATTTTTTGACTTTTAGGACTTAAATGCTTGAATGAATAATTAGGTCTTCAGTCCTCTCTAAATTATCTTTAGATTTACAACCTACACACAAGAAAGAGGGGGAAAGGGTTGTATTGTATAAGGGATTGCCTATGTCAAACCTCATTTTGGTATTTCTTTCTCCACAATGACTATGATGATGTAAAAGAGTGTTTATCCTAGGTTAGGCAAAGGCAAATAGATAAAAAAATGATAAATTGATCATTTTTGCAAATTACCACTCAAATCTATATTCCTTGATGGATTGAAGTAATTGTACTCATCATCTTCAAGGAGAAATTGATGCTTGATTTTAAGTCCTGCAAGTGTTAGTACTCATAAAATAAATAAACATGAAACATAAAAAAAATCACATGAAAATATGATGCTTGACTTGAAATAATGCTACCATGATTCTACTAATTTTTCTCTTGAATACTCAATTGATAAATTCAAAGTGATAAGATTACTTCCAATATTGCTAGGCTTTCAAATGATGAAAAAACTTGTATTTATAATCAATTCTTTAATTTCCCACAAATTAATTACCGATAAACGACTTTGGATTTCTAAATGTTAAATTCCTGACATCGACATATTTTAAAATTGAGCCAAAAAGGTTGAACAAGGGCACTAGGCACCCTAGCCCATACTTGTTATTTTCAGGGCCTTAATATCAATAAATGAATATTAAATCTTTATTCCCAATTCAACCTCTGATTTTCTAAAGATTATTATGAAATGAGAAGATTAAATACATAATTGGGTCCAAGCACATGAGGGGGAGCTAAAACTAGTGTGAAATTATCAAGGATGACAATTTATGATGCTACAAGTATAAATATAAGCCCAGAAAAGGTGACAATCCCACTTAAATAATTGAATTTTTCTAATGTGTTTGGAGTGTTTCCTTATCAAAACCTATGCACTACATCCCATTCAATCCTAATTTTATGTTTGGAATTCTTTTAAATCCACACCTTAGTCAAGTAAATAAACATTTATCCTAAATCAACTATCCAATATTTTCCTCCAAATCATTTATTTATTACTCCAATCAAATCCCACATCCATCCAAATCACCCAAATCTCTCCAATCCAATCCTCTGTCCCAAAAATTAAATCAATACCCCGTCCAAAATCTAACTTTCCACCCATTCTTTTGGTTTAGTGTGATTTCCTTGTGGACCAACACTTTCTTGGATGAGCACATTCATGCATTATTTCTTTCACATTTTATGTGTTTGTGGTTTGACACTTTCAAAAAATTCCTCTAATCCTACTTTCATCCTAATCAATTCATAGCTTATCTATTTACAACTTCATCCTTCATATTAATCCTTAAGTCCCATTCTTATAACCCCAATTTACTTCTAATCTATTATCCTAATTTACACCCCCTCTAAAATCAAATTCTAACCATTGTAATCAACATTTCACCATCATTCTTATCGAGTTCCTAATATTAATTATTCTATCTCAATCAAATCTATCCCATTTCTCTAACCCACTCTATAATCCTCCCCCTTAATCCTTAATCCAACTCATCCCCAACCATAATCCATTTTCTCATCTTCTAATCATACATCAAATATTTCCTAATCCACTCCCCAATCACCTCTATTGTTCATCCAATATAATCAAGCTTATTCCCAATTTGAGCTTATCAAATGTAAAATCTAAGCTTAAAAAATAAATCCCAATATTATTTGATATCAAAATAAATCTTAAGATATTTTTTCCATTCCATTTCAATCCCAATTATTTCACTCCAACTTCTTCTACTCCATTATAAAGTATTTCATCTATTATTAATTTAACACCGTGTTTCCATTCTATACCTCCTCACCAATATTTGATAATGAAGAGATTATTCTTGTTAACAAGTCCAAATATGATCCCTATAATGATAATGGGATTATTGTGGACCAATAAAATATCCTCCATCTACCATCCCTTATTCCCAAGAATCCCTTATTTCCAATCCCAACCAAATAACCATCTTAGCCTACCTCTTTAATTGAGATAAAGATGCCATAGCTAGGTACCTCCTACGTATTGATGTCAAACTCCCATCCTCTTCATCTCCATAAAATTGCAATAAATATTATATTTCTCATCTCTATCTTTCCTTTGATAATGAAAACCAATCACATATCAACAATCCTCCTCAACACCTACCTATATCCCAAATCACCATCTCTAATTACCATCCTCATCCACATCCAACATCCAAACCTATTCCAATACTTCATACCCTAAACCTTTACAATCCAAATCACCCCAACCCAATCCTATTCCATCCACTTCATATTCCCATATTTAATATTCCAAAAAAAATCATCCACACCATCCTAATCTAATAAAGGTGCCATGGCTAGGTACCTCTTAAGTATTGGTACTAAATTTCCATCCTCCTCATCTCCATAAAATTGGAATCTATCTCCTATTTCTCATCCTACCCCTTACTTTTACAAGGGAAACCAAATCTTCACCTAAAAATCCCCTCAAACCCCATCCAAATCCCAAACCCCCATATCTAACTCCTCTCCAAAAGCTTTTCCTCATCCCCACTCAAAATTTCCTTTGAAACCATAAATTATTATTCTAATCCTTCATCCCTAATATCATCACAGTCCACCCATCCCAATCCTACAAGCCCTCTTCATCCAAACTATTTTCTTATTTACTCCAAGGACTATTACCCACAAATCTTCAAATCCCATGCATAGTTAAGGTTTTGCCACCTCTCTATATCACTCATCCAACTTCATCCACTCACTCCCATCTCCCAACTCTACCAAAATCCTCTATTTCTTCAAATCCACCAAATCCTCCATCCATAAACATAAAAAATCCATATCCCATACATGTCAACTACTCTTAGATTAAATCCATACAATCCTTTCTATGAATGTCAAAAATTCTTCCTCCCTTGTATCCTCCAAACTAATCCAACTATGCGAATACCTTGCTCTAAAGTGAGCTACCATACATCCCCCTCATAATCAAATCATCCATTCCACTCCCCATCATGATCCCCTACTATCCATAGATCAAATAATCCCTTCCACCCCCTCTCACGATCCCCTTCAATCCCTAGATGAAAGGACCCATTCTACTCCCTCTCAATAGATCCCTATCATCATCTCAAGAACTAATCACCCATATAAAACCCATCCATGAATCACTAGCCTATGAAATTGGTTCCTCCATCTTCATTTGATCCATTTTACTCCAAAAATTGATAACACCTTCCACTTCTTAGCCCCCTCAACATTGACACAAATACTATTTCCAAAATAATAAGTATCCCATTGGTAAGTAGATTTTTCAAAACATGTAATATCAAGGAAAAGGGTTAGGCCTTCCTGAGAAATGCATGTTAGAACCCCTTCATATCAAATAAAGTCAAAATTATCATGGCCTTGGATACATAGCCCATTCTTTAATACATTGGTATTCCTCCAAAACCTCAAATCCCCCATCTTACTATTTTATTTTGGGCCCTTATATCTCAAAGCCCATTCCTTCCTCTTCCAAATACATTTTGGGTCCTCAAATCCCTAAATCCATCACCCCAATCAATCCTATCTCAAAATTCCTACATCCTACCCATCCATTACCTTAGGTACCCAATCATGATCAACATTAGGAAACATCCTTGAACTTGTTCCAACATTCTCCCTCCATCACCCTATCCATAATATCTTTGAATTATTAATCTTCATGCACCCATACCATTGCTATTGGAAGCAATTTGGATGCCAAAATAAAAATTCATTAAGCCAAAAATCTACATAAATCCAAAGATCACCATATGTCCCATCAAAAAGACATGCTAAATATAAAAGCCTAATCCAAACACACTAAATTCAAAAGTCCAAAAAGGCACATGAAGACAAAAATTAAAATAAAAGCTATGTGGATTCTAAAGAAAACAAAATATATAATGCATCCTAGAGAAAATCCAAATTAGCATCCAAATCTACTCCTCTAAAAGAACAATCCAAATTAGCATCCAAATTTGCTCCTCCCAAAGCTTCCTCCACTTCTAAGTATTCTAATCCTCCATATAAGAATCTCCAATATTCTAAATCTATTTTGGGCTCTTATTTCACAAAATCTACCTCCACTCCTCTATCTATAAAATATCAAAAATTAAAAATCCACTTCTACTTCGTAACTCCACCACCCCCCAAGGTGTGTACTAATGTTGGTCTTAAAAAACATTACCATCCCATCTTAACACCACCATCCCATCCTTCCATCCACACTCCAACTACCATTCATCATCCCATGCCTTTCATCCAATCCTCCACATAAATAATTTTCCCTCTCCATACCCCCATCCATTTCACCCCCCTTGCCATCATTCTACCAATATCTATGTGCATTCCTCCAATAATAATTGTTCATTAGAGAAATAATTCAAGGTATACCATCTATATAAATAAATTTTTGATTCCTTCATCTATCTCCTTATCACCCACTCATTGTATTTCATACTCACTTATCCACATCCTTATCCTTGTGCTTTTACATCAATTTTATTCAAAAATAAAATAAAATCTAAAAATATTAAATGAAAAAAAAGAGAAGAAAAATAATCTATCCAATGGTGAAAACCACTCCTTGTGGTGCCTTGGTCAAGTACCATGATGAAAATTCCAAAAATAGATTTCATGTGTAATCCCCATCCTCTTGCACACTACAATTGAGGGAAAAATTCATCCACTCGATCCTACCTACCACCTATTATTCACATCATCTCATATCCCTCATCCTATCTCCTTCCTCAAATCTACTTCCATCCTCTTCCCAATTTCCTCTCCCCATCCTATCCAATCCATCCTCCCTTCCCACCTTTTATCTTGATAAGGCTAGGGGGAAATATCTATGCATTCTTTGGACAATACAAACCAACCTTACTCTAGAATCCACCCCATTTCATACATATGTATGTTTAGATTGGATGTTAAAAGAAGTGTATGATTTTTTATTATATAATACAATAGTGAATTCTATAAAATAATATGCTTATGCAAGCCCCTTGAATTAGATCAAAAATAAATTCGACTATTGAGTTATTCTACATAGCCAATACATGTTTATTTAGACCTTGGGAGTGTTGATCTTCTTCTAGGAGATTGATCACCTTTGACAAGAGGTGGGATACTTAGTATTTTATCCAATTTGGCTAGTGTAAAAAATAAAAATGAAAAGTAACCCAATGAAGGAAAATGACAAAATATTAGAGCTATAGATACTAGGTAAAGATCATGTACACACAAATAATACATACAATATAAGCATGATAAGGATCATAACATATAAGAATAATAACATAAGATAAACATATAAGAATAAATATTATATCATAAAATGAGTATGATAACCATTAGAAAACATGTAAATATCATAAATATAGAACATGTAAGTATCATATATTAAAAATGTGATAAGTGTGTAAGAATGATACCATAAGTATGTTTAAGCATTAGGATCATTTAATAAATGAATGCAAACATGATAAGTATAGGAGATAAGTAACATAAGAATTCAATATTGGAACTAAAATAAGCACATTAAAACCATATGGAAGATGGAACAGCAAGAGAAAATGACATAAAAAATAATATATAAGGTGAATTGAGAATAGGAGATGCACACCAAACATAGCATAAGAAAAATATCAAAATATGAGTACTACACCATAAATAAAATAATAATCAATTTAAGAACCACAACATACATGGAATACGAAAAAGGCCAAGGCAAAAATCACACAAAACACATGGAAGAAGGGACATAAAGAACACATGTTCACATATTTGAAGTCACTTATGAAAACATACACCACTAAAGGATTTTTTTTTGTTTCATATACATGATAATTGGGAACATAGAAAACACAATATAAATATAAATCCAAGAAAGAAAATAAAAAATAAAAACTTTAACAAGTAGTAAAGGAGATAGGTAAAAATAATTAACCATAGAATCTTTTCCCTTTAGGCGTGTCTATAATATGTTCTTAAAATATATCATTGAAAGTAGTTCTCCACATGGATAAATGTGTTATGTAGAAATTCTTAGTTTGATAGCTTACTTGTTGTATCATGTCGTTTGTTATTTTTTCATGTTTTACCTTAAAAAGTGGCACACTATGATCCATGTACTCATCAATAGGAGAATCATCATCCTATAATTCTATATGAATCTTAGCCTTAAATTTTATCATCTCTTTGTCTATGACATCCTGATCTTTATTTTTTAATGTAATGCACTTGAATATATAGAATAATTTCCATGTATGAAATGATAAGAAAATATACATTTAACCTTGTGCGATGTTTAAAACTATACATTTCCATTGTCTTAACTAGAGGTAAAGTAATAAGATCCATGATCTCAAAGTTCTAATATAATGTGTAAACTCCTCTAATATAGAAAACTATCTAAATAAATTTAATTTAATATGCATGATGATAATAAATTTGTTAACATGAGGTACATCCTCATTTCGTTCATTATCTAAATGTGGCAATGATGTTAACTCATAAGAATAAGGGAATTTACTAGAAACACATGATACAAAATATGACATTCTACTAAAGAACACTCACATTACATACAATAATACATAAATATATAAATAAACATGATAAGAATTAAAAAACACTCACCCTTTAAAGAGTTGAAGTATACCATGAATAAATATATATTGAAGATCATCATTGCATAATGTAAAAGTTATATTAGTAATAAGTTTAAAATCTTAAAAATATTTTTTTAGTTGGCCTAGGTTCTTCTTGCTTGCATTGTGTGATGAGTAATAGATATATTGGGCTTAATATTTTAATAAAATTCCTCATAAATCATTACAAAATCCTATAAAATAATTGATGTAAGTAAGAGGAAATGAACAAAACTATGTAAATATATGATCACTTAAGAAAATATGTGAAGTATATAGCTTGGAAAGTCCTTAGACTAAAAATAATCCATGTAACATCTTTACCATCATAATTTGAAATATAGGGTCCCACAAATCAAATTGACGTTCAAGATAAGTCAAAATTCAATATACTAAACAATTATGTAATATCTCACTAGTACCATCTTTCTTATTTAATATTTTCTCAAAAGTGAACACAAATTTCTAGATGGTGAATTCTATTGAAGAGGGAGCTAAAATAAGGTGAAATATCATTCTCAACATGTCCCATATCTATATGTGTATTCATGTCATGTGTAATTATGAGGAAGGATGGGAAATACATGTCATCAACAAGTGGTACATTATCCTCATATATAGGTCAAGTAGAAACTATAAAAGATCCTTATGTGTTTTTCAACCTTGTAAATGTCTAACTCATACTTTTGGTCAGTAAAAGGTGTAGAATAATACACTCCACATTTAATTAAATATACACTAGAATAAATCACAAAAGGATCCAAAGGATAATCCCATTGGGCAATAAAATGTGGCTTATCATCATAATGCATAACAAAAACATGATAATAATGAAAGCCATGAGTAGCACATGCTTTAGAGGTAAACGTAAAATAATTGATAAAAGTACATGACAAAGCATAGAAGGACTTATATGATTTCAACCACTATTTAAATCTATCAACTCAACTATCACCAAGTGAAACACCAAAAATGGATATTGCTACCAAGGGAAAGATGATTCCCTTTACTAGGCCCCTAGGTTTTTTCACCTAAGGAGCACTTGGTGTGGGAATGACACTCTTTATGCTTGGTGATGTGGTTGTTTTTGGGTTGCATTCAAAGGAAGGATTGGATTAGGGTTGTGTTGTGTGTGTGAAGTGTGGCTGAAAATTGAAATGAAATGATGCTAATATAATCTATGAAATGTAAACAAAGTAAATGTAAATTACATGCACCTAAACTATATGCCCTAAATGTATGCAAATGAAAAGTAAACTGGAGGGAACTTCAAATATTGTGCACCTGGAAATGGAATATTACAGATGAGAAGCCCCAAAATGATTTGGAACGAGCTTGAAATCAGCAAAGGGACATTTATGCCAAGTTGGGCGACCTAGTCCTCCTGTCAGGAAACTTTGTTGGACTGGGTTTCGGGGAAAAGGGTACCTAGAAATACAAAAACCTTGTTTTAGGCCCTGTACCAGGACAAGGTCGCCAATAGTGGTGACCTAGTCCTCTTGGTACTTTCTGAAGCCTGAAGGTCTGATTCTATGGGTCCTAGTTGGTACTTTCCTTTTCTGCAGTAGTCTGTGTCTGAATCTCCCGAAAATGACCTATAACTTGTCTTTTTGCTCCTCCTAGAGTTTGATGTCTCGATGCAACTTGAATGGAATGTTTGTACTTTCTCCAACACTTCGAATCTTGCTAAATCTGAGTACAACCTACAAAACACATGCAAAGACAAATAGAATGTTGGGGTTAGGGAATAGGGGTTCTCCTAAGTCAAACCCCTTTGATGGTAACTTAAACCCAAATGAAATAGAAATCAAAGGAGAGATGCTTGAATGCTAAACAATGTAAATGCTCACCAAATCCTTTGTTGTTGAAATATGCAAAATGAAAGAATCAACTCCAATGGAGGTTGCTTGTGATGCCTTGGGCTTGATTTCTTGCTTGGGAAGCTTGAGTGCAAGAGTGCTTGTGAAGAGATGTAAAAATGAGCTTGGGAGAGAGAGAAATGAAGGTGAAAACCCTTATTTATACAACATATGCCCTAATTTCCAAAAAATGCAACATGATAGGCCGAAACTAGGGTTTTGGAGGAAAATTCATGTTAGGTTTTTCTCTTGAATTTGAAACTTATGCCAAAAGGGACTAGGTCGCCCAAGGTGGCGACCTAGTCCACTTGGAAAATTTCAAGTGGTGGTCGAGAATAAAATGGTGATTAATGATGTTTATTAGCCTTGCCTCCCGAAACACACTTAAGTCAAGCCTAAAAGTACATTAAGGGAACAAATTAACATAAGAAAAGGGTTAATTAGTGGATGATAAGCCTAGGAAAGCATGAAAATGCCCAAACAACACTTTACAACACCTTGAAACAAGGATTGGAAAGGGGTAAAAGGGGGTTGTTTAGGTGAATTGTGTTGAAAGGGTCTTAGAAAAGTGGGAAGATGTATTACAACACTTCACAACACCTTAGTAAAACACTGTTAGAATGTTGTTGATTTACAAGAATTCAAGACTGAATCAAGGTAAAACAAGGCCAAAATCCAAGGGAAAAGGCCAAAATGAGTGAAAAAGTGCCAAAGACTACACTTTTTGGTGACACACCAAGTTCATTCATTAATATAGAATCATTATGTATATAAACATAATACAAGGATAAGAAGGATTTCAAATAAAAATTTACACTTGATTACCACTAAATAGCTCTATTATAACATATGTTAAGAGAATGTTCATAATTAACTATTTATCGTTGAATGAATTGATTAAACAGTCATCCGCTCATATTGAGAAGATAAATAGTTGTTGTGTGATTCTCATTAGTGAACATATCATTTATAGATCATGAGGAACAAGATAGATAATAAGGGGAACCAAACTCATGAAGATGAAATATGTGTATCTATACCATTATGATCATCAATGAAAGATGATGTAAAAGAGGCATTAGTAGGGGAACCCATATATTAACAAGGATATTTGTAAATCACATATGTAAAAACTATGTATATAATTATCACATGAAGGAAGATCCATATATATTATGAGATGTTAGGGATAAATTGACATCAACATGAACTAAAAACATGACAAGAAAAGGTACAAACATAAGGTAGAAGATAGGAGAATTAAAAATAAAATAGTATCATTCAATGGTATGAACGACTCTTAGAGTTTGACCAAAAAAACAATAAAATAATGAAGACTATGCATATACATCACTCTATACCATATGTAATGATACAAATAAGAATAAACATAGAATATTAAATATATATTAACGCATGATAAAATTTAGAATGAAATAAAGATAGTTATCACTTGATAGATAAAAAATTACATACATGTAAGTAAAACATATCTATCAAAAAAATACATTTCTAAACACTATAGCACATTACCTAGTTAGGGGTGCAAAGTGTTTATACATTATGAAAACCATATAACTAAAAAGGAACCATAGGAAATTTATATCGTATGAAGAATCAACATAAAAATAAAATTATTTCCTTTAGTATCATCATAAAGGAGAGAGGAAGAGTTAATATCAATGCACAAAGAGGGATCCATGGTAACAATCAAATTTGATATGAGATAAAATATTTTTTAGAAATGATTAGATCTAAAAATTAAAGAGAAAAACCTAAATCCAAAGGGTGGGAGGGTAGTGATAAATAATGTATGAAACAATAAGCATCAAATCTTAATCAAAGTAGAACAATGGAACACAAGGTTGAATGATCCAAACACTAATAAAAATGAAATAAAGGTATAGAAATAAAAAATAGTTTTGAAACCTTAACATTTGGATAAGGAATGATACCTAAGAAAAAAATATTGGGGGTGTAAGAATTTTTGGTTCACCATTTTAGAAAATAAAAAATAAATGATTTCACTATACAATTTATCTAGAACATTTAATTAGCATAAATAAAACCCTAGGATTTAGAGTTGGGACCAATAACAAATATTGCAAAAAATCGTATAATAAATGTGAGTTAAATTAATACAAATAAATCCACATATCTCTAGATCCAATGAAGGAATTACTATTGTAGACACCTAAATGTAGCACACTAACTTGTTCACCATTTCCAACATCCTGTCACCGTCACCACCATGTCAATTAATTAATTCTATGCGAACAACCTTCCTTTTCACCCCACCAATAATTTCATGTTATTAGTCAACTAATTATTTTTTATTATTTAGTTAAGTAGTCAATTTTCTTCATTTATTCAAAATAAATGAAAATTTAGTTAATCTATTTTCTCCATTTATATTAAATTAAATTAAAAAATCCATTTTCTCCTTTTATTTAGAAAAAATAAAAAACATTTTCTCCATCTATTCAAAATAAATAAATAAATTCAAAATCATTCACATGGCCATCCACAATCATTAAATAAAAATATACAATTATTAAATAAAAATCTATAATTATTAAATTAAAAAATTAAATCACTTGTATCTCAACCATTTTTTATAGCGGATCTCAACCATTCATTAAAAAATGAATCTTAACCATTCATGTCCCCATTGGAAAATCTATAAATCTACCCTCAATCCTTCATCAAATCATTGATTCAATCACAAGCTTGATAGGTACATTTGTTGAAATCTTGCATGAAGCTTGCACAACCACAACCCATTTAAGTAAATCTACTCAACAAAGGAAATCTACACCCGATACTTGCAAAAGTAAAATAATTTGACTTGGTCTTCTTTATATGCTCAATCTAATATTTTTGTTGATTTACAATAGGGAGATTGATATTGTTTCAATTTCCTCTTTTATTTGTTCTAAATTTTAACATATACGATTATGGTCAATATAAAAAAATAATGTGCAATGATGTAAAAAACGGCCTTGTTAGAAAATCACATTGAAATTGAAAAAATGATTAATTTTTTTTCTAGATTAGATTTGTTCTTGTAGATATTAACTTTGCACCTAGAAAAATGAAAACAATATTATTTTATTAAAATTTGATAATAAGAGTTTTCTTGCTTCACGTTGTTGTACCTATGTCTTAAGTGAGGTGGTTTTGAAAGAAACTATTTGGGAGATTTCTAAATAAGGAATTATTCTACTTTGTCCAATCCCCTAGATGATTGGTTTAAAAATGATTAAAAAATACAAAGACAAAATGCAAGCATGCAATATGCCTAGAATGCTACATGCAAATAATGTAATGTTGGAGCTCTAGTTATGATGGTATTACGATCAGGAATGCTCTTGATCTAGATGACACATAATGAATTAGGATATGTCCTTAGCATATAAAGTGAATCACTCTTGGATTACTAGTAAGTGAGTGAGACATGGGTCCAACTTTAAAAAAATAAATTTATAAGTTTGGGCTTTATATTTGTATGCATGAAAATGAACTAGACTAGTTCCACACCTACAAATTTGAACTAGGGAAGAAAATGATATATTTAGTACTTGAGTAAATTCAAACTTTCGAAACAAGTGATAATTAAATTAAAGCAAAATAAGACTATTTTTCAACTTCCACACTAATCAATACATACAAAATAATTAAATTCATATGATATTATATTAGAGTTCAACTACATAGTTTTTGAGTCAAACTCTGTAACCCATATCTCATGAGTAGTTTTTCACATAAACCCACCTCTCATGAGAATGAATCGTCAACTTAGCACTTATTGCATCTAGGTGATGCACACAGGGGTGAAGCATTGGTACTTCTAAAGAGGTCACCCATCCTAGTACTACTCCAACTCGAGTGCTCTTAACTATGAAGATTACCCTCTTAACTTAAATTATCCCATTTACAAAACTTTCTGCATATGTTGTGCATTTTGAACTATTCAGTATAAAATCCCTTAATCTCTTCCACTAAAAAAAATCCATCTACTTATCAATTAAATTCTTATAAATCTAGATATATGACTTTCACCAATACAATCATCCTTAATAATAAAATATCCATTTTTTAAAAAGAGTCTCACTTGTTTATGTTTAAAAAGACTAGACTAACCAATTGTCTATTACCATTTAGTTGGGTGAGTAATTATGTAGAAATATACTAATATAGAGCAGCCTCCTGTATCTATACAATGGATGTGCTTACAGCATTTGCCTCTGCACCAACTGTCTATCAGTCAGCAAGGTCCCCAAAAACTTTGGTTTTATATGGTACAAGATTTTCAATTTGTCTTGTTTTTATGGAGTTATCCGGTCTTAGCTTGATTTATGCATGGTTGCACTGTTCCAATGAAATAAAATATGTACTTTCTAAGAGCTGAGGATATTCCGGAGCTGTTCCTTGAGCTTAATAATTTGTCTATCAGACAATTTACTTGGCACATAGCACATGCATGCAACATTCTTTCTAATCATATTATGTCCTACAAGCTCTGCTCATTCCTATCTATCATTGCATGCAGACAAAAGTCTTAATAAACATAATACTTAATAATAACTATAAATATAAATAAATGAAATTATTATCTTTTAATTTAAATTTGATAGTGATTTACAGTTTATTATTTAATAATAAATAAAATATTTAATAGTGAATATAAATATAAATAAATGAAATGCAAATGAAATTATTTTTTTTCATCTTGCTACCATAGGCTTATTGTAGTTAGGTTTTAAATTGAAATATATAATGATTTTATAAATATATTAAAAAAATAACTTTGTGTTTTTTCTATTCTAGTTTGTTATTATATTGTTCTCAGTTTAAATTAATAACTTTCTTATTTGAAATAGTAATTAAATATATGAAATAAATAATTTTTTTAATTTTTTCTATGATAAAAATAAGGTAATTGGAAAAGTTGTGTATTTTACAAAACAAATAACATATAAAACTAATAAAACTATTGAAATAATTTGTATTTATGTAAAGATAAAAATATCTTAAATACTTATATTTAAAAAACTCATAAATAACTATTTAAACGACATCTAGAAAAAAATAAAATTATAGAATAACTCATAGATAAGTGAAATATTTGTCTAGTAAAAAAAGCATCTCCATAAACAAAATATAATATTTATTAAAAGTAAATCCAATAGCTCCAAATAATTGTGTACATAAAAATTAAAACACACACACACAATCCTCTAAAAGGATAATATATTATGGTTAGGTTTAAGCTAGAATCAACATTTAAATTAGGGTTAGATTATAATTAAGATTCAGGTTAAGGTTAAGATTAGAATTAGAATTACAATAAGGATTAAGAATAGAGTTAGGATTAGAACTAGGGTTAGGGTTAGGGATGAAATTAAAGTTAGAGTTACAGTTAGGAATAAAATTAAGGCTAGGATCAAAGTTAGACTTAAGATTAGGGTTTGGTTTAAGGTTAGAATTATGATTAAAATTAGGATTGGGGTTAAAATTAAGGTTATGGTTAAGGTTAAGATTAGAACTAAAATTAGAGTTAGGGTTAGAATCAAGATTATAATTAGGATTAGAATCAAGATTATAATTAGAATTAGAATCAAGATTTTGATTAAGATTAAAAATATAAATATACAATTTTTGTTTACAAATTATATTATAAAATACTTTATTTTCTTCTTTATATTTTAAATTAAATTAACCTTTTAAATTATATATTTTAAACACTCAATTTAAATATTGATCATTTAACCAAAAAATTATTAATAATTTTGAATTACTTTTAATCATTAAAACAAATAACTATTTCTTAATACAAACATTTATAAAATTATATTTTACAACATAACGATCCTTAAAATTGACCAAGGTTGAATAACTTTATAGAATTGAAAAATCCTTGAAATTGAGAAAGGCTGAACAACTTTATAGAATTGAAAAGTGCAAGGTGGAAAATATTCCATTCAAACAATCTACAGTTGGTTGAACGCTTTGTTGAAGACTCTGTTCTTCTGTCTTCTACGTAGACGCAAATCATCTGTGTCATAATTCTGTCTCCTGTCCTCTCTAATATAAGTGATGTCTTATCTTCATTCAACAATCATATTGTGGGTACTATTTTTGTGTAGGAGTCAATGATCTTCCGTTCTGTATGAATATCTTCATATAAGAATTCTCAATTCTCTTATTGTCTTTGCTTTTCAGTTTTGAGTAGTTATGTCAACGAACAGAGCTGCATTGGGTGTACTACAAATCCCATGAAATGCGCTTAACTGAACGTAGAATCACTACTGTGAAGTCATTGTCAAATGCTGGTAGCGAGGCACCATTAGATGGTTAGTACTACTCCGCATGTCTTCTGTCATAGCTCTGCTCATCAAGATCTGATCTCATGACTCTTTGACTCTTTCAAGTGCATATTCTATTATTTAATCAAACATGTTCAAAATAAGTGGAAAGCTGTTATTCAGTCCTGTGAATGCATCAGAGGTATGGATGGGGTCAGAGGTGTGGATGGGGTCATACATCATACATCCAGTCATCCAATCAGCAGTTAACTTAATGTTGAGCAGCAGCATTATGCATCCAGCTGCTCAATCAACAGTTAACTTAATGTATGACTTCATCCATTTTTTCGGTGCATTCACAGGACTGGATAGGCGCTTCCAAATAAGTGTTCCATAAGATTTTAAACATTACCCACTATCTAATTTTTTACAATTTCCTTAGATCAACTTAGATCTTCAAAAACCAAAAGGAACTTAAAAAGTTACCTTGCTAAGAGATTCCATAAAAGGAAAAGCTTATTAATCAAGTAAAAAACAATGGAGGTCCTTCATCATTGTTTAGCTTATTTTGGCTAGCAGTCATTGCTTAACTTATTTAGGAATTATTTGTGGAGCTCGTGATCCAATCTTCTTATGTTTAAGTAGTCATCTTAAATTTGGATTCATAGTATTAATAATAATCTGTGCATAAAAATTGGAAGCAAATATTTAAAAAGAGGGAAATAAATTTGTGAAACACATGATATTTTTGGCAATATACAGTTGCTCCCCCTTTTATTCTAAGCTCATTTTGAAATTTTAAATATTAACTGCTCCATTAAAAATAGAGAAAAATTCTAAATTATACTTTTCTCATAATATATATTTTTTTCATGGTAACATCCCAACTACTTAAAATTAAGGAGAAAACACATTTAGGCCCCACATGGAGACACGGGTTAATGTTTCATATTTTATATATGGATTGGTAAGAATGCATGTTTTAGGGAGAGGATCTAGTAGTTGGACATGCTCTAATAGATGTGATAGCATTTGTCGATTTAATGTATAATATTTTCAATAGTATAACACTAGTAGTTGTGACTTTAAAGTAGTTGGTGTTGATCATGAGTACTTATAATTGAAAAATATACTTTAGATCTAAAAAGCAACAAATCATGCCATGTCACATTTGTGCACCACTAAGACATGACTTCCTTACAACTATTATAACTTAATGCACAACTGTTGGTCTATCCTTTTCTGGGATCTTTATGGACACCTCAATAAAAAAATATTTTGATGTGGCATCATATTTGATGACGTAGAACTGAAACCTTAACCCAATGTGACATCATATTTGATTGTAGAACTGAAACCTTAAGCCAATATGGCATCATATTTGATGACATAAAACTAAAAACCTTAAGCCAATGTGACATCATATTTGTTGATGTAAAACTGAAACCTTAATTATAAGCCGAAGTCTTGCCAACTAAACCGCCAACTAAACCACTTAATGATTTGAAATGACCACTAAGATTTTAAAAAACACAAAATTAAAATACTAACTATTAGTCATCTCCCATATTAGTATGACTCTGTGTTGAACTCCTACTCAGTAAAAAGAATCCCTATATGTGGAATTGATTGGACATTACATGCAAGCTACCCATCCGCATTGTCAGGGACGTACGTTAAACTCGGAAATAACCATGCACAAATAGTTCCTGTCCCACCAGTCTAATAACCCTCGTCCCAAAAAACCCATTTGCTTAATTCCCAAGCGCTTTATTTTCAACTCTGGAATCCAAATTGCTCACTCATTTTTACAGTAAAGACGAAGGAATGAGTGGCTCATAATTACTGACATTGATCCAGAGGTTCCTGGAATACTCAACAGGTAATGCTTGTAATCTTCTATCTACCAACATTCTGCATATTTCTCGTAGTTATCACATTCAATTCAGGGTGATCCAATCTTTGGTACAAAAGCGTGGAACAACTATTTTTAAAATTTAATTATAACTGTCCAGTCAGTCTAGAGTCTAGACCAATCTTGTACCTATAATATGATCGAGGTTGTAGTCTCTGTCATTGTGTAAGCTTAGAAAACTTCAGAGGGGCCGACATGCATCTCTATACTTGAACCAACCAAGCTTCTAATCAAAACTTTATGCGACCCTACTGCTATCTTTTTTTCAGTCTTTGGATTATTATGTATGTCAAGATTTGACTGTTTTCAGTCAGTATGACTAATGGTCAATCAGACCTATGTTAGCTTACTATTTTAGGTGGATTCTGCTGCAATTCACTATTTTCTTGTCACTTTAGGACCCTACTCTTACATGCTTCCTTGAATTTGTATTCAGTTCTTTAACAAGTTATTAATTGTATGTATGTCAAGATTTGACTGTTTTCAGTCGGTATGACTAATGGTCAATCAAACCTATGTTAGCTTACTATTTTAGGTGGATTCTGCGGCAATTCACTATTTTCTTGTCACTTTAAGACCTTACTCCTACATGCTTCCTTGAATTTGTATTTAGTTCTTTAATAAGTTATTAATTGTATGTATGTCAAGATTTGACTGTTTTCAGTCGGTATGACTAATGGTCAATCAGACCTATGTTAGCTTACTATTTTAGGTGGATTCTGCTGCAGTTAACTATTTTCTTGTCACTTTAGGACCCTACTCCTACATGCTTCCTTGAATTTGTATTTAGCTCTTTAACAAGTTATTAATTGTATGAGTCATATGGCCTCTAATTGGAAGGTCTTAGATTGTATATTAAATGGTAGGAGTTATATTCAAGATTGTTTTTACTTTAGCAAGATCCACATCTAGGAAATAATAAATCCAAGCAACTTTCTATATATGTATTTTTCACTTTTAGTTTGAACTTGTATTCACATTGTCTAATGAGAAAGGATGTTTAATCTTTGGGGTGATTTTTCTTCTTTTTGAATTTGCTAATAAATCATCAATAGAAGTCATTATGTCAAGTGTATTCCACCCTATTGATCATCATTAAACCAACTTTGCCATAATAAATTGCTTAGTCATTTATTCAACATGAAATCTTGTGTAAGCTAATTTTAGAGTAAATATTTTGTTGAACTTGATTTGAAGGATAAATCCTTGTGATAAGTCTTCCCTCCATCTATTCCAAATATGTCTAAATATAGGAGAAGTCAAGGGCAAGTCTCTCTTATTGACCTTATTATTCCTAGATACAATATATATGTCCCTTCCTCTTACTTCTATACATAATAGACATGATTACAAAGATACCAAGTTAAATAGTACTCAATGAGAGCATATAAAATTTAGAATCGAATCAAGATATGATAATAATCAACAAATCCAAATTGGGATAATACCAAGGAATGCCCATTACATCTAACCACACCCCTAAGTAGCACTAACATATCATGGTGTGGTAAAAAATCATTGGTAAGATGTTGGTTTTATGTCATATAGGGAGATAGCCACTCACCTAAACAATGAGGTGGGAGGTATAGACAAAAACTTGATAAAGGCTCAAGAAGCCAAAAATGCACTCTTGAAGTATCCTATCAAAATGACCAATAATTCTCACAACTACAACTAAAAGTATCACCTAAGGAAATGATAAAGGTGTTTCAACCTCCTCAAAATTAACCACCCCCAAATGAACAACAAAATCCCCCGAGGTGGTGAAGCTAATAATGGAAGCCAACCACATGAAACCACCTTGGAGACTTTTATCACTACCTTGGCACAAAGAAGTAGAATGCTAGAAGAAAGAGAAGCTAAACAAACTCATCAAATTTCCTCTATGTGTAAATTGATTGTAATATTTTTTTAATAAAGTTATATTATATTAAATGATAATCAAAAGTTAATCTAGGCTAATTAAAATAAGTTGCATATCATGCATAATCAAAAGTTAATCTAGGATAATTAAATAAGATGCATATCATGCATAAATTATCTAGATTAATTAATGATAGTAGGGAATGATAATCTATAAAAGTTATTTTAGGAAAGTAAATATGATAGATATGAGCATTTATTTATATGATCAAAGAATGATTGTTTTTAGTACAGATTTTAGAATATTATGTATTTCTTCCCTAAAAGTGTGATCTCTCTATTAGATGAATGTCTCAGATTCTATGCTAGGCTTTTAACAACCTATCAAAAAGTGGCTATTTTTACTTATTCTAACAATAATACTTGATACATATCCCATTATGTCAATGTTAATAACCATAAGAATCAATAAGTACATCTTACTAATGTGAAATTTTTGCAAGTACATATATAGTACTTATGAATGATGATAATACCATTACATAACTAAGCTATACTTGAGGGGTTAGATACTATAACCTTCATCAATGGCAATGAGTACAATAAGCCATGAATCCAATTATAAAATATACAAAGTGGTCATAAACAATGTATATCATAAACATATATGTAGGAATGCAAGCTCACTCTACAAACTATTCCCTCCAAGCTCTAGTTGTTGATGAGGTTAGATTCTTAATCCAATATGAGGATTTACATTTTATCCTCAACCATTAGTCTTGGTAATGAAGTATATATCCATAATATTATAGTGTGGTGTACATTACAACACTAGTGATTATCTTGATTAATTTTCTTCTTATTAATATATAGTCATACACATGAAACCATAGATAAACAATACATAGTCACATGGAATAAATTTCACTAAAACATAAACACTCCCCAAAGATTCATTCCAAGACAACCAAGATCACACAACACTCCCCAAAACGTCACTTACAACAAGACTTGACTAGTGCTATTGAGATCTTTGATCATGTGAGGATGTAGAGAAGAAATGTCTTTCTCCTCTAATAGTGGTAAGGGGAAGTGGAGGAAGGTGGTTCATAGTAGAGGTATCCAAATTGGGGACCACATGAGGAAGGAGTATCTAGGTGAAAAAAAAATGTAAGGAAATTTCACTAACTACCTAGAAAAAGAGATTGCTAGTCCAAAATTTTTGTTATGGGTGATACACATATGAGAACTAGATGAGGTGGATTGATCTCCATCTATTAGCTCATCAAAGAGGTGGTGTCCAAGCTCCTCTTGGACTATACTCAATTAGTGCATACACAACATGTTTTTGATGTTGGAAAATCCATTAGTAGAAGTAAAGTGATTTCTATAATTACAAGTACCTTTATATTACATGAAGATATCACCCATGTGGAGGTGTAGGTGGAGGATTTTTACCATTTTCAACTGAACCACCTTCATGGATTGAGTGACAACATTTTCCAGCTCCATTACGGGTCTATACAGGATCATGAGGGGCCAAACAGTGGCAATGCAACAAAAAAATGCAGCATGAGGAAGTGAAAAACATGGAAATCACGTTTGAATTTTTGGTTAGGTTGGTAAAAAGTACATTTTTCTATGGTAAAATAGAAGCAAAATGGATATCTGTTATTAAAGGATATCCACTTTAAAAAAAATGGATATCTGTTAATAACGGTTATCCAATACAAAAAAAAGTCATATCAGCTCTAAACAGATATCTAATATTCATTATTGGTTATATTTTAAATAATATAATATCGCTAATATATTATCAATTTGTCATATTAATATTAATATATGAAAATATATATTAATATTAATATGTGATATATATTAAAATAATATATAATATATGATATATATTAAAATAATATATAATAAATAATATATATTAATATACATTATATTTAAAAAAATAAAGTGCTCTCCAAAACATATATCTATTTTGGAGAGCTATGCATTGCTGTAAACAATGAATATCCATCTTGAAGAGCTGCAGATAGCTTTTAGCAATGGATATCTATTTTTTAAAATCATATACTTATATATAAAAATATGTATTAATATTAATATATGATATATATTTATATTAATATATATTTTTATATATTAATATATATAAATAATATATAATATAATATATATGATATATATATTATACATAATATATATGATATATATATTATACATAATATATATATATATATATTAATAAATGTCATATTTTAAAAAGTTAAAGTTCTCGTCAAAACGAATATCCGTTCAAAAACTGGATATCCATTTTTTGATATAATAAATAAAAGATTAAAGGTCGTGAATAGTCACTTTAACAGTGACTGTTCGTAGCATAGAAGCAAGGAACATATATTGAAGATAGATCGAATATCCTTTTTTGACGCCATTTTCACCTCCCCTTCACAATTTCAACCTCTCTTTGTGAACTCCCATTGATATTTCATCACACAAGTATGTTAAAACACAATTTTTTAATTATTTTGATTGTTTTATATGATTTTTAACAAAATACTAGGTTTTTGTGGTTGAAATTTTAGGAATTATTTGAAAACAATGTTAATTTATAAATTTCTAATATACAACTAGGTTAAAATGGAACAAGATTTAGCAAACCCTCCACCAAACCCTCCTTCAATTCAAGACTTAATTGAAATAAATATAACTGAATTGAAAAACATAGCCGAGAGATACCATACCCATGAGCATTTGCGATCAGTGACCCTAAGCATAGAAGCCATAATCTCTCATGTTAGGGACATCACCCAGTAGCATGTTGCATTTCAAAATCGGGGAGATCAAAAGAGGTTAGAATATTCAAATGGTTTGTCGTATGAGGACATCAAAAGATTAGAAATATCCAAAGCTGATTTAGCCCAACAGTTTATGGATTGAAGAATAGGATAAAATGTTGGTTTACACAAACCTAAATTTTCCATAAAATGGTGCACCCATCCAAGCATAGTTGCAAACTTTTGGAGTTGTGGGTGAATGGTTTTTGAAAAACCACCCGAAAACAATCTCGATTTCCCTTTATATTTTTATATATAAATATATTTTAATATATATTATATATATTGTATTATTATTATATATTGTATTTTAATATCCCTCTTACCCCTCTCTCTTAGGTATCTCACTTCCTTTATCCCTCTCACCCTCTATTTGGTTTCTCGCTCCCTCCCTACCTAGATAAATCTCTCTATCTCTCTCACTCCCTCCCTCTCTCTCCCAAGTCTCTCTCCCTCTCAAGTCATTCTCTATCTCTCCCTCTTAGATCTCTCTATATCTCTCTCTTTATCTCTCTCTCTTGTGTCTCTCTTAGGTCTCTCTTGGGTCTCTCTCTCAAGTCTCTCCCTCTTAAGTCTCTCTCTCACTCCAACCCCCTCTCAGGTCTCTCTCTTTCTCTCTCTCTCAGGTCTCTCCCTCCCTCTATCCCTCCCACCCTACCTAGACAACTCTCTCTCTCTCTCTCTCTCTCTCTCTCTCTCTCTCTCTCTCTCTCTCTCTCTCTCTCTCTCTCTCTCTCTCTCTCTCTCTCTCTCTCTCGCTCCAACCCCCTCTCAAGTCTCTCTTGGGTCTCTCCCTCTCAAGTCTCTCTCACACTCCAACCACCTCTTAGGTCTCTCTCTTTTCAAGTGATCCCTATATCCCTCCCACCCCTCTCTCCTATGTCTCTCACTCCATCTATCCCTCCTACCCTATCTCTCTTAGGTACTCGCTCCCTCTACCCTTTCATCGTGTCTCTCTATTTGGTTTCTCCCTCCCTCCCCTACCTAGGCAACTCTCTCCCTCCCTCTCTCTCACATCTCTCCCTCTCAAGTCTCCCTCTCTCCCTCTTTGATCTCCCTCCATCCATCCCTCCCACCCCCCTCTCATATATCTCCCTCCATTTATCCCTCCTATTCTCTCTCTCTCTCTCAGGTATCTTGCTCCCTCTATCCCTCCCTCTCGTCTCTCTCTCTCTCTCTCTCTCTCTCTCTCTCTCTCTCTCTCTCTCTCTAGTTTCTCCCTCCCTCTGTACCTAGATAACTCTTTATATCTCTCTCCTTCCATCTCTCTCAGGTCAATCCCTTTCAAGTCTCTCTCTCTCTCTCTCTCTCAGGTCTCTCCCTCCCTCTATCCCTACCACCCTACATAGACAACTCTCTCTCTCTTTCTCTCCAACCCTCTCTTAGGTCTCTCTTGGGTCTCTCCCTCTCTCTCAAGTCTCTCCTTCTCAAGTCTCCCTCTCTCTCTCTCCAACCCCCTCTCAGGTCTCTCTTGGGTCTCTCTCACGTCACTCCCTCTATCCCTCCCACCCTCTTTCTCTCC
Source organism: Sequoiadendron giganteum (assembly GCA_007115665.2). NCBI lineage: Eukaryota > Viridiplantae > Streptophyta > Pinopsida > Cupressales > Cupressaceae > Sequoiadendron > Sequoiadendron giganteum. The sequence goes on from CM021109.1 coordinate 507,462,779, forward strand.
ATTCTCTCCCTCCATCTATCCCTCCTACCCTCTCTCTCTTAGGTACTCCCTCTATCCCTCCCACCATCTCTCTCTCTCTTTAGTTTTTCCCTCCCTCCATACCTATATAACTCTCTATCTCTCTCCTTACCTCTCTCTCATGTCTCTCCCTCTTAGTCTCTCAGGTCTCTATCTCCCTCTTCGATCTCCCTCCATCCCTCTATCCCTCACATCCCCCTCTCATGTCTCTCCCTCCATTTATCTCTCCTACCCTCTCTCTCTTAGGTATCTTTCTCCTTTTATCCCTCCCACACTCTCTCTCTTTGGTTTCTCCCTCCATCCCTACCTAGATAACTCTATCTCTCTCCTTCCCTCTCTCGTAGGTATATCCCTCTCAAGTCTCTCTCATATAGGTCTCTCTCTCTTTGAGGTCCCTCCCTCCCTCTATCCCTCCCACCCTACCTAGAAAACTTTGTCTTGCTCCAACCCCCTCTGAGGTCTCTCTCTTAGACCCGTCTCTCCCTCTCTCTCAAGTCTCTCCCTCTCAATTTTCTCTCTCACTCCATCCCCCTCTCAAGTCTCTCTCTAGTCTCCCTCCCTCTATCCCTCCCACACCCTCTCTCTCATGTTTCTCTCTCCATCTATCCCTCCTACCCCCTCTCTCTTAAGTATCTCGCTCCCTCTGTCTCTGTCTCTCTGTCTCTGTCTCTCTGTCTGTCTGTCTATCTATCTATCTCTCTCTCTCTCTCTCGTTTCTCCGTCCCTCCCTACCTAAATAATTCTTTCTATCTCTTTCGCTCCCTCTCTCTCATGTCTTTCCCTCTCAAGTCCCTCTCTTTGGTTTCTCCCTCCCTCCCTACCTAGATAACTCTCTATCTCTCTCCCACTCCCACTCTCTCCCTCCCTCTCTCAAGTCTCTTCCCCCTAAGTATATATATATCTCATGTCTCTCTTTCTATCTCTCTCTCTCTCTCTCTCTCTCTCTCTCTCTCTCTCTTATGTATCTCCCTCCCTCTATCCGTCCCACCCTACCTAGACAACTCTCTCTCACTCCAACCCCCTCTCTCTCACTCTCTCTCTCCCTCTCCCTCCCACACCCCCTCTCTCTCAAATTCATATAATTATGTATTATTAATATATAATAAATGTATTATATATTATATGTTATATGTATACTATATATTGTATGTTATATAATATATACTATATTATATACATAGTGTATAAATTATATTATATATATTATATTGTATGCATAGGGAAAAGCTTCAACATATTTGAATTTCTTAAAAATGGATATCCATTTTGAAATAATAGATATTCGTTTTTAAAAGCGGAAATCCATTTTTTAGACCACAAAAACCCTATGTTTTAAGACATTTAGGGATTTTTTTCAAGGTGCAAATAAAAGATATCCGTTACTTAAGCATACCAGATATCTATTTTGCTGCATAATGAATATTTGTTTTGTTGCATAACTGATATCCGTTATGGATAGAACAGGTACCCATTTTGTTTTGTTGAAATGATAAATATGTACAGATTATACATATTATATATAATATAATATAAAATAAATATTTTAGTATTATAATATTATAGGGTAAGTGCATGGATCTATGACACAATTTTGGCTCTTAAGATGCCACTTTTTTTTTTCTTTCTAAAATCAACAAAACCTGATTTGCACAAGAAAATGAAGATAGTTACGCTCAAAATTTCAAGATGCGACAAGAACACAAGTTGACGTGCTCTGAGTCTAGTTTCTAAGCTACTAATTATTTTTGAAATTAATGAAGATAAAGGGTCTCAAAAAGGATAAACAACATAGTGCTTGAGGGCTCCCCCCTTTTTAATTAAATTTTTTTTAGAATTTCAAAAATCTGAATGGTGAGAAATTAGCTAACACCATGTAGTTTATCTTTGTTCTTTCAAATATATTTTTTAATGAATATAAATATTTTATGAATTTTGAAAGTGGACACATCCTGAAAAGCTGAAATTTGAGCGTTCTCCCCCCTAATTTTTTTGAAAACTAATTGAAAATTGATTTTTTTTTTCATCATGTGTAGAATGGAGTCTAGTTTTAAAAAAATGTAATTTTTTTCACATTTCAATGAACGAGTAAAAATCTATCCTAAAGCTAGCATATGTTGTTTTTTGACCAAAAATGAAGGCATTTACAATAGAAGCTATGGATCAAAACCTTAACTAAATAAAAATGAAAAAAAGAATTATATATTTAGATAGCTAAGAGAGAGGTTAACATTATCACAGTTTTTTATAAAATTGCATTGAAAGACGTGCAAACATGATAGGGAGCACAACCAAAAATATGAGGAAATTTGGCAAATCCTGCCAATTCACTCATCCAAAGCAGATCATTTAGTGAGTGCCAAATTTGGTGCTCACCAAATGGTACATCATATTTGGCGAGCACCAAATTTGGTGTGCACCAAATGGGATGTGTCATTTGGCGAGCGCAAAATTTGGCACTCGCCAAATGACCTGCTTTGAACAAAATGTAACTTTCCCCTCTATTTGGTCGACCACTCTAATAATATTGAGAGTGCACGGTTTATGATCATAGATGGATAGTTGAGGTTTTACCTTTCATACACTCTCTACCTCGTTACCCTAATTGGATAACTCTTTATCCCTCTAAAGTGTCTCTCTCACTCTCAGGTCTCACTCCCTCCCATGCTACCTAGACTACTCTCTCTCACTCCAATCCCCTCTCAAGTTTCATTCCCTCCAACCCTACCTAGATAAATCTATCTCACTCCAACCCCCTTTCTCACTCTCCTCTCTCTCTCCCCCTTTGGTATTTTTATCTCTCACTCCATCTCCCTCTCTTACGTCGTTATCTTTGTCTCTCTATCTCTCTCTCAAGTCTCTCCCTCCTACCCCCTCTCCCTCTCTTAGGTCTCTCCTTCACTCCCTCTATCTCTCTCCCACTCCCTCTCTCTCTAACTCCCTCTCTCTCTCCCTCTCTCCCTCTCTCTCTCTCTCACTCTCTCAAGTATCTCCCTCCACCCTCTCTCTCTCTCTCACACACACACACACACTCCCTTTCTCTCTTGTTGGGAAATTATGCCTCAACATTTCTAGCCGTTCCCTTGAAGACTTGGCGTTTTCCTCCATGTTTTTGCCTTTACTGCAGTGGTCTAACTTGGTCTTGGTGGTTTTTGTCTAGCGGTTATCGCCTTACTGCGCGCGGTGAGTTCACTCACCACGGTGGTGTAGTAAGGCCGACTATAACCTGCATTGGTGGTTACCGCCTTACCACACGTGGTGAGTTCTCTCACCGTAGTGGCGCGATAAGGCCGCCAACGAGCTAGCTCGATGGTTACCACCTTACCGCTGACGGTGGTTCCTTTCACCGCGGTGTCCGTGGTGAGACCGCCAACGGTGGGCTTGGTGGTTACTGCCATACTGCGGGTGATGGGTCCTCTCACCGTGGTGGACATGGTGAGACCACCAACAGTTAGCCTGGCAATTACCACCACACCATAGGGAGGCTTTGGAAGGTCAGCGGTAGCGCAGTGGAGATGGCAGTCAGTGTAGGCTGTTACCACCATACTACGGGGTGACCAATTGAGCTCGATGGTAGTGCAGTGTAATCAGAGTTTGGGCTCGGTGATGACTTGGGTGAGCTCGGTTGACCTCACCGCCATACCGCGAGGCGAGACAGATAGGGTAGCAGTAGTGAGGTAGATTGTTGGGTGAGATCGGGTGAGCTCACCGCCATACCGTGAGGTGACTTAGACAGGGGCACGGTAGTGCGGTGGAGTCAGGGTGAGATATCGAATGACTTACAGCCATACCGCAAGGTGAGTCGGCTGGGGTAGTGGTAGCGAGGTAGAAGGTTGGGTGAGCTCACCGCTGTACCACAGCTGGGTCTTGTGGGCTTGGCGGTAACACGGTAGGAGCTTAGTTGAGCTTGATACTTGGTTGACTGAGTTAGATCGGTTTGACTAACTGTTAGTACAGCGATAGACAAATGAGATGGCGACACGTGGAAGATCCTTATGTTTTGGTTGGCCGAATGGTTAATGTTTTGATGTGTGATAGAGCTACATTATTGTAGCAAGGTTGATGAACATGTCTGAGACCAGATTTAATGTTGCGCGACTCGATGCATGCTGAATAAGCGGTGCACATTATCAGAAATGGAAAGCTTGCAGGTGGATAATTTATTATCCTGATGAGCGTTGAAGGCTTTGATGGGCTGAAAAGGTATGCACACGGTATAAGTTATCATGGGTGCAGTTCGATGAAGATGATGAGTGAAGAGAGAGAGGCTGAGAGTGTTCGAATGATTCTGACTATGAACAATTTATCTCTTAGTTCTGCGAAGATGTGAACCTGTGGAGGCCGTGTGGTTGGGCTGGCTTTGATAGTAATTTGTAAGGAGCTGAAGGGAATCTACATAGTATGTCATGAGGACATTATAACTGTGTGAAGATTCTATTTTGTGTTGCCTGTATCTCTCTCCAGATGAACAAGATGTAATCTCCTTAAGAGCATAGCTCTATATTTTTATTGTAACCATTTTAGTTACTGAATAATACAAGTGAGCTGAATATTTTGGAGGTGGGGTTTTTTATAGGTGAAAAGGTTTTCTCCAAGTATATCTGTGTGTTCATTGTTTTGTCTTTCATGGTTGTCTGATTCGGTTTATTGAATCTGTGCTTGTGTTGAATCTGCTATCTTGTTAAGCTTTTACTTCTCTCAGAGGATCAATGGAGGATCAATTGTGCCTGCTTTCACTTTATGGCATAGTTGTTTGTGTCTTGCAAGTCATAAAAATGAATATCACTAAGGCATTGCTATCTTAGACGTGTTCTATGATGGCAGAACCGAACTCCGTATCCCCAACAAGTGGTATCAGAGCTGGTTGAAGGAGGTCGAGGCTTGATGATATCGACAAGTGGTGTCAAATCCTTCTCCTGGTTACTGAAGTTCTGGGTATTTCTCTTGTGATAATTTCTTATCCTGGAAATCTTGAAGAAATTTGGATAAATCGATTGGTGATTGATCCTTCGATGAGTGGAAGTTGCTTCTTTGATTCAACACATAGTTTTGAAAGACACTGGAGTTTCCTGGAGTTGATCATATTGTTGCAATATGGTTTGAGGCTCATGGCTCGCAGCAAATGTTCTTGATGCAAAGGGCGTGAGATGTGCTTGTGGTTGTGTTGCAGCAAAGCGTGGTTTCATACTGGGTGTTTGTGTGAGAGGCTCCTTAGCAGTATGAAGTTGCTTGTGTTGCTGTTCATCCATGGAGTATTTAGCTTCTGCTGGGTGTTTTGACTTAGCACTGAAGGCAGTTTCTTTGTTGCTCTGATTGCATGGAGGCTATGAAGATGATCTTGGTGGTCTGCAATTTTTGAATAGCCTGGCTCTCTCGTATGCTTGTGCATGATTGTGGTTTTTGGAACTGGTCTGAAATGGACCTGCTATTTTGTTCTTACCCATTTCTTGCACTCACATGGTTCAAATTCATGTCTTTGGCTCTGGAGGTTTTCTGTAGATTTTCCTAAAAAGTCTATCATGCATATTCATGTTTCTTTTCATTGTTTTGGTTAACCGTGATGGTTGTGTGCAGACTCCTGAGTCATCCAGATGAGCAATGAATATGGAGATGCGTGGGTGTTTTATAAACACTATGGTTTTGTAAGTTTTGCATGGTCAAGAAAAACTTGTGGTTTGTGGAGCTGCTGTTCAACCATCTTCTAGACCCTGGCTTCTGGGGTGTGACTGGATGAGATAGTTGCAGTTCAACATGGTTAGAGGAGGTGTGATGTCTTCTCTGCATGGTAGTGTTGATATGTGTTTTCTTTTAGCATTCTTGTGGTATGTTTGGTGGTTTCCTAGACTATGGTGCTTGAGTTGTGGACGTTACTGGAAAATTGAATCTGTTGCTGATCTAGTGTTTGAGTCATGCTTGTCTGCTTTGGCTGTTCTCTTTGATGATCTCAGTTTTGCAGTTTCTAGTACAATAATAGATTTGTAGTTTTTCATTTGGTTGCATTCACGAGTTGTGCAATGTTGTGGGCTGCCCTTACCTACATGTTTGCTATGAGACAACTCGGAAGTGGACTGTCTATATCCATGAGGTTGTAATTGTGTGGTGCAGATCTGTTAGTTGACCTTGTCTATGGTCACTTGTGCATTGGCGTGGCTATTTTGAGATGAGAGGAGGAATGGAGGTTGAGTACCTAAATAGTTAGTGATGGGGACCTGTAGCATGTGAATCACAATGTCATGGAGAGCTTGTGAAGCTTTTGACAGTGATGGTGTGGTCTGCGTGATCTAGTGATCATGGTGTAGTTCGGTGTTGTTGTTCGATGGACATGTTGTTGTTTTATACCTTAAGGTTTTTAGATCAGTAGATGTTTGGTCATGATGATTGGAGAGCTTGGTGTCATAGTTCAGTGGGAGCTTTGGCAGTGATTGTGGATTCATCACTTGGTGATGAATGATCTTCTTTGGTGTTGCAGATGCTCCTGGAGGGATTCTTAGATCTTGTTGCTGCATGAGAGTTCTTTCGCATCTGCATGGTCACTATTTGAAGATGTGCAACATCTTGGAGCCATGAAGTACCTTGGTAGTCTTTGGCTGAGATGCTGGTGGTGCTTGACAGGTGATGTTGGTTTAGAGTTTGTTTGCTTTATGTTATGGTATACTCTTGCTTGTGAATTAGAGTTTTGGCATGTTGCTTTGCTCTTGAGACCATGGATAGTTCACTTGAAGCATGGTATCTCCTAAAGGGGATGTGTAGATCATGATGTCATGATAAGTTCCTATCCTAGGTTTTGGAGCTTTGACAATGGTCTGGTGTTTCTCTTTGCTTTGAGTATTTGGTCATATGCTGGAGGACTTCATGTTTATATCAGTGATGCAGTTTGGAGTTAGCATGAGATGATAGGTTGTTGGTGCTCATGGATGCATGGAGAATAAGGTGAGGCTAGAATTCTTTTGAGAATGTTGCTGTTATAGCTAAAAGTCCGAGTAGCCTACACTTTGGTTGAATGCAAATTCAACAAAGACCATGAAGGAAATTGCTCTTGGGTAAGTCACGGTGATTTGTATATCTTGGAGGAGTATTTTTCTTTTCTTCTTGGTCTCCTCAGTAGTGAGGTTTATTTGAAAGGTATTTTCCCATTATATCTTTCAGGTGTGTGTTATGCTTTATCTTTCATGGATATGAATCTTGAGTTGCTTTTAAAATTCTGGAGGATTCATAATGAAAGGTGGACAACATAGTGTATGTCCTTTTTCCTTTTGAGGATTGATAGGAGATGGTTATATGGGTGAGTCTAATCTTCTTTGAGGTGCTTACATCCATGGATCTGTGGGTTTTGTTAAGGCTTTTCCCTTTGGGATGTGAAGAAGATCATTCTTGACACAGCTGGCATTTAGAAATGTAAGTAGGAGGATGCTACATGTTTTGTTTTGGAGTTTCTCTCTAATCTGGTCTATTCTTCATGTATGTTTTGTTTTCATATGACTTTAGATGTGAGATGCTTTTGTGGAGTCGAGTTGGTCATAGTTTGTGGTCATGTGTTGTCACTTGGGTGATGACACGAAGGTTCCTATGCTTCTTTCTTTAGTCAGATATGGAGGATCTTGGAAGAACTATGGAAGACAGTTGAGAGAAATTTTTTTTACAGTAGGTGGTTGCAGGTGGTGCAGATCAATGTGGATGTTCCTTGGAACTACATGGTTATTCATTTATAAGTGCAAGGATTGGTGGACTTAGTATGCCTGGATCATGTGTGGTGGTGCTTTGTTTGCATTCATCTGGACAATATCTTTGCAGTGGGAGTACCTAGACGTGTTTGGTCTTTTGACTAGTTGACACATGGTGCTTGTGTTTGCTATTGTTGGGTTGGATGTGTGATGGCATGAGTTCACTGATGTTCATACCTCTTAGGTATGGGTGGTTGGATGATTCAACATGAGCTGTGGGTGTTGGTTTTCAATCACGTGGGTTCGATCAATTGGATGGAGGGCAGTTAGTTTTATGGTTGTTGTTCTAGCTGGTTGGTTTTTCTTGTTTTGGAGATTGTTTCTTGTTTTGGTGTTCGCGTTGTACTTTGCTGCTGCTATGGCGCCTTTGCCGCTTGAAGGATCTGATGTTTGTGTTTCAGAGACTGGTGCATATACGCCTTGGCTTGTTCTTTTTTTTTGGAGTTGTAGCCTAAGATGGTGGAAATTCTTCTAATGTCATTGCAAGGGACTTGGTTGGAGCATGGAAGCAGGGTGTTGGTCCATGTTCAAGGGTTTGGAGGAAGCCTGAAAGTCTTTAACAAGTGGGAGATTGTTGGAAAATTATGCCTCAACATTTTTGGCCTTTCCCTTGAAGACTTGGTGTTTTCCTGCATGTTCTGGCCTTTACCACGGCGGTTTGGCTTGGTCTTGGAAATTTTTGTCAGCGGTTACCGCCTTACCATGCGTGGTAATGCCACCTGTAGCCTGCGATGGCGGTTATCGCCTTATCACACATGGTGAGTTCTCTCACCGCGGTGGTGCAGTAAGACCGCCAGCGGTCTGGCTCGACGGTTACCACCTTACCATTGATGGTGGTACCTCTGACCGTGGTGAGATCACTAGTGGTGGGCTCGGTGGTTATCGCCATACCGCGAGCGGTGGGTCCTCTCACCACGGTGGCCGCGGTGAGCCTGGTAGCAATCAACCTGGTAGTTATGACCACATCATAGGGAGGCTCTGGAAGGTCAATGGTAGCACGGTGGAGATGGCGGTCAGCGCAAGCCATTACCGCCATACTGCAGGGTGGCTAGTTGAGCTCAGCGGTAGCGCAATGTAGTCAGAGTTTGGGCTTGGTGGTGACTTGAGTGAGTTCAGTTTAGCTCATCGCCATATCGTGAGGTGAGATGGACAAGGTAGCGGTAGCAAGGTGGATGGTTAGGTGAGCTCGGGTGAGCTCATTGCCATACCACGAGGTGAGTTAGATAGGGGTGCGGTAGTGTGATGGAGTCAGGGTGCGAGCCCGGATGGCTTATCGCCATACCGCGAGGCAAGTCAGCTGGGGCAGCGGTAGCGAGGTAGAAGGCTGGGTGAGCTTGGGTGAGCTCACCGTTGTACTGCGAATGAGTCATGTGGGCTCGGCGGTATCGCGGTAGGAGCTCGATTGAGCTCGGTACTCGATTGAGCTCGGTACTCGATTGAGCTCGGTACTCGGTTGATCGAGTTAGACTGGTCTAACCGGCTGTTAATACAACGATCGATGAATGAGATGGAGACACGTGGAAGATCCTTATGTTCTGGTTGGCCGAATGGTTAATGTTCTGATGTGCGATAGAGCTGCATTATTGTAGTAAGGTTGATAGACATTTCTACGACCGGATTTAATGTTGCACAGCTAGATGCATGTTGAATAAGCAATGCATGTTATCAAAAATGGAAAGCTTGCAGGTGGATAATTTATTATCCTGATGACCATTGAAGGCTTTGATGGGTTGAACAGGTATGCACACAGTATAAGTTATCAAGGATGTAGTTCGATGAAGATGATGAGCGAAGAGAGAGAGGCTGAGAGTGTTCAAATAGTTATGACTATGAACAATTTGTCTCTCAGTTCTACGAAGATGTGAACCTATGGAGGCCATGTGGCTGGGCTGGCCGTGAGGCTTGCTGTGATAGTCATTTATGAGGAGCTAAAGGGAATCTACACAGTATGGCATGAGGACATTGTAACTATGTGAAGATTCTATTTTGTGTTGCCTGTATCTCTCTCCAGATGAACAAGATATAATCTCCTAAAGAGCATAGCTCTGTGTTTGTATTGTAACCATTTTAGTTATTGAATAATACAAGTGAGCTGAATGTTTTGGAGGTGGGGGTTTTTACAAGTGAAAAGGTTTTCCCCCTGTATATCTGTGTGTTTATTGTTTTGTCTTTCATGGTTGTCTGATTCAATTTATTGAATCTTTGCTTCTGTTGAATCTGCTATCTTGTTAAGCTTTTATTTCTCTCAAAGGATCAATGGGGGATCAACTGTGCCTGGTTTCGATTTATGGCATAGTTGTGTGTGTCTTTGAAGTGATAAAAATGAATATCACTAAGGCAACTATCTTAGATATGTTTTATGATGACAAAACCGAACTTCGTATCCCCAAAAAGTGGTATTAGAGCTGGTTGAAGGAGGTCGAGGCTTGATGATACCAACAAGTGGTGTCAAAGCCTTCTCCTGGTTATTGAAGTTCTGGGTATTTCTCCTGTGATGATTTCTTAGCCTGGAAAGCTTGAGGAAATTTGGAGAAATCGGTTGGTGATTGATCCTTCGATGAGTGGAAGTTGCTTCTTTGATTCAACACACAGTTTTGAAAGACACTAGAGTTTCCTGGAGTTGATCATATTGTTGCAATATGGTTTGAGGCTCCTTGCTTGCAACAAATGTTCCTGATGCAAAGGGTGTGAGATGTGCTTGTGGTTGTGTTGCAGCGAAGCATGGTTTCATACTGGGTGTCTGTGTGAGAGGCTCCTTGGTGGTATGAAGTTGATTGTGTTGCTGTTCAGCCATGGAGTATTTAGCTTGTGGTGGGTATTTTGACTTAGCACTGAAGGCGGTTTCTTTGTTGCTCTGATTGCGTGGAGGCTATGAAGTTGATCTTGGTGGTCTACAACTTCTGAATAGCCTAGCTCTCTCATATGCTTGTGCATGACTGTGGTTTTTGGAAATGGTCTGAAATGGACCTACTGTTCCGTTCTTACCTATGTCTTGCACTCGCATGGTTTAGATTCATGTCTTTGGCTCTGGAGGTTTTCTGTAGATTTTCCTAAAAAGTCTATCATGCATATTCATGTTTCTTTTCATTATTCTGGTTAACCGTGATGGTTTTGTGTAGACTCCTAAGTCGTCCAGATGAGCAGTGAATATGGAGATGCGTGGGTGTTTTATAAACACTGTGGTTTTGTAGGTTTTGCACGGTCAAGAAAAAATTGTGGTTTGTGGAGCTGCTATTCAACTATCTTCTAGACCCTGGCTTTTGGGGTCTGACTGGATGGGATAGTTGTAGTTCGACATGGTTAGAGGAGGTGTGATGTCTTCTCTGCATGGGAGTGTTGGCATGTGTTTTCTTTCAGCATTCTTGTGGTATGTTTGTTGGTTTCCTAGACTATGGTGTTTGAGTTGTTGACGTGACTGGCAAATTGGATATGTTGCTGATCTGGTGTTTGACTCATGCTTGTTTGCTTTGGCTGTTCTCTTTGATGATCTCAATTTTGCAATTTCCAGTGCGATGATAGATTTTTAGTTTTTCATTTGGTTGCATTCACGAGTTGTGCAATGTTGTGGGCTGTCCTTACCTACATGTTTGCTGTGAGACAACTAGGAAGTGGATTGTCTATATCTATAAGGTTGTAACTATGTGGTGCAGATTTGTTAGCTGACCTTGTCTATGGTCACTTGTGCATTGGTGTGGCTATTTTGAGATGAGAGGAGGAATGGTGGTTGAGTACCTGAATAGTCAGTGATGGGGACCTATAGCATGTGAATCACGATGTCATGGAGAGCTTGTTAAGCTTTTGATAGTGATGGTGTGGTTTACGTGATTTGGTGATCTTGGTGTAGTTCAACGTTGTTGTTCGATGGACATGTTTTTGTTATTTACCTAGAGGTTTTCAGATCAACAGATGTTTGGTCATGATGCTTGGAGAGCTCGGTGTCACAGTTCAATGGGAGCTTTAGCAGTGACTGTGGATTCATCACTTGGTGATGAATGATCTTCTTTGGTGTTGCAGATGCTCTTGGAGGGATTCTTAGATCTCGTTGCTACATGAGAGTTCTTTCACATCTGCACGGTCACTATTTGAAGATGTGTAGCATCTTGGAGCCATGAAGGACCTTGGTAGTCTTTGGCTGAGATGCTGGTGGTGCTTGACAGGTGATGTTGGTTTAGAGTTTGTTTGCTTTATGTCATGGTATATTCTTGCTTGTGAATTAGAGTTTTGACATGTCGATTTGATCTTGAGACCATGGATGGTTCACTTGAAGCATGGTATCTCCTAAGGGGGATTTGTAGATCATGATGTCATGATAAGTTCCTATCCTAGGTTTTGGAGCTTTGACAATGGTCTGGTAATTCTCTTTGCTCTGAGTACCTTGGTCATATGCTGGAGGACTTCATGTTTATTGCAGTGATGCAGTTTGGAGTTAGCATGAGATGATAGGTTGCTGGTGCTCATGGATGCATGGAGAATAAGGTGCGGCTGGAATTCTTTTGAGAATGTTGCTATTACAGCTAAAAGTCCGAGTAGCCTGCACCTTGGTTGAATGCAAGTTCAACAGATACCATGAAGGAAATTGCTCTTGGGTAAGTCACGGTGACTTGTATATCTTGGAGGAGTAGTTTTCTTTTCTTCTTGGTCTCCTTGGCAATGAGGTTTATTTGAAATGTATTTTCCCATTAAATCTTTCAGGTGTGTGTTATGCTTTATCTTTCATGGATATGAATCTTGAGTTGCTTTTAAAATTCTAGAGGATTCATAATGAAAGGTGGACAACATAGTGTATCTACTTGTTCCTTTTAAGAACTGATAGGAGATGGTTATATGGGTGAGTCTGATCTTCTTTGAGGTGCTTACATCCATGGATCTATGGGTGTTAAGGTTTTTCCCTTTGGGATGTGAAGAAGATACATCTTTTCATAGCTGGCATTTAGAAATAAATGTAGGAGAATGCTACATATTTTGATTTGTAGTTTCTCTCTAATCTGGTCTTTTAAATTCCTGTATGTTTTGTTTTCATATGAATTTAGATGTGAGATGCTTTTGTGGAGCCGAGTTGGTCATAGTTTGTGGTCATGTGTTGTCACTTGGGTGATGACACGAAGGTTCCTGTGCTTCTTTCTTCAGTCAGACATGGAGGATCTTGGAAGAATTATGGAAGGCAGTTGAGAGAAAAGTTTCTTGCAGCAGGTGGTGCAGATCAGTGTGGATGTTCCTTGGAACTACATGGTTATTCATTTATATGTGTAGGGATTGGTGGACTTAGTATGTCTGGATCACGTGTGATGTTGCTTTGTTTGCATTCATCTGGACAGTACCTTTGCAGTGGGAGTACCTAGATGTGTTTGGTCTTTTGACTGGTTGACACATGTTGCTTGTGTTTGCTATTGTTGGGCTGGCTGTGTGATGGCATGAGTTCACCGATGTTCATACCTCTAAGGTATGGGTGGTTGGATGATTCAACACGAGCTGTGGGTGTTGGTTTTCAATCACGTGGGTTTGATCAGTTGGATGGAGGGCAATTAGTTTTATGGTTGTTGTTCTAGTTGGTTGGTTTTTCTTGTTTTGGAGATTGTTTCTAGTTATGGTGTTTGCGTTTTGCTTTTCCTCTGCTGTGGTGCCTTTTCCACTTGAAGGATATGATGTTTGTGTTCCAGAGACTGGTGCATATACGCCTTGGCTTGTTCTTTTGTTTGGAGCTGTAGCCTGAGATGGTGGAAATTCTTTGAATGTTGTTGCAGGGGTCTTGGTTGGAGCATGGAAGAATGGTGTTGGTCTGTGTTCGGGGGTTTGGAGGAAGTCTGAAAGTCTTAAGTAAGTGGGAGATTGTTGGGAAATTATTCCTCAATGTTTTTGGCCTTTCTGTTGAAGACTTGGCATTTTCCTGCATGTTTTGGCCTTTACTGTGGTGGTCTAGCTTTGTCTGGGTGGTTACTACCTTACTACGTGTGGTAAGGCTGCTTGTAGCCTGCACTGGTGGTTACCGCCTTACCGCACGCAGTAAGGCCGCCAACGACCTAGCTTGGTAGTTACCACCTTACCGCTGGCGATGGTTCCTCTCACTGCAGTGTCCGCGGTGAGATGACCAATGGTGGGCTCGACGATTACCGCCATACCATGGGTGGTGGGTCGTCCCATAGCTTTGAGACTGCTAGCGGTTGGCCTGGAGGTTACCATGACACCATAGGGAGGCTCTAGAAGTTTAGCGGTAGCGCGGTGGAGATGGTGGTTAGCGTAGGCTATTACTGCCATACTATGAGGTGGCCAGTTGAGCTCAGCAGTTGCACGGTGTAGTCAGAGTTTGGGCTCAGTGATGACTTGGGTGAGCTTAGTTGAGCTCACCGCTATACCGTGAGTCGAGCTGAATAGGGCAGTGGTAGCGAGGTAGATGGCTAGGTGAGCTCGGGCGAGCTCACCGCCATACTGCGAGGTGACTCAGATAGGGGTGTGATAGTGCGGTGGTGTCAGGGTGCAAGCCCAGATGGCTTACCACCATACCGCGAGGCGAGTTAGTTGGGGCAGCGACAACGAGGTAGAAGGTTGGGTGAGCTCGGGTGAGGTCACCGCTGTACTGCGGCTGGGTCATGTGGGCTCCACGATAACACGGTAGGAGCTCGGTTGAGCTCGATACTTGGTTGATTGAGTTAGACTGGTTTGACTGACTATTTTTTTAGCGATAGATAAATGAGATGGCAACACATGGAAGATCCTTATGTTCTGGTTGACCGAATGGTTAATGTTTTGATGTGCGATAGAGCTGCATTATTGTAACAAGGTTGACAGACATGTCTGAGACCAGATTTAATGTTGTGTGGCTCGATGCATGCTAAATAATTGGTGCACATTATAAAAAATGGAAAGCTTGCAGGTGGATAATTTATTATCCTAATGACCATTGAAGGCTTTGATGGGCTGAACAAGTATGCACATGGTATAAGTTATCATGGGTGCAGTTCGATGAAGATGATGAGCAAAGAGAGAGAGGCTAAGAGTGTTCGAATGGTTCTGACTGTGAACACTTTGTCTCTCAGTTCTATGAAGATGTGAACTTGTGGAGGCCGTGTGGCTATTCTGGCCATGAGGCTAGCTATGATAGTCATTTGTGAGGAGGTGAAGGGAATCTACACATAATGTCATGAGGACATTGTAACTGTGTGAAGATTCTATTTTGTGTTGCCTATATCTCTCTCCAGATGAACAAGATGTAATCTCCTGAAGAGCATAGCTCTATGTTTGTATTGTAACCATTTTAGTTACTGAATAATACAAGTGAGATGAATGTTTTGGAGGTGGGGTTTTTTACTTGAAAAGATTTTCCGCACGTATATCTGTGTTCATTGTTTTGTCTTTCATGGTTGTCTGATTCAATTTCTTGAATCTGTGCTTGTATTGAATCTGCTATCTTGTTAAGCTTTTACTTCTCTCAGAGGATCAATGGGGGATCAACTGTGCTGACTTCCACTTTATGGCATAGTTTTTTGTGTCTTTGAAGTGATAAAAATGTATATCACTAAGGCACTGTTGTCTTAGACGAGTTCTATGATGATAAAACCGAACTCTGTATCCCCAACATCTCTCCCACTCCCTGTCTCCCACTCCCTCTATTTATCTCCCACTCTCTCCCTCCCTCTTAGGTTTCTCCCTCCCACCCCCTCTCCATCTCTCTCTCAAGTCTTTCCCTCCTACCCCATCCCTCTCACAACTCTCTCTCTCTCAAGTCTCTCCCTCCTAGCCCCTCTCCCTCCCTCTCTCTCTCTCATTACCTCTCTCTCTCCCACTTTGTCTCTCTCCCTCTCTCTAAAGTCTCTCGCTCTCCCTCTCACCCCCTCTCCCTCTCTCTCTCAAGTATCTCCCTCTTACCCCCTTTCCCTCTCTCTCTCAAGTATCTCCCTCCTACCCCCTCTCCCTCTCATGGTCACTCCCTCTATCTCTCTCTCACTCCCTCCCTCTCTCTCTCACTCCCTCCCTCTCCCTCTCCCTCTCTCTCTCCCTCTCCCTCTCCCTCTCCCACCTCTCCTCTCTCTCTCCCACCCTCTCTCTCATCTCTCCCTCCCACCCCCTCTCCCTCCCTCTCTCTCTCTCTCAAGTCTCTCCTTCCTACCCCCTCTACCTCTCTCAAGTCTCTCTTTGTCTCTCTTACTCAATCCCTCTATCTCTCTCCCACACCCTTTCTCTCTGTCTCTATCTCTCTCTCTCCCTCTATCTCTCTCTCCCTCTCTCTCTCTCTCTCCCTCTCTCTCTTAGGTATCTCCCTTCCACCCCCTCCCTATCTCCCTCTCTCTCTCCCTCTCTCTCAAGTATCTCCCCCACCTCCCCTCTCTCTCTCTCTCTCCCATCCATCTATCTCAGGAAACTCCCTCTGCTTCCCACCCCCTCTCCCTCTCTCAAGTATCTCTCTCTCTCACTCCTTGTATCTCTCCCACTCCCTCGCTCTCTCTCCTAATATCTTAGGTCTCTCTCTCCCACCCTCTCCCCCTCTCCTTCTCTCTTAGGTTTCTCCCTCCCCCTCTCCCTTCCTCTCTCTCTCTCTCAAGTCTCTCCCTCCTACCATCCGCTCTCTCTCTCTCTCTCCCACTCCCTCTCTCTCTCACTCCATCTATCTCTCTCTTTCTCTCTCTCTCCCTCTCTCTTAGGTATCTCCCTCCACTCCCTTCCTCTCTCTTCCCCCCTCTCTCTTAGGTATCTCCATCCCACTCTCTCTCCCTCTCTCTCAGGTTTCTCCCTCCCACCCCCTCTCCCTCCCTCTCTCTCTCTCAATTCTCTCCCTCCTACCCCCTCTCCCTCTTTCAGGTCTCTCTCTCTCTCTCATTGAATCTCTCTATCTCTCTCCTAGTCCCCCTCTCTCTCTCACTCCCTCCATCTCTCTTCCATCCCTCTATCTCCCACTCCCTCTCTCTCTCTCTCTCTCTCCCTCTCTCTCCCCATCTCTTAGGTAGGAGGGAGAGATTTGAGAGAGTGGGAGGGATTGAGAGAGAAAAAGGGTTGAGGGATTGAGGGTATAGGGTTGAGGGTAGAGGGTATTGGGTTGTGGGTAGAGGGTCTAAGGGTTGAGGGTTGAGGGTTGAGGTTTGAGGTTTGAGGGTTGAGGGTTTAGGGTTAAGGGTCAAGTCTTTAAGGGTTTAAGGGTTGAGGGTATAGGGTTGAGGGATTAGGGTAGGGAGGGAGGAATGGATGGAGGGAGAGATGGAGGGAGAAGTGATATAGAGAGAAGGAGAGAAGAGGAGGGAGGGACAAAGATAGATGAGGATTGATAATTGAGGGCATAGGGTTGGGGACCTATAGGGTTGATGGTTTAGGTTAGAGAGAGAGAGGGAGAGGGTTTAGGGTAGAGGATAGAGGGTAGATGGTAGAGGGTTAATGGTAGAGGGGAGATAAATAGAGGGAGTGAGTGAGTGAGAGAGAGACCTAAGAGTGGGAGAAGGGGTAGGAGGGAGAAACTGGAGAGAGAGAGAGAGAGTTGAGGGTTTAAGGGTTTATGGTTTAAGGGTAGAGGGTAGAGGGTAGAGGGTAGAGGGTAGAGGGTAGAGGGTAGAGGGTTTAGTTTTTAGGGTTTAGGGTTTAGGGTTTAATAGTTGAGGGTTGAGGGTTGAGGGTAGAGGGTAGAGGGTAGAGGGTAGAGGGTAGAGGGTTTATAGTTTAAGGGTTGAGGGATTAAGGGTTAAGAAATTAAGGGTTGAAGGTTGAGGGATTAGGGTATAGAGTTGAGGGTTTAGGGTTGAGGGTTTACAATTTAAGGGTTGACGATTTAAGGGTCTAGGGTTTATAGTTTAAGGGTAAAGGGTTTAAGGGTTTAGGGTAGAGGGTAGAGGTTTGAGGGTTGATGGTTTTAGGGTTTAAGGTTTGAGGGTTGAGGGTAGAGGGTATAGGGTATAGGGTTTAGGGATTAAGGGTTAAGGGTAGAGGGTTTAGGGATTATAATTTATGGTTTAAGGGTAGAGGGTGTAGGGTTGAGAGAAAGAGGGGGGTTGAGGGTAAAAGGGTTGAGTGTAGAGGGTAGAGGGTTGAGGGTTGAGGGTTGAGGGTTGGGGGTTGAGGGTTGAGAGAGAGGGTTGAGAGTTTTAGGGTTAAGGGTAGAGTTTAGAGGTTTAAGGGTAGAGGGTATATGGTTTAAGGGTTTAGGGTTTAAGAATTAAGGGTGGAGGGTATAGGGTATAGGGTTTAGGGTTTAGGGATTAGGGTTTACGATTTAAGAGTAGAGGGTGTAAGGTTGAGAGAGAGAGGGAGGGTTGAGGGTTTTAGGGTTTAAGGGTTGAGGGTTGAGGGTTGAGGGTTGAGAGAGAGAGACGGTTGAGGGTTTTAGGTTTAGGGTTTATGGTTTATGGTTTAAGGGTAGAGGGTGTAGGGTTGAGAGAGAGAAAGAGAGAGAGAGAGAGAGAGAGAGAGAGAGAGAGAGAGAGAGAGAGAGAGAGAGAGAGAGAGAGGGTAGAGGGTAGAGGGTAGAGGGTAGAGGGTAGATAGTTTAAGGGCTTATGGTTTAAGGGTTAAGGGTAGAGAATCTAGGGTTTAGGGTAAGGGTTAAGGGTAGAGAATCTAGGGTTTAGGGTTTAGGGTTTAGGGATTATGGTTAATGGTTTAAGGGTAGAGGGTGTAGGGTTGAGAGAGAGAGAGGGGGGTTGAGGGTAGAGGGTTAAGGGTAGAGGGTTTAAGGGTTTAGGGTTTAGGGTTTAGGGTTTAAGGGTAGAGGGTTTAAGGGTTTAGGGTTTATAGTTTATGGTTTAAGGGTTGAGGGTTTAAGGGTTTAGGGTTTAAGGGTAGAGGGTAGAGGGTAGAGGGTAGAGGGTTAAGGGTAGAGAGTATAGGGTTTAAGGGTAGAGGGTGTATGGTTGAGGGTTGAGGGTTGAGGGTACAGGGTACAGGGAGAGAGAGGGGGGTTGAGCATTTAAGGGTTTAAGGGTAGAGGGTAGAGGGTAGAGGGTAGACAGTAGAGGGTAGAGGGCAGAGAGAGAGAGAGAAAGAGAGAGGGTTGAGGGTTTTATGGTTAAGGGTAGAGAGTAGAGGGTTAAGGGTAGAGGGTAGAAGGTTTAAGGGTTTAGGGTTTAAGGGTAGAGGGTAGAGGGTTTAAGAGTTTAGGGTTTAGGGTTTAAGGGTAGAGGGTGTAGGGTTGAGAGAGAGAGAGAGAGAGGTTGAGGGTGTAAGGGTCAAGGGTTAAGGGTAGAGGGTAGAGGCAAGAGAGAGAGAGAGGGGGTTGAGGGTTGACAGTTTGAGGGTTGAGGGTTGAGGGTTGAGGGTTGAGGGTTGAGGGTAGAGGGTAGAGGGTAGAGGATAAAGGGTAGAGGGTAGAGGGTAGAGGGTAGACAGTTTAAGGGTTTAGGGTTTAAGGGTCAAGGGTAGAGGGTTTAGGGTTTAGGGATTATAGTTTACAATTTAATGGTAGAGGGTGTAGGATTGAGAGAAGGATAGAGGGGGGTTGAGGGTTTAGAGTTGAGGATAGAGGGTAGAGGGTTAAGGGTAGGGGTAGAGGGTTAAGGGTATGGGTAGAGGGTTTAAGGGTTTAGGGTTTAAGGGTTAAGGGTTAAGGGTAAAGGGTAGAGGGTAGAGGGTAGAGGGTAGAGGGTAGAGGGTAGAGGGTTGAGGGTTGAGGGTTTAAGAGTTTAAGGGTTGAGGGTTTATGGTAGAGGGTAGAGGGTAGAGGGTAGAGGGTAGAGGGTTTAAGGGTTTGGTTTTAAGGGTTTAGGGTTGAGGGTTGAGGGTTTAGGTCTCCCATCCCTCTATCTCCCACTCCCTCTCTCAGGTCTTCCCCCCACCCTAACTGAATAACTCTCTCTCCCTCTCAAGTCTCTTTCTCTCAGGTCTCACTCCCTCCCACACTACCTAGAATAATCTGTCTCATTCCAATCCCCTCTCTCACACTCCCTCTTTGTCAGGTCTCATGTACCTCCCACCCTACCTAGAGAAATCTATTTCACTCCAACCCCCTCTCCCACACTCCCTCTCTCTCTCTCCCACTTTGGTCTTTTTGTATCTCTTAGGTCTCATCCTTCCCAACCCCTATCTCGTTGTTAGGTCTTTCCCCCCACCCTAACTAGATAACTCTCTATCCATCTCAAGTCTTTATCACTCTCAGGTCTTAGTCCCTACCTTGCTACCTAGACTAATATCTCTCACTCCTATCCCCTCTCCCTCTATCTCAAGTCTCACCCCCTTCCTCTCTATATTATGAAAACATTTTAAAACAACACATTTGGAGCTCACCAAATTTGGCGCTCTCCAAATTTGGCGAGTGCCAAATGTGTTTTACCTTGAAATGGTAAAATAGGGGTTGACCCCATGATTCAGGCCCCCACAATTCAGGCCCACATGCTTTTGCATTTGTCTGGGTCAACACTTTATCTAACTCAGAAATACCTTTTTTATGCAGTTGACTCCTTGTTGTACCAATCTATGCTTGATCCATCACCTTTTTACCACCAATTTGCATGGTAGACAACATATAAGAATACATTTTGAAGTTTCTACATCATTTTACATTATCTCAGGTAATATATTCATTTTGGTAATATTGAAATGTTTATATTTAGTATATTTATTTGTTTTTGAAAATATAAACTATATTGCTTTAATGATTTTATTAATCATAACAATTGGACATAGAATTCAACATTGAATTAGATAAGATTTGCAAAAAAAGTTTAATTTTTATGTTTTGAAGAAAAAAATTGAAAAACATGACATAATTTAGATGAAGTTGTGAACCCCAATCCTATTCCTGCATAGACATGACAAACAAACACATTAGTTAGTTGATATGCAAAATAAAAGAGGGTTTCACCATGAAATACATTAACAATGCTCAATAATAGAAATGAAATGAAGAATAATACAAGAAACTAAATCAAATCTATTTAAGCAAAGAGAACTCTTGATCCCATGGGGGAGGTGGTGCCAATTGGTGTGTCGAAATTGGCCCTTTCCTAACTCCTTTGTAAGCTCTTTGATGATTTGTGGATGATTGAATCTCTTTGAAGATATTTTGGCATAACCTAGCTATGAAATGGACAAAATTAGCTCTCAATGTGAAGAGAGTAACTTTTCTCTAAGTATGGATGAGGATGAAGTTGAGTATAGTAAGTTTACTCAAATTGTGGATGATAAAATGAGAGGAAGAGTCTCTCATTTATAGATTTCCAAATTGGAAGAGAGAGTGAAATTGAGCAATGTGGGATCATTCAACATCCAATGGTTATGTGCCACTTGTCAAGATGTGAATGGTTGAAGGTTGTGCACATTTTGGCCAAAGTGCCAATAAATGCAATTAGGTGGAATTTGAAATGAGGAAATGACATGTGAGAGGGAAAGAGACATGAAATAAATGCCACTTGGCTCAATGCACAAGGACATGTAAGAGGAGTGAATGCCTTGTTGGATGTACAAATCCACTTGGATTTTGAATTCAAATTTGAGGGAATATTCCTCCTTTATTCCATGTTGAGAGAAAATAGGCAATTAAATAAATCAAAGTAATTGATTTATTGTGCAAGTTGCATTCTCTAGAGGATTTTAGTGATTAAGATTAAATTAATCAAGATTTGATCAATTTAATGAGGGATTAGATGATTTGACAATTTTTATTTATATTTATGAGTTGATTCAGAATTGAGAGGAAAGTGATTAATTAAATAAATGTTTTTGATTTATTTAGCTAAAGGGGATAATGTTAGATTAAATCAATTAAGGTTTAATTTATTTAATTTAATGAGAAGACTTTAGGGATTTAATCAAATAAAATGAATTATTTATTTAAAAGGGGATTTTAGGGTTAATTAAATTAAATTGATTAATTTAATCAACAAAGGAGAAAGAATTAATTAAATAAATAATGATTTATCTAATTAAGAGATGAAAAACAATGATGACCTGAGAGTGTGATTTAGGGAGAAATGTTATTAGTAATCAGGATCAAGTGTGCTGGATCGAATTGTACATTTTCCATGTCTACATTTTGCCCCTTTTTGAAGCAATGTACTTGTTGCATTGATTCAAAGAACAAAATGCTGTGATCGAAGTTCAAAATTTTTAGCATTTTTTGAATGCCCCATTGTTGCCCCAGTGAAAGGATTATGCTAGTATATTGCCCCCTCGAAAGATCGGATGAAAATTTTAATTTTTTGGATGATCTCGTGAAAAAAAGAGGACAGGGTGCTCGACAAGTCCAAAAATGCCCCAGGATGCTAGAAAATATGTTAGGACACCAAAAAACATTTGAAATGGTCCTCGATTGGACAAAAACAAGATTGGGGGAACCAAACCCTAGTCGGATGGCCAAATTAGGTCAAAAAACCATAATTTGCAGGCTTAAATAGACCTTGAGGAGTCACTTTCAATACATTTGCACCTTTTGCCTTTATAAGTTTTTTGTATTTTGAGCTCTGATCCTCGATCGAGATGGTGCAAAGATAACTTCCCAGACACGTTTCAGAGAGAGTATGAGTGCACCAGCGGCCAATCGACACAGGACCCGTGGTATGTACCCCCCTCTCGATTTTTAATTTCTCATTTTTCATGCATGAAATAGGGTAACAAACCTCTTTAGGCAGAGTGACGCTATATAGTGCCGCCGCAAATACCCGGTTGGTGTCGCGTGGCGCAGTTAGGAGATTAGGGTTCTAGTAGTCAAACTTGGCCACACATGAAAATAGCGCCACACAATTTAGTTAGGGATTTAGATTTGTCAAAGTCTGCCGCGTGGCACAGTTTAGAACTTTTCAAACTGCACCGCATTTGAAAACAACGTCGCACTTGAAAACAACATCGCACTTGCTGTTTCAAGTGTGAAAATTTGATGCAAGAGGTAGATTTTTTTACAAGAGTTGAAACGATGAATTCCCTTGCGTAGGAGGAGCTTGATATACTTCATTTGAGGGAGCACAAATAGCTGATGCTCTTCAGATTGTAGGGTATGCATGTGTACCTTCAAGAGTAGCTTGGTGTCCCTGGCCTCTGGTACATTATGTACATCCCTTTTGTTCATACACTTGGGTATGATGACTGCTTTAGCCGAGCGGTGGCACAGTGAGACTTCCTCCTTCCATCTCCCTATCGGTGAGACTACCATCACTCTTGAGGATGTCTGGCACATTCTCCGATTGCCCATTCATGGAGCCAAAGTGATTTATGACCTAAAGGGCAGGGATGCCTACTTTGATGTTATGGGTGTTGATGAGCTCATCCTTTTTGATGGACAAATTGAATTGGAGTGATACCGAGGTAGACCGCCCACCTATAGGTTAATCGTTGTAGCTATCATTTCTAATCTTATGGCACCCGATCAGTGGGGCTGATACTTCAGTCCAGGCAGAGGATTGACATGGGATTTACATGACTTCACATATATGGATAGTCGGGTCCTCAGGGCCAGAGTTACTTTGTTACACATCTGGGCATGGGAGCGAATTTAGGTGCTCCGTCCAGATGTCACACCAGTTGTTCTCGATATTGATGACCCTATTGTCTGGCGATATGGTGGGGCACAAATCCATTTTACTCATACTAGTACAGGTGGCCTTGCCTATTGGCGACAAGTTCTTGATGAGATGAGGGAATTCATCTGGAGACCTTGGATGGGCATAGGCCCATGGTATGATGATGCAGAGCAGCTGTTCTTTGCCCGATAGGATAGATGGATGCAGGGTCGGGAGCATACCATGATAGAGTGGTATCTCCCTGATAGGATGGTTCATCAGTTTGGCGAGATTTAGGACAAACCAGATGATCAGTACGTGGTGATGTTTTCTCGTACTACAAGAGAGACATTATGGGGCCAGCCCATCTTGACAGCTAATGCAATGTCCTCATTCAGGAAGCTTGTGGCCAAGCCATGGCCATATGATAAGGGGTCAAAAGATGCGGGAGTGACCCAGGAATACAGATTTTGGTTTAGGCCTCCCTTGAGATTGACAGTTCCAGGCACGACACTCCCACAGGGGAGGCCCAAAGGTAGATCAGCTGGTAGGAGTAGAGGTCAGTGAGGCAAAGGTGGCCAAGATGGGGACATGGACAGAGGAGGAGGTGGACCACCTCCTCATCAGACACCTCCCAGAGATCTGACACAACAGTCACCTCCATAGGTAGGGGTATAGGATGGCAAGCCTAGAGATGGGGACAGGGCAGTCCCACAGTAGCAGCCAACGGTGTAGCTAGATCACGGAGATGTACTGATCTAGCAGTTGCAGGGTCAGATTCAGGTATTAACTACAAAGAGGGATCAATCTCGGTAATAGGTTGTGACAGTTATTGTTGAGAGGTACCAGGCTTGATCCGAGAGGGATCAGGAGATTGGTCAGCGGAGGCAGCTAAAGAGTATGACCTCATCATCCTAGGGCCGTTCAGTCTCCCTACGGGCATACAAAGAGGTAGTCAGAGAGGCTAAGTATTATTGACAACACTATAGACAGGCAGTGTCAGCAGTAGGCCGGGTGCCAAAATTTTCTCAGCAGACAGGGATGAGGCCACCAGAGGACCATGGTGAGAGGGAGATGGGAGAGGGCAGTAGCTAGCAGGGCTTGCCCCTTGATCACAAACAATTTCCATTTTTTTTGTTTTTTTGATTCATGGGCCTTGATTATTGCCCCTATTGTATTTCAAAATCTGATGCACATTTGACCCAGTTTTGTACCATGATAGTATACTTTTGATTATATATATGAGATGGTTCAGCTTTATGATATGTCTTGCAATGTATGATATGTAGATGCTTTTTAATTTCTTATGTGCTATGAGATACTTTTTAATTTTTTATGTGCTATGCGATGCTTCAATTTTTATGCTCATGCGATATGATGTATGCTAGATGTACTTCCTTTTGTATCTTTTCTATGCATTTTGATGGTTAAGTGGTAAATGATATGCTAATGATGATGTATTGATGTGCAGATGATAAATGAAATACAACTGATAAATGCTATGCAAATGATTAATGATGATGATGCATGCTAATGTTTTTTTATTATGTCTTTCAATGAATGTAATGCAATGATTTCTTAAGATGCTTAGAATGACAAATCTATATTATTCCTCATAACTTAAGATGATGATAATGTGGTATGATCTATATGATATGATATGCACTTATTCTAATGATCTTATGGATGCAGGGTGTATGCAATGGCGATGTTCTGATTAATTGTCATGATACCATGTTAATATGGAAAGAAGATAAAAGAAATTAGAGTCAATGAGTCACTTAGAGTGATGGTGATTTGCTTACCAAGAGTCAGGATTTTTAAAGGGCTAATTATGTTATGTTTGATAACACACATAGGTACCATGCATCCTGGTATTAAAGAACCAGGATGGAGTGGTACCTAGTGTGATGGACTTTGACCCGTCAATCAGATAGGAGTATTCTTGTTCACACTTAGCATACAAAACTTCATTCAGGATGTAGTTTAGACATTCTAAACATCTCAGACCAAAATATAGGAAATCAAACTTTCCTATGTGGTCAACAAGATATCTAAAACATCCTCTCCACAAACCAAACAAAGTACGTATGACTAAGTTATTTTACAAGTGTATCCCACAAGCGCAGTAGATAAAAGAGACAATGATCATTGCCCCATTCCTTTCTCTCTAAACCTATTTTGTTTAGGAATCATCGAGAGGTCCTTCGAATGAGCACAAAATAAGATAAGCTAAAAAGACCAAATAAAGCAAACCAACAAGCTAATGTTCTTCATACCGCTAGCCAAGACTAAACTACTATGAGATACCTAATGCTTATGTCCATCATGGGAAGGATTCATCCTAAGACATATTGTGATCAGGGTTTTGGTGAGACTGATTGGATGATAAGGTATTGATACTCTGAGTTGATTAACTTGCTTGCCTGCTGACTTAGACTTTGAGACTCTGACGATTAGGGTGTTCACTTTTGAATCTGCTAGACTTGCTTCCGACTGACTCACTAAAGGATGACGATGATGACTAATTTTATTATGAGTGATGATAATCGCGGGTGAAAGCGAGATGAGATGAAAGCACCATTTTGGATTTTTCAAATATTTTGAGGCTATTTTTTGAAAATTTTGAAATGTTTCAATGTTTTTGGTATTTTTGAGATTTATGATGAAGAGACTAACCTAAAGACCTATCCTAGAGGTTTCGGGAGCTGATCCATAGATTAGCCTTGCCTACATTATACATGCAGAGACCACGTAGTTTGACTTACGACATACTTGACTCAATGATAAGATAGAAGAGAAAATGGATTGCCATTGCGACGAATGCCTAAAGCACTGACCTAAAATGTCTCGGGGGATAATCAAAGATCAACCTTGCCTATGTTCAAGGTCAAAGATGACGTAGTTTAGACAAGGTGAAAGACTGACAAGACTCTATGATGAAATTTTTGAAGACTTTTGAGATTTTTCTGATGTTTTGGATTTTCAATTGATTTGGATGTTTGTGGATTTTCTAATGAGTTTTCTGAATGTTTTGGATTTTTTGATGTTTTGGAAAGATCACAAAAATATTTATGAATCCATTCTGATGTAGGTATAGGAACATGCTTCCAGTGTGATATGATAGACTACTTTGATAAAGGTAGGACAAACTGACATTAGGCATATGCGAAATAGTACTATGGTGGAACATGATACAAGTACAAGATCAAGCTACGGTACAGAATGCAAATAGATGATCGAAGGATAGATCAAATGTAATGGATAAGTGAGTACATGGAAAAGGTTGGTGGATAGAGAGTGCTTTATTTATGCTTCATGCCTATTTTCTAGGTTTTCACCAAGGTACTTGCCCAAAGCGCCACCGAAGTGGTTTTCACTAAAGGATGATTTTTTTCTTTACTGTTTTCAATCCTTTTTCTGATTTTTTTGGATTTTTGTATTTTTGTATTTTTTGTTGTTACCAAGACTCTTGTTTGCCAGGTTTTCATCAAGGTAACCATTGTTTTAGGACATTTTTCTGATTTTTTTTGTATTTTTGGTTCTATACCTTGAAAGCTTTTAGGCATAAAACTTTTTGAGATGGGAGCTAATCAGGGGCTCCTACAGAGGCTTGCCTTCTAGTGTTGACAGTTGATATGCCCCCGATTTATAGATTTCCATGATGATGAAAGGTACCAACCAGTTGGGCTCAAATTTTTCTTTTCTCTTTGGATTCAACACATTCTTTTGGTTCTCCTTCAGCACAAGTTTGCCGACTTGGAAGGTGTGTCACCTGATCTTCTTGTTGTAGCTGTGCTTTAGGTGGTTCTAATAGACTTGTAGATGGTTGAGGAAATTCATGCATCGGTCATCTAATAACTCCAACTCATGTAGTCGTGAGACCCTTTATTCTTCATATGTGATGAGGTTTTGCAATGATATTCTCAGTGATGGGAGCTCGATCTCGATTGAGAGGATGGCTTATGATCCGTAAACTAGGGAGAATGGGGTGGTGCCTGTTGGCATGCAAATTCTAGTGTAGTAGGCCCAGAAGTTGGGATTTAGATACAGATTCCAGTCATGACCAGATTCATTGACTTTTTTCTTAAGGATTTTTAGAGTGGTTTTGTTATTAGCTTCTGCTTGGCCATTGCCTTGGGGGTAGTATGGAGTGGAAAAGCGATGTCGGATTTTGAATTTGTCTTATAAGTCACAAACATCCTGATTCTTGAAAGGTGTCCCATTATTAGAGATAATGGATTGGGGGACACCATATTGGCAAATGAGATAGTTCAGGATGAACTTGGAAATTTGCTTTCCTGTTATGTAGGTCATGGGAATTGCTTCGACCCACTTTGTGAAATACTCCGTGGTGGCGATGGTGAACTTGTGATCGTTGGATGAGGTGGGTGTGATTTTTCCTGTGAGATTGAGCCTCCATTGTGAAAAGGGCCATGGTGTAACAATATGATGGAGTTCCTGAGCTGGTGCATGAATAAGGTCTCCATGTTGATGGCATTGTAAACACTTTTTGACAAATTCCTGTGCCTCTCTTTCCATTGTTGGTCAATAGTACCCGATTCTTAGTAACTTCTTGGCCAAGGTCACACCGCTCGAGTATGAACCACAAGTGCCATTATGTACCTCAGTCAGAGCAGTCAGGGCTTCCTTAGGATTTAAGCAACGTAATAGGGTTCCCTCAATGCTCCTATGATAAAGGCTCATTTAAGGTTTGGGGTAATGTCAGCTAGGAGGACTCCTATTCTCAGGTAGGTGTAGATGTCGTGATACTAGAGATCACAAGGACCAACGAGTTCGCACACATATTTAGACTCTGGTACCTTGAATGTGGGTATGAGAAGCTACTCTACCAATAATTCATGTTTTGAGACATTGCGAGGGATATCTAGTAAGGATCCGATTGTTGCCATGGTGTCAGCTACTCTGTTGTTAGCCCTCAATATCTGCTCAAAGGTGATATCAATGAATGATTCTTTGAGTATTTCAACTAACTTCTTATATGGTGTCAGATTGTCATCCTTAGTTTGGTACTTGCCATTGACTTGGTTGATAATAAGCTATGAATCCCCATAAACCTTTAGTGCCATGATCTGCCATTGTGCCGTAATCTTGAGACCTATGGTTAAAGCCTCGTATTCTGTAATGTTTTTGGTATAGGGGAATTCCAATTTGTAGGATCTAGGTATGCAATCCCCTTGTGGGGTGATGAAGAAGACACCGACTCTTGATCCATGTTGTGTGTATGAACCGTCGAAGTAGAGTTTCCAATGATCGGCTATGCTGAGATTAAAGATGGACTTGTTTGGAAATTCTGATATGAGTGGATTCTCTTAATAGATGGGAACTTATTCTAGTTGGTCTACAATGAATTGTCCTTTGATTTCTTTTTTCTCCACATATTCAATGTAATATTCTGATAGTATCATGACCCACTTAGCCATCCTTCCAGTGAGAATTGCCTTTGATAGTAGATACTTTAGGGGATCTATCTTGGCGATAAGTTTGATTTTGTGTGCCAACCTGTAATGTCAATTTTTTTGTGAAGCAAACACTACTGCTAGACAAATTTTTTCAATGAATGAGTAGTTTAACTCATGGCTGAACATTGTTCTGATGATATAATAGATGGCCCTCTTTGTCCCATTTTCATCGTGCTGAGCTAAAAGAGCACCAAGGGCTACTGTTGTTGCTGAGATGTATAAAATCAATGGTTTTCCTACAATGGGTGGCATTAATACTGGTGGCATGAGGAGATATTCTTTAATTTTATCAAATGCCTGATTGCACTTGTCATCCCACTTGTATGCTACTCCCTTGTGGAGTAGATGTGAATATGCAATCTATTTATCCACCAGTTGCGCTATGATCCTTCAGATGGATTGGAGTTTGCCTTGTAGGCCTCTGAGTTGTTTTAGTGTCCTTGGTACCTCCATGTCGAGGATTGCTTTGAACTTAGCGAGATCCACCTTTATTCCCCTCATCGATACTATGTATCCCAAAAGTTTACCTAATTGTACCCCAAAGACACATTTCTTTGGGTTGAGCTTGACCTTATACTTCTCCAGTCTGTCAAAAATGGCACTTAGGGTTGCTATGTGATTTTATCTATTCTTTGATTTGGCCAGTGTATCATCCATGTAATCTTCGAAAGTTTTGTGTATCATGTCATGAAAAAATAGTATCATGGCCCTCTGATATGTAGCCCCTGCATTTTTTAGCCCAAATGGCATCATGTTCTAGAAGTAGGTGCCCCATGGACATGTAAATTCTGTCTTATGTTGGTCCTCTTTTGTGATCATTATCTAGTTATACCCTGAGAATCCATCCATCAATGATAGCATCTCATGTCCAGCTGTCATGTCCATTATCATATCAATGTTAGGTAGTGGAAAATCATCCTTAGGGTATGCTTTGTTGAGGTCTCTAAAGTCGATGCAGATAGGGATGCCCCCATTTGGTTTTGAAACTGGTACAAGATTGGATACCCATTCTGGATAATCAACTGGGCATATGAAACTGACTTCCAAGAGTTTATGTAATTCCACCTTGACTAGCAAGGCTATCCGAGGGTGCATTTTTCTTAGTTTTTATCTTACTGGCTTTGCTCCAGGGTAAACAACCAAGTGATGAACCACAACTTTCGGATCCAGACCCGACATGTCAACATAGGTCCATGTGAAATTTACCTTTCTTTCCTTTAGAAATGTAACCAATAATTCTTTTTCTTTTGTCAAAAGTGACTCAACATAGAAGGTGATTTGTGGTGTTGTCTCTATTCCCAGATTGACAGGATTGCACTATTCTGCCAAGACTGCTGATTTCTCCTGATGAAGTGTAGTAGGGGGGAGATTGAATCGCTCATCCTCCAGTGCCTCAGAGAGGTTTTCACCATTAGATGCATCCTTTATTTTTAATATTATTTGGTTAGGGAGTGACACAGTGTGGTTTTCACTCAATGACCCTGAGCTTATTCTCATTCTTTTTCTTTTGCGACTGAAGGACTCAATCGTCTCCCCCTAATAGGAATGGGTGTATAACATGATATCAAACCCAACCTTGTGGTCTCCACATGGAACTATATCCCTTAGTCCCATGAATTCTGAGAGTACCTCATCATTTTTGAATGTGCCTAGAACCAGTGATCCTCGTTTGTCATAGTCGATGAGTTGTGGGTTAACTAGGTTTACGTCATGAGTTTGGCGGTTCGACTCAATGGGTGAGGCACTAATCATTAGTAAGGAGGAATCCTAAAATAGAAAGGGAAGGCTAGTTATGGTATGCTCATCATCACTACTGGTGCAGAAATTAGTTATATCAAAAGTGAAATTATCTAGGGGAAAAACTATGAATATGGGTAGTTGAAGGGCGACTACCGATAATTGAGGAGTCCTAGGTGCTCTACTAGGGGTACCTCTTCCACATATGGTTATACTCAGAGGGGTACATCTAAGGCCGAGGTTTCTCATTCTTATTTCTACAATGATGGGTTCTAGTCGTCCATCACTATTTCTTCCTAGGCTTTAATTCCTGTTGTAGCCCATACCAAGCATTATTTGCAATCCTCTACTGGCTTCATCCATGGGTAGAGTGGGTGTAGGTATTTCATCATGGTACAATGTTCTTGAAATGCCTTCCTCATCTACATTCTCCCAACTTAGGTCCCCCTAATGGCGGAATCCAGAAGGGTCTGCCCTAACAGTGTAGATAGGTGTTTCAGCTGATTGAGGTTGCTCATGCAACCTAGGAGATTGTGGTAACTCTCCTACAATAAACACAATTTTCTTCATTCTGTAATCTCCACACCCATTGTCTTGGATCATGAGCTTGATGTCAAATATATCAGGGATGGAGGGTGTCTCTATCACAGACAAGATTAGATGGGTCTATATAAGAAGTGGATGGGCCTTCATCATTTTTTGGTACTTGGGGGATTTTGTAAAACTTGGCTTCCAAGTTTTTGCAGTAGGCAAATGGTTCCGGATCACCATTTATTGTGACCTCCTCATTATGGTATAGGAATTTGATGCATTGATGGAATCTTGAGGCGACTGCCTTCATTCCATGGATCCATGGGCATCCTAAGAGGATGTTGTATGGTTGGTCAAGATCAAGTACTTGACAAGTGGTTTCCATGGTTGTTGGCCCCACTTGGATTAGGATTCTGATAGTGCCTTGAGACACTCTTTCTTGATCATCGTATGCTCTTATGGTGATGCCTTTGTTCTTGTCGATGGAGTCCTCTGAGAGTCCCAAGTTCTTTATGAGCTTGAGGAAAAAAATGTTGAGGCTTACGCCTACATCCACTAGGACCCTTTTGACTTTCTTTTTGTGAACCAACACTTGAAGGTGTAGTGCACAATTGTGAGATGGCTGGGCGGGGAAATCTTGATCGGAGAATGTGAGGATATTTTGGGTAACGATGTTACCAACCATAGCCTAGAATTTTTCCATATCAAGGGTAACAGAGATGGTGGATGTAGCTAATTCCTCATCAAGGATTTTCCTATGGGAAATTTTTTCTTTTAATAATTCCATGATGGAGATTTGGGCGGGGGTTCTCTTTAGCTGGTCAATGATGCTGTAATAGTAGGGAAGAGCTTTTGGATTTAAAATGGGGGTCCTAGATGGCTATGATGCCCCTACAATAGTAACCTTTCCACCATGTGTGGTGACTCCACAATCGGCCTTGGCTCCTTTGATGTTAATGACCATGACCATCTCATCTACGCATGCGACAATGTCTTCATATACAAGGTTTGCACTAGCATACTTTTGCTTCCCTTTGTTGTTCCCTTGGTTATTTCCTTGATTATGATTCGACATTGGATTCATGTATATTTTAAGGTCTTGATTTCTAGTTGCTTATTCAACATTTATGATCTTGTCCTCAACGAGGTCCTGGATGATATTTTTCAACCTCATGCAGTTTGTGGTTGTGTGTCCCTTGATTTTGTGAAAATCACAGAGGAGATTTTTGTTGTACCATGGTGGTTTTGTCATGGGTTCCGCATATTGCTTAGAGTTGGAGATTTTGATAAGGTTTTCCTTAACCAACTTCTTCATTATGGATTCAATTGATTCTCCAATGGCCATGAACTTCTGCTTGGGAGGATACTTGTTTTGGGGAGGTGGTCCTCCTTGATTGCCCAAGTTATTTATTTAGTTTTTAGGAAGCGGTTGTTGTTTTGCCACTGTATTAGTTAGCACATTATTGTGATTGTGATTCTATGGCTGGTTATGAGTCTGAATATTGCATTGATGACCACCTTAGCATCAACCACTTCGTCGTTTGTAATATTTTTGTTCCTCGACCATGTTTGAGGTTTATCATTATAATTGGTGGATGAGTGATTATCCTGTTGTGGAGGAAATGTCGATGCGCCTCCTTGTGCAGTAAAGGCTCTTTCGATATTGAGTGCCTTTGGGATCAGTTGATCATACGTTGTGATGCATTGCATTTTTAGGTAGAACACCAAGTTTTCATCTAGATTGGATATGATAGTGCAAAATTGTTGTTCTTCTGGCATGGTCCACTTGCTTTGATTGGCCTTGGATTGCCATATTTGCAAGAAGGATGTGAATAGCTCTCCTTTTCTTTGTTTGAGAATTGATAGTTCCTCCAAACTAACATCTACACCCATGTTGAATGCATAATTTTGAAGGAATGCTTCAACGATTTCTTGGAATGTTTTAATGCCTATGGGTAGACGAGAAAACCATTCTATGGTAGGACCAATCAGACTTCGAGGGAAAAGTCACATTAGATAGGTGTCATCGTATGCAACCTCCATACAATGCACTTGAAATTCCCTGACGTGATTTTTGGGGTTTCCCATTCAATTATATTTATCAAATTCGGGGATCTCAAATCCCTTTGGGAATGGTACCATTGTGAGATATTTGTCAAATGGATAGAGACATAGGTTGCCCAAAATTCTAGTTGTTTTTCCTACTTGGAGGTCCAGCACCTGCTGCGAGAGCAGTTTGATTTATGCTGCAACATCGTTGTTCAGATCAAGAGGTGGGATGAATGCATTTTGAGGTGTTTGATTGATGAGAGGGGTATTGGTGGGGGTTTGCTACAAGCTCTGCTGTGCATTTAAGGCTTGCTAATATGTCTGGATTTGTGTCAACAATGCTTGTTGTTGATCTTGCTGCTGTTGTTCCAATGAAGCTTGTTGTTGGTCCAGTTGCTATTGTTCCCTTAAAGCTTATTGTTGGTCTAGCTGTTGTTGCGCCAATAAAGCTTGTTGTTGGTCTAGCTACTATTGTGCCAACAAAGCTTGTTTTTGGTCTATCTGTTGTTGTGCCAACAAAGCTTGTTGTTCGTCTAGCTACTATTGCACCAATAAAGCTTGTTGTTTAGCTTGCTGATGTGCCTAGGGCTTGTTGGTATGCTTGTTTATGAATTGCTTGCAGTCATGCTTGGTATTGTGCTTGCGCCTGTTGAGCCTGGTGCTAGTCTTGAGCTTGAGCTTGTGCTTGTTGGGTTGCTTGTACAACTTGCTGGGCTTGTGCAACTTGTGTAGCTTGTTGGGCAACTAGTTGTGTTTGCACTTATTGAGTAGACTGCTTTGCAGCTTGTTGGTTTTGTTGAAGTACCCTTTGATGGTTGGCCTTTTGGACTACTTGAATGATGGTGATGAATGAATTCGTCACTTTGGCTTTTGGTGGGATTGGTGGTGGATTGGGAATGGTGCTAACCGTTGTGGTAGGTGGAGGGGTTGTGTTGGTAGCTGGGACTTGGGTTGTTGGTGGTGTGGTTGAGATGCTTGGTCCTTGAGAAGGTATGTTTTGAGGGATTTGGGGACTGGTTGATGTATTGATTACGGTGGCTTGAATGGTTGCCACCTATTTTTGCGATGCTGCTGGAAAAATGAGAGGATTTGATGTGATGCTCAGATTACCTTGATTTGAGAAGCTAGTGGTGGGTAGGGGGGGAAGACCCAACCCAAGAGGTGATACAGAAGTGAGTGGTAATGGAGGGAATGATGTTATGTTCCCGTGGAAGAGTGATGATGAGAATGGGTTAGTGACTCCTGTTGTTCTAAACAAACCACCTTCTCCTTGCGATAGAGAAGTTTGTATGTTTAGCGGATAGATTGGTGTTGCATGGAATGAGGATGAATCAACATGATTATGGAAAGTGAGCGGGATGTATGGGTGTGATGGATTCACCGGGATAGAGTTATCCAGTGTGGTGCTGATATTTACCTCTCTATTGTTTACAAGGCGATGCTTTTGTAATTCACAAAACATGGCACTTCCTTTGTTAACAATTGGTGAGGTTGATGTGATTGTTGATATGGTTTGGGGAATTTCTTGAGTGATGTTTGGAATTGGGGGTATGCTTGCAAGAGGCCTTTCCATACCAGTACTTACGTCAAGGTTAGAAGGGAATTGGGCCCCTCCTTCCGTTAACGTGCATATGTATAGAGAAGGATTAAGTTTAAGCATGGCATTGACAATCCTATGATTATCTGGATTTTGGATCATTTCAGTTATTTCCTTTTGTGTCATTCCCAAGTCCTCATTGATGATTTCCTCTTCATAGTCTTCCTCTTGAGGATTTTGTGATGGTAGAGAAGAGCTATTTGGGGGATTGCTTGATCCCACAAGGTTTACTTTGGAGGTTGCTTGACTTAAGTCACTTGAAGTTGATATTTCTTTGGTGTTTTCCATGTTCCTCTTGTGTTGTGATCTTTTTTGGAGCATAAAATAGAGATTGTTTGATCTTTAATCTTTGGGTACAAAAAGGAGAAGAACTAGGAGAGTCCAAGGATCAAAAGGGTGATGATGGGAATGAGATAAATGGATGATGTGAATGAGTGAAACTCTTGAGGAACTCTTAGGGATGATGCTAAACTTTTTAGGGCTTGAATTGATTTGATTTTGACTAGGTGTGTTAAGCCAAACAAGATGATTGTAGACTTGTAAACTATAGGAAGTTGTGTTATCCTAGGGAAAACTCGCACAAGAGAATGAATTGGCTAAGTGTGTTAAGCCAATCAAAGTGATCATGAAATACTAGACCTTAGGAAGTTGTGTTATCCTAAAGGTAAATTTGTTCAAGAGGATTGATAATTTGACTAGGTGTGTTAAGTCAAATAAAGTGATGCTGATTTTTCCTTTAAGTTTAGCATGAATGATGTTTCAAAGTTCTCAGGAATTTGTTGGTGAGATGAGATTTGATTTTGATGAGGGTGGATGAGAGTGATGATTTTGATCCTAGACTTGACCTAGACAAGACTCTTTTTTACAAGACCTTGGTATTGAAGAACATGCCATACTTCCTATGTGAGAAAAGCAAACCTTTCAAAAAGCTCAAGATTTTGTTGATAATAGAACTCATACAAACTTGGGTTGTTCTTTGAAGCCTTCTTGTAGAAATTATACACCAATATTTCTCTAACTTCAAAAATCCTTTCAATACGCTCCTCACGAGCTTTTAGACTAAGCTTCATGAACTTTGGTTTTTGGATTTTGATTTTACAGGAAATCATTTGAGAAAACACATGTGAGGTTCAATTGTCCTTATCTTTGCTTAATGAGTTCCTTTTACCAAAAGCACTTTCTTGATTTATGATTTCAAACTAAATGTCTATGTCTTAATCCATTTTCATTCCACAAGGTCCATTATGTGAAAATAAAGGTCTTAAGAGCACAGTTTCCTAGGCTGACTTTAGTGAAAAAAAATGATTATTTAAACCCAACCACTTAGAAACCTATAAGGATGGAATCCCTAGGGAAAGCAAGAGCACTTAGATTTGTTGAAGGATATTTGTTTTCTCCAAAGGGTTTGAAATTTTGAAGCTTTTGTGAATGTTTGTTTTTCAATGTTTTAGATCCAAGCAAGGTGTTTTAATTTCAAGAACATGTACAATCCATAGGTTAAAAAGACAATATTTGTTGGGTTCCCACTTGGATGAATCCAGCTACGCATATTCAATGTGGATTATTAGATGCTTGACCACATAGGCTCCCCCTTATAGTGCACTCGCTTCTCAGGTCAGCCAAGGATCAGTACCCATGAATCTCCCATAGCATGCTTTTCATCTCTACAATAGAATTGCATGTATAACATGAGGCGGCTTCAAAGGACATGACCTTTTGCACCAACAAATAGATAGGATTTGGCCTTTGCTAAATAAGGGGTTTTAATGCGGGCATTCCATTCGTGGGGGACTATCCATGCATTGAGAGACCATTGCTACCCTTCTCATCGGAATAATCCTCATGATATTGGCCTTTGTTCTAATATCCACACTTATATCCTGGGTGGAAGTCGCTTGGCTTTAGCGTGTTCCCGGTTGGGTCGTTCCCTTGGGTAATTACTTTTTCCCACAAGGAAAACCCTCTAAGATAAAAAAAGCGAGCAATCATATCCCATAGTTCAATCAACCTTCGTTGAAAAACAACGGGAGAACACTCGCGATATGCCACACTCACACTCGCAAGATTGGTTCAATTTTAATCCAAAATGAAATGTGGAGGTAATTATTTTACTCAACTTAAGATCACAAAAGAGCTTTTGATTCTCAAGATCGCCATGAGGTGCGAAAGAAGCACATACATCCTTTTGATGATATTATCTTGAATAAATAATTACAAAACAAAACAAAACTTGTTCATTTTAAACCCACAAAGAAAAATGAATTCTTTTTAAAGCACCAAATTAAGTGTGGAATTCGCCTTGTTCAATATTTAAACCTCAACCAAATCAAGTAAAATTGTTTCTAAAGTTCTTTTTAATCCTTTTGTTTGCAAACTTTGAAAATAAAATTGTGTTGTTCTTTTTAGAGCCCAAAGAAAATTTATTGTTCCCTAAAGCATAAAAGATAACAAATTCCTTTTAAAGGAGATTAAAGATTCTCTAAAAGTGTTAAAAAACACTATAGTGTTCAAAAAAACTTGTATAGTATGAGATTGATGTCCCAATGGCACCTTCCATTTTGATTCCTTCCTTGCTCCTACTTACAAAATAATCAAAACTAGAAGATGTAGAGGTAGTAAATAAGTTAGGAAATCAAAAAGTTAGAAATAAAACAACACATGTTAAAAAAACCAAATTTAAATTTTTCCCTGTAACCACGCGGTGCAGTCAGCAAATGCGGCGCAGTTTGGAAACTTAGTGGAACAATAAAGCATTGCACCTCGACTGAGTGCGGCACTCTGCAAGAAACAAAGAGCACAAATGCGATGGAGTTTTGGCATGCGATGCAATTAGCAACTTTGGAAGTCTGTGGCAAATTTTAAAATTTTAAAATTTTAAAGTGGGAAAGTAGATGCGATATAGTTTAGAATTAGTGCGGTGCAATATAGCACCGCATCTATGAAAGTGGTGCAATATAGCGCCATGTGACTATCAACGACACAGTTTCCTGTGTGCACAAAGAAAATATTAAAAAGCACCAAATTTCTCAAAAAACGTGATGAAGTCCTTCAGATTTGCCCTCCTAGCGCCAAAATGTGAACCCCAATCCTATTCCTACATAGACATGACAAACAAACACATTAGTTAGTTGATATGCAAGATAAAAAAGGGATTCCCCATGAAATCCATTAACAATGCTCAATAATAGAAATGAAATGAAGAATAATACAAGAAACTAAATCAAATCTATTTAAGCAAAAAAAACTCTTGATCCCATGGGGGAGGTGGTGCTAATTGGTGTGTCGAAATTGGCTCTTTCCCAACTCTTTTGTAAGCTCTTTGATGATTTGTGGATGATTGAATCTCTTTAAAGAGATTTTGGCATAACCTAGCTATGAAATGGACAAAATTAGCTCTCAATGTGAAGAGAGTAACTTTTCTCTAAGTGTGGATGAGGATGAAGTTGAGAATAGTAAGTTTACTCAGATTGTGGATGATAAATGAGAGGAAGAGTCTCTCATTTATAGATTTCCAAATTGGAAGAGAGAGTGAAATTGAGCAATGTGGGATCATTTAACATCCAATGGTTATGTGCCACTTGTCAAGATGTGAATGGTTGAAGGTTGTGCACATTTTGGCCAAAGTGCCAATAAATGCAATTAGGTGGAATTTGAAATTGGGGAAATGACATGTGAGAGGGAAAGAGACATGAAATAAATGCCACTTGGGTCAATGAACAAGGACATGTAAGAGGAGTGAATGCCTTGTTGGATGTACAAATCCACTTGGATTTTGAATTTAAATTTGAGGGAATATTCCTCCTTTATTCCATGTTGAGAGAAAATGGGAAATTAAATAAATCAAAGTAATTGATTTATTGTGCAAGTTGCATTCTCTAGAGGACTTTAGTGATTGAGATTAAATTAATCAGGTTTTGATCAATTTAATGAGGGATTAGATGAAATTTTGATTCAAATTTATGAGCTGATTTAAATCAGAATTGAGAGGAAAGTGATTAATTAAATAAATGTTTTTGATTTATTTAACTAAAGGGGATAATGTTAGATTAAATCAAATAAGGTTTAATTTATTTAATTTAATGAGAAGACTTTAGGGATTTAATCAAATAAAATAAATTATTTATTTAAAAGGGGATTTTAGGGTTAATTAAATTAAACTGATTAATTTAATCAACAAAGGAGAAAGACTTAATTAAATAAATAATGATTTATCTAATTAAGAGACAAAAATTGATGATGAGCTGAGAGTGTGATTTAGGGAGAAATGTTGTTAGTAATTAGGATCAAGTGTGCTGGATCGAATTGTACATTTTCCATGTCTACAAAAGTAATGTTTAAACTTATATAAATGACATCAAATTAACACAAATTTTCTTTGATTTCTATTTGCATTGCTTATAGTAGCCCATTTCTAGCATGGCTAGTGGAATTCACTCTATTTCATTTTAGGTAGATGTTTATATTGAGTTTTTTTGTTTTGTTTTGACAATTTTTAGATGATTCATTTGATGATTTTATTAATCTTCATTGTTACACATAGAATCCAAAATTAAATTAGATGGATGCTACATGTTAAAATTTAATTTTTAGGAGCTTGAAGATATAAAATGGAAAAATTGACATAATAGATTCAAATTCATTATTAGTGATGGTTGTGGGAAAACTTTTATTTTCAACTAATTTAGAAAACCTAAGAGCTTTCATCAATGTTAATGCAAGTTTCCATTAATTTTTTTGTGCCATAAAAAAATCACCTTCATCATTTGCTTAGATAAATTCAAGTGACTTGATAGAGTTGGTTTAATGCAAGTTTCCATTCATTCATGCCATTTACCTTTCTAAGAAATAAAAAGGGAAATTTTTGTGCAATTGAAAATGCTTTTTGTCTTTCTAAGTTACCTCATTGCCGAAGAAATAGTGAATAATTCCAAGATATAGCATCACAAACCCTTCTTTGAATTCATGTTTTTCATGGCTTGGTTGATAATCACAATGTAGTTTTGACAACAATAAGCACAATAATCTCTAGTTTCCAAAGGTGGCAACAACTTATACCCTAGGTTTGACACAAGTCTTTGCTCCTAAGCATTTTTCCACACTCCAAATACTCCCCTCAAACCCTTCTTAACATTGATCGATGCTTACATGAATCAATTTTGTATAAATCCCTCAAAGTACTAGGTTTTACACAATATAGTTGCAAAAAGAAACAAATTGTCCTCAATAACACACCAAATGATGATTTAGGTCCCCTTCTTTTTTTAGCACATGCATATAGGCCTACAAAAAATTAGTACCAAGTTTCATATATTTTCACTAGACGCATCAAAAGTTATGGGTTTTTTGAAGCTCACTATAAACCCTAGGTTGGGGACAACAATGTTTGATAAGTCACATTAGTTATGCATTGTAAAGTAATGCTTTGAGTTTTAAAGATATACAATGCAATATAATCAATGATATCAATACGTTTCATAAAATGCAATGTAATCAACAGTATGGATATGTTTGAAACAATCCATTACAAGTAATTTTATTGCGGTATGGAGGTAGATGTATGTATGAAAAATGTTCTAGCATAGAAATGTTTGATAATTCCAAACAACTTGCTACCTTATTTCATAAAATACTTTGGTGTTGGCTCATAAAATGCAATATAATCAGTGACATCAATATGTTTCATAAAATGCATTACTTACTTTTGTTCTATGTGTGTTTGTGAACATGTAGTATTCAAAGTCATGCCAAGGAAATGACCAAAGGATCTAACACTTGAAGAATGTGCAGTTAAAAATGCAAGGAGAAGAGAATAAAAAATTGTAGCTCATGAAGCAAAGGAATTGCAGCTCATACAGTTAGAAATTCCCGTGCAATCTAAGAGAGATGTCCAATTGAAAAAAAAAAGGGCATGAATCAACAAAATTCATGGAAGGATACAAATGGATCTCGAAGTTAGGGGAACATCATCAAGCATAGGTGAAGTTGAATGCGCATATCTAGTTGAAGACACACCTACACCATGTGGTTTTCCAAGTAAATCAGAAATCACATCTCCAGTTGAAGACACAGTAGCAATAACATGTGGTTTTCCAAGTACATCACAAATCACATCTATAGTTGAAGACACACCATCAACAACATTGCATTTTGAAAGTACATTAGCAAACACATATCTATTTGAAGGAACTCCACAAATGACATCTCAAGTTGGAGGTACAACATCATTTACATGTCAATCTCAAGGCATGTCATCAATTTCACCTCTGATTGAAGGTACGTGATCTATCCCCAATGTTGTTGACATTCCTAATGTTGGCACAAATTTACATTTGAGAAATACTCCTAGAGTTTTTCATAGAAAACCTAATTTTTTTATTGATATTGATTCCAATGTTTTGAAATGGATGCCCAATAAGATTCCAAAATGTTCATGTCAAAGATATGCACAGAGGATATGGAGTTTATTTTTTGAGAAGCTAAGTGAGGGTGGAAGATGCCAACTATTTTTTGAAATGATGAGGCAAATCAAATTTAGTCCCACCATGAAGGCTCTTGGGCTAAGAGTTTTGAATGACTCAAGTGAAAATTCCATTGTAAATTACTCGATGAGTGCATACGAGAACGTGGGTTCTACCTAACACACGAAGGATAGTTGTGCCACATGACATGTGATGACAACAACACTGTTAAGAAGTCAAAAAAGGAACAAGGTGAACCTTATAAAGATAAGTAAGTCTTTAAAAATAAGTAGATCATGTCTCTAATGAGAGCCAAATCAAGGCATGAAAGAGTGGAGGATCCAAATAGAAATGAGTTATGGGCATTCTCGGGTAGAGTGCCATAGAAAGATAAAAGAATTGCTCAAGCCTTGAGATCTTTAATAGTAGATTATTGGAAGGATAACATAAGGACCTCTCCAAATCAAAGAGATGTTGTAAGAAGGAGAATTGGTAGTAAAATCCATGAGCCACATCCAAAGAATTATTTGGATACCACTCAAATCCAATTTTTTGCTGATTTTGTATGAAAGTTTCCTGAAATTAAAATATGTCAAAGGTATTTTGAAATGCTAAATCCTTTTTATATCAAAATAAATCACACACACACTACTTGTTGTTGTAGAGTACATATTTATTTTTCTAACCATTCTGATGTTTATCAATGTATATGTGTAGATATGCATACTGACAATGTTTTGCAAGAATGTAACATAAGGCCTCCACCTAAATCCTCAAGGGAATTCTTATCTTCCATTTTATGTGAAAGAGTGGATGGTAATTTCTTTTACAAGAATTAATGTTTGGATGGCACATGTGATAATTGTGGTGGCATGCAACATTTACCAATTTTATAACACATGGCTAGTACACACACAATTGGAGATGAAATTGTGGAATTTGGAAAATACAAGACAGTGACCTACATTCTAAAAGATGGGAAAGAAGCAAAGAAGTGTGAATTGGTCATTGATAAGATTCAAATGTATCAATTTATGGGAATTTTTCGTGATCAGGTGGTCTATGAGTATGCAAGGAATACCCATAGAGCTCGATGGTTGGAATCACAGTTCAAGTTATGCAAGGACATGTTTCCACTTCGTAGCATCATTTTAGTTGTTGAATTCATGGAGAACTACATACTACAACCATAGAATGAGGTGCAATCATAGTGCTAAAACTACATAGAGGTTTCTATATTTGTGCATATAGCATTCATTCATGCAAATGATGGTCTAGAGGACAATAGGAAATTATTGAGGGAGTACCACTTT
Organism: Sequoiadendron giganteum; assembly: GCA_007115665.2. NCBI lineage: Eukaryota > Viridiplantae > Streptophyta > Pinopsida > Cupressales > Cupressaceae > Sequoiadendron > Sequoiadendron giganteum. Next base: position 507,505,081 of record CM021109.1, read on the forward strand.
TACATCAGTGATGATCGTACACATTCTATAGAGTTTGTGCAAGGTTGCTTTCAGATGTTCTATGCTAATCTGGCTACCAAGGTCATATCATTCAGTCAACATATCATATGGTCAAATAAATATACATCATAATTCAAGAACTCTAGAATGTTTTACTAGTTGAGCAGGATGCATAGGATCAGTGGTGTTCCCCATATTTGGAACTTCTCTGAGGTTAGGCATTGAAAGGGGGAGCATGATGGAGTAGGTACATGTATCAAAAGATCCTTAGCATGAGAAGAATTAAAGTACAAAGATAGTGTAAAGTTGACAAATGAAAGATTAATTGTCCAGTGGTGTAATCAAGCAATGGGTCCAGGTAGTGAAGTTAATTCTTTAGTTCGTAGATGTTTTCATTTAGTAGATGATACTAACATTGCAAAATATGAGGATTGTTGTACACTAACATAATCATGTGAGCTACACTCTTTTAGAGGCTCTAGTGTAGGTACATGGACTATCCATACACAAAATATGGCATACTTTTGTTTTGCATGTACACTTCAAGCATGGAATTATTGTGAGTCAACAAAGTGGGTTGACGAATGGTATGTAAGAAGTCGAACTCCACTTGACACTTATCAGCTCCCGATAGCTCTATAAATCATGGAGATGCAATCACTCATTGAATTTGATCATGTATTAGACCTACTAGAACCAGGTAATATATCTTACTTTCAAGATTTATTTTTATTTTCATTAAATACATCTAATAAGATGAACATATCAATGCAGAGCACATTTATGTGGTGAGCAGATAAAGACAATGAAGAGGGTACATATTATTACCTGTGTCAAGAAAAAAAGAAATTGGAGGCCTTAGTTATAGATGGAGAAAACATAGAATATCCTATAGGTTTGGTGGTTGTTACTAGAACATGGCTTAGAAGGTACCCAATTAATAATGTTGCAGTTTGGTTGTTCAAGAAATTCGACACACATCGAAAGATTCTTCACTACTCAAACCTTGTTGTTGCAACCAAAATTCATTTGGTCAAATATAAGGGAAGACCTATGAACAAGAACTGTTGGAAAGTGCATGAGTCTGACCAAGAGGCAATTATTGACACAATAAAGAGTAGAGTAGACCTGGATGGCTCCCTGGATTGATTTGTAAGTATGCACATTGAATTTGTAAAGTCATGTTATTGATCACTGATTTCTATCAAGCGTTTAAGTTTGATTGTAGAAGGGTTTGAAAAATTGCATTATTGTTAATTTGCAAAATGATAATTATATGTTTCTCTCTATTGATCACCTTTAAGTTTGTATTCTCTATTGGTGTTTGATGTCATATGCATTTAGGACTATCATTGATGCATTTGTGGCTATATTTTAACCCACTTATTAATTATATGTTTTCTTTAGTGAATAGATATGCAAGACTAGTGAAGAAGAAAAAAGGGAAAGGCTTCATTATAGATTTCCAACTTAAGAAAAGAACAACATCGGTTGCTAGTGCATTTTCTGATTTTCAATATTCTCTTTCTTTTCCATTTCGTAGATCTCTTGGATTCTTATATGCTACATGTTTTATCTAACTTATATTTGTATACGTCTAAAATTTATACGTAGGATCATCAATAGATGAGAAAGTAGCGAAAGATAGGCCACATCACCATTGTAGGACCTTCAATCGATCTACTTATAACATGCATGAAGGTGATAATAAATCTGGTCAGAAGGTGTATGCCTGACATCATTCAGTTATTGGTCTTTTAATGATTTTTATGTGAGTCCATATCTGAAATTGCTAGGCTTTTGAAGGTTTTTTGTGGACCAAATTCCAATGAGAGTACACAACAATAGAGAGGCTACTACCCATGTGTTTCCAAGGGAGTAGGGAATGTATATGTTTTAAAGCATTTTGGAATGCAAATAACTGGGCCATTTGAGGTGGATTAATGAAAAAAAACTGGGCAACAACTCCTTTTGTTTCTTCTTATACAATATATTTCATGATCTGGGCTGTAAATGGGATGATTATTTCCTTGCATGTATTGCTACAAGTATTGAGAAATGGGAGGATTTTCAAGATGTTCTTACATCACTATTGTAACATTTGTTATTGACTTAGTGTATTTATGATATACACAGATTATGAGAAATTAATACATGCAAATGTGTATATTCCTTAATATATGCCTCAATTAAATGTGTATATTAAATTTAAAGTTAGTTGTAATGGTTTTTGGTTTACATTTAAATTTTTCTTGAAGGAAAAGCATGTGGGTTTATGAAAAAATATAAAACAATGCATTCTATTGTACAAAGGCATATTTTCTCGCTCTTCCATCAACTGTAGAACTCCTTCCTAATGTAGAGGAAGGACAATCAACATGAAAATAGACCCAAAAGGAAAATAATTCTTGCATGTTCTTCATAACTGCTCCTAAATACACTTTTAACGAACCTAGTAATGAACCTACTTCGAGACTTTGATTCAACACAATGTAGAGATAGTGTGAACATCATGGCAGACTTGTCTAAGGTACTTGAATGGTCATAACAATTTTTTTGTGGAAACTCAACAATGCAACAATTCATGGGGCTTACAAGATTTGTGTTGAAACTAGGAAAGGCAACATTAATGGGCTAAAGCCAAATCAATAAGGATTCCTTCAAACCCTCAACCACTAACTTAGAGGCCTTAGTAGAAAATTTCAAAGGTGTTTCCATTTGTTATTCACTACCAAGACTCATTCAAAGAACCAACTTGCTTGGACACGAGCACCTTGATTATGACTATAAAAATAGTCCTCTTGGGACAGTCATAAAATGACTTGTATTAACCCTTCAAAAATGCTCAAAACCCCAAGGTATAGGTCTACAAGACCTCTCCACATATTCCCAACATCTTCACCAACCAAAAAGAACCCAAGCCACTCCTTATTTCACTCAAAAATCACAAAAAAAACTTGCTTCAATTCATTCCAAATTTGAAAAAAACTACAACCATGCTTCCATGATGCAGAGGTAGGGTTTACTTGGTTTCAACAACAACAATGGTTAAAGGCTTTTAGGACTCAAAACATAGTTGACCATTCAATGGCTTGGTCATGGATTTGTCTTAGGACTTCTTGGAATTATTGAATTGGATCTTCCTATGTCATGATCAAAATTTTCAAATGTGACTCAGAGGGAAATAACTCATTCATGTGTGTTGGCATCCTACTAGACACAACAAACTACCTTTTGACAGTCTCCTTAGGACAATATACTCTTGGCCTTGTCAAACAATCCCATAGGACAATCAATATAAATGTAATGGAATGATCGTTTAAAGGCTTATAACTTCTTGAAATAGGCTACAAGGCTTCAATTACACCCACTCTTCATTCTTGATTCACAAATGCACTTCAAACATGTTCTTAGGCACCTAGGGTCAAAATTGCCTTATATAGTCCTAATAGGACAATCACATCAAATTGACACAAAATTCTTATCATGGATCAAATACTCATTAAAATAGGTCTATAGGACCTTGGAACACATTCCCATCACCTTCTCAAATTCCAAACCGGACCTAATCATGCCTTGATCCACCCAACTTACTTTCCAATGAATACACAGTCTGATTTTCATTGTGAAATGCAACAAACTGTCATTAATAACTTTCAGAGAACACCTAATGAATTCAATCGCTCTAGTGAGGTTGAAGATAACATAGTTACAAAAAATTTCTCATTTTTTTACAAAGATCTAACAGTGGAAACAAAATTTATGACATTTTTCCCAAAACAGATAACTCTAGGTAGGGTTTCAGGCGAGTTTTAGTAATTTTGCAATAACTTTCAAAATACTCAATGAAAAGACACAAAACCAAATTAAAATTAAAGTTAGTTCATCACTCTATCAAACAAGACCAATCTCAAGATTGTACTAATCTGTACTAGTCTATACCATGCAATGGAGTAGCAATATTGCAGAAAAAAATATAGAAATAGTCTTCACAATCATTGAAATTTCATTCAAATATTCAACCAACCCACCTCCAACCCTTGTGTCATGCATAGAAATCATATTTATGATTTTAAAGACAAGCAACAACTCCCAACCGACCCTCAACCAACTTCTAACAACTTTTCAAAAAGTTGAAATTACAATAAAAAAAGTTGGCATTGACAACATTGACTACAATTGAGCAATTTTTGCAACTTTTACACAAATGACACAAAACTTTGAGAAATGACCCTAAATGACGGAAATTGGTAAAAAATGACCTTATTAACATGAAACAACACAAAACAAGACAAAAAATCAAACCTTTCCTCCTGTAGGCAATTTTTCTTGAGGGTGCTCCTGCACCATTCCATTCAACCATTACAACCTATTCATGCTTTTTATAGCCATTTACGATTGATTCCAATGATTAGGAATCATTTTCTTGATTGCATGTAACCGTTACCTGATTTTTGACAACTTTCTAAAAATACATGACAACTTTTCTTGGCCATTTGGATTTTTTTTGTAACTTTTGAATCAATGAACCTCTAAGCACAGTAAAGTGGATTACATGATTTCACATGGTCATGAATGACCTTAGGAAACTCGTAAACACACCAAATAACTCCTAACCACACCAAAAAAATCCTAATTTTTTTTTTATACAAAATACCAAAAGGGCAGAACAACATGAACAATGGGGGTAGTGATATTTCAATACCCTCCAACACCTTTGACAACTCTAAAAAATTCTTCAACCAACCAATCTCTCCAAACAACCACTTGGAATTTAGTGCTCTTGTCAACTTTGGAAACATAGTCACATGGCCAATAGCACAAACAAACGATGGAACAACATGAGCACATTGTGAATGCAATTAGAGTCAAAAGGTCAATGGAATGGAATTCCAAGTGAATGTTTCCAAGAAAATTCATTTGAAGCAAGAAGATTTCCAAATTTTCCAAGGATTTACATGTGTGATAATAAATATATTTTTAGTAATTTTTAGCTTATTTAGGTGAGACACTGGTTTTCGCTCTGAGCTACGTTCAATTAGCAGAATCCCTTACGAGTCCAAAGTACAAAATCGCTGCAATCTTTGATGAGCTGTTACTTAGACACCATGATTCTTAGAAACTTCTTGTCTAAGGCTATGAGATTGTGTTGGTTCTCTCTACAATAAACTCTCTCAGTTTTTTCTATCTCAGAGGTGTTTTCCTGTGGTGGTGACATTTCACTTGGGGAAAAAGTTGTTAAATGCAAGTAGTGCAAAGTTGCAAAGTGGTGCAACTTTCATTCTACAATGCATGTGACCAAATAAAATATTTTGACACATCCAAGTGTGTACATTTAGGCTAGGAATTTTCCTCTTTCACACCCAAACACGTTGAATCACTTCGAGCTACGTTGAATTGATAGAATCCCTTAAGAGTCCAAAGTGCAAAATGGCTGCAATATTTGATAGGTTGGTACTCGAACACCATGATTCTTATAAAATTATTGTCTAAGCCTATGGGTTCATGTTGGGCCCCTCTACAATAACCTTTCTCGGTTTTCACTATCTCAGAGGCTTTTTCTCGTGGTGGCAGATTTTCACTTGGGGAAAAAGTTGTCAAATGCAAGTAGTTGAAAGTTGCAAAGTGGTGCAACTTTCATTCTGCAACTCATGTGACCAAATGAGCTGTTCTAAAACTTTTGGGTGGGTACTTTTATGTTAGGCATGGTCCTATTTTGCATCTAAACAACGTTGAATCGCTCCGAGCTACATTCAACCGAAAAAATCCCTTAAGAGTCCAAAGTGCATAATGGCTGCAATCTTCAACAAGCTGTTACTTAGATATCATGATGCTTAGAAACTTCTCATCTAAGCCCATGGGATCGTGTTGGGCCCCTCTAAAATAATCTCTCTCAGTTTTCACTATCTCGGAGGTGTTTTCCCATGGTGACGAATTTTCACTTGAAGAAAAATTTATGAAATGTAAGTAGTGCAAAGTGGTGCAACTTTCATTTTGCAACTCGTGTGACCAAAAAACTATTACAATGCATCTGGGTGGGTATGTTTATGTTAGGAATGGTCCTCTTTCACACCTAAACATGATAAATCGCTCCAAGGTACGTTCAATTGGTAGAATCCCTAAAGAGTCTAAAGTGCAAAATGGCTACAAACTTCAACATGTTGTAACTCAGATACTATGATGCTTAAAAACTTCTTGTCTGAGCTTGTGGGATTGTGTTGGGACCCTCTACAATAACCTCTCTTGGTATTTACTATGTCAAAGGCGTTATCTCATGGTGGAAAATTTCCAGTTGGAGAAATAGTTGTCAAATGCAAGTAGTGCAAAGTTATAAAGTGGTGCAACTTTCGTTCTGCAATTGTTGTGACCAAAAAAACTATTCCAACATATCTGGGTGGGTAGTTTTATGCTATACATGGTCCTCTTTCACACCCAAACATGTTGAATCGCGATGAGCTACATTCAACTGGTAGAATCCCTTAAGATTCCAAAGTGAAAAATGACTGCAAACTTAAGCATGTTGTTACTTAGATACTGTGATGCTTATAAACTTCTTGTCTAAGTCTATGGGTTCATGTTGTTCCCCTCTACAATACCCTCTCTCGGTTTTCACTATCTTGGAGGCATTTTCCCGTGGTGGTGAATTTTCACTTAGGAAAAAAGTTGTCAAATGCAAGTAGTTGAAAGTTGAAAAGTAGTGCAACTTTCATTCTACAACTCATGTGATCAAACAAACTATTCTGAAATGTCTGGGTGGGTATGTTTACACTAGACATGGTCCTCTTTTGCACCCAAACATGCTGAATCGCTCTAAACTGCATTCAATCGACATAATCCATCAAGAGTCCAAAGTAAAAAATATCTTTAGCATGCTGTTACTCAGATACCATGACATTTAGAAAATTCTCATCTAAGACTATGGGTTTGCATTGGGCCCCTCTATAATAACCTCTTTCAGTTTTCGCTATCTCGGAGGCTTTTTCCCATGGTGGCGAATTTTCACTTGGGGAAAAAGTTGTCAAATGCAAGTAGTTGAAAGTTGGAAAGTGGTGCAACTTTCATTCTACAACTCATGTGACCAAAAAAACTATTTTGACGTATCCAGGTGGGTAATTTTACAATAGGCATGGTCCTCTTTTGTACCCAAACACACTGAATCGCTTTGAGCTACATTCAACTGGCAAAATCCTTTAAGAGTCCAAAGTGCAAAATGGCTACAATCTTCAGCATGATGTTACTCGGATACCATGATGCTTGGAAAATTATTGTCTAAGCCTATGGGATTGCATTGGGACCCTCTACATTAAACTCTCTCAGTTTTCACTATCTCAGAGGTGTTTTCCCGTGGTGGAAAATTTTTACTTGGAGAAAAAGTTGTCAAATGCAAGTAGTGCAAAGTTGCAAAGTGGTGTAACTTTTATTCTCCAACTTGTGTGACCAAATGAACTATTCCAACATATTTGGGTGGGTACATTTATGCTAAGAATGGTCCTCTTTCACATCCAAACACACTAAATTTCTCTGAGCTACATTCAAGTGACAAAATCCCTTAAGAGTCCAAAGTGCAAAATGGTTGCAAACTTCAATATGTTGTTACTTGGATACCATGACGCTTAAAAAATTCTTGTATGAACCTATGGGATCACATTGGGCCCCTCTACAATAAAATCTCTCATTTTTCCCTATCTCAGAGGCGTTATCCTATGGTGGCAAATTTTCGCTAGGGAAAAAAGTTGTCAAATCCAAGTAGTTGAAAGTTGCAAAGTGGTGCAACTTTCATTCTACAATTGGTGTGATCAAACGAACTATTCCAAAATGTCTAGGTGGGTAATTTATGCTAGACATGGTCATTTTTCCCACCAAAACATGTTGAATCACTCCGAGCTACAGTCAATTGGCAGAATCCCTTAAGAGTCCAAAGTGCAAAATGACTGCAAACTTCAACATGCTATTACTCAAATAACATGATACTTAGAAACTTCTTGTCTAAGCCTATGAGATTTCACTGGGCCCCTATACAATAACCTCTCTTGGTTTTCTCTATCTTAGAGGTGTTTTCCTGTGGTGGAAAATTTTCATTTGGGGAAAAAGTTGTCAAATGCAAGTAGTGCAACTTTCATTTTGCAACTCGTGTGACCAAACAAACTATTCTGACATGTTTGGGTAGGTACGTTTATGCTAAGAATGGTCCCCTTTCACACCCAAACACGTTGAATCGCTCCAAGTTACGTTCAATTAGAAGAATCCCTTAAGAGTCCAAAGTGCAAAATGGCTACAATCTTCAGCATGTTGTTACTCAGATACCGTGACACTTAGAAACTTCTCATTTGAGCCTATGTGATCATGTTGGGCCCCTCTACAATAAAATATCTCATTTTTTTCTATATTAGAGGCATTTTCTCATGGTGGTGACTTTTCGCTTGGGGAAAAAGTTGTCAAATGCAAGTAGTGAAAAGTTACAAAGTGGTGCAACTTTCGTTTTGCATATCGTATGACCAAATGAACTGTTCTAATGTGTCTAGGTGGGTATGTTTATGCTAGGCATGGTCCTCTTTCACACCTAAAAATGCCAAATTTCTCTGAGCTACATTCAACAGGCTGAATCCCTTAAGAGTCCAAACTGCAGTTATTGTCACTGAATAGTGCACCCTTGCTAAGATGCAAAACTCAACCTACTAGTGAAACATTAGATCCGAATATTCAATATCCATGACGTATGGTTTTTCGTGCTCTAGAGTTATAAAACATGATTTGGCAGTAGCTATAGGACCATGCTTCTCAATGATTTGTCATGTTATTTCACATATAGAAAATGGAAGGAGGTTTTTTAACTTATTTAAATGATGAATATGGGAGAAATGTGATAACTACACATGGGTGATACAGCCAAAAACCAAGCTTATATTTTTGTTCATATACATATAATATCTTAAGAATATCATTAAAACTGACCTCTGCATTTATTTTATTTAATGAGATGTCAAGTGTTATGATATTGGCAGATCTGCAAATAAATTTTGTTGGTTGGATCAACAACTATCATGTGTTTTGATACACATTCATACAAGTTCATAAAGGTATATATATATATATGCCCGTGAGGTTTGAAACATCCACTTGTTTTATAGATGCAAATGCAATGATTGCTAATCTTTAGAATTAGAACCATTAGTTGGTGGATGCTAGCCTCAGCCATGAATCAAAAGCAATACATTTTGCTATGATATTTTTTTATGGGAAGGAGCTCTTATAGTTCATTTGAAACCCTTTGGTGTTAAAGTCCTTGCCACTAGACAATAATATAACTCAAGAAGCATGGAGAATACACACAAGTACATGAATTATACAAATGAATCATGAAGAATATGTACATGAACACATGAATTATACATTGGAAGAACGAAGCATACACGTGAATACACATAATATATGTGAAGTATACACATGAATAAGTGAAGCATACATGTGAATAAGTGAAGCACAAGTAATTGAAGCATTGCAAAGGATACAAACCACCAGGAATGAAGATTATTTACAAAATATGCATTAGATGGAGCTTATTGAGCAATTGATAGTAATTAATTAAGCATTAGATGTAAAAAAAATCCATGCCTACAACATTCAAGAATACAATTTACACAATACACATGATAACATCATTCAAGAATGGCAGTAGAAAAATAATATTTTCTTTAATCAAAAATCCGTAAGGCTATATGATGATATATACTGATAAAAGTATATACAATATATCCAAAAAATCCATATAGGTTTAGTACAAAAGAGCCATATGGACATAAAATATCACATATATATCGATAGTACAAAACATATGTTCTAAAATGACACATAGGCATACAACAAATGAACCTAATACATAGTCATTTCCCTCTAGGGGAAGGAAAAATATCTCGTACTGCCTTCAAAATTTGGCCAGATGGAGTGCCTGTTGGTTCTCTTGTCTTTCGAACATGCTCACTAGTCCTCCTCTCTTCACTCTGGACCTTCAACTGATACAATAAAAATTAAAGATGTTAATACATATAAATTGAATTGTGGAATGGCATATAAAAAAATATGCACACTTACCACATACATATAGTCATCATGCATATTTACAACATTACCACATCCATGATATGGAGTGACAACCACCTATAGAAACCATCAAGATAAAAATTAAACTACATAAAATTATCATGAAAATTTTCTATAATAGACCATAAAAGAGCAAATATAATGTCAAATCGAATAATCTATTGCATACCTCTCTCAAAGGATCATAATTGGCTATTGCTTCAGAAACTCCATGGTCCATCATGCCATCAACATCACCAAGGTTGTCTGATGTCAACAATTGCAAAGGAAAAAACATATCTAATAATAATATAAAGAAGTTTAGGTAGTCCCTTTATATCTGTCATAAATGAAAGAGTAAATGGTTGGCCTCAGTTGAGACTATAATATAGTGCTTATAGATCAAAAAATGGTGAAAGTAATAAGTCCATAGGGATAGTAAAAACTATTGCAAATGCCAAAGTTTAGTGCTCATTGAGATTCAAATTGCATATGCTAATGAACTAATGTTAATGAGGGCATGCTGTCAACATAGTGATAATTCCACAATGAATTTCAAATGAATGAAGTGAGGATTACTATGTTACTAGAAAATTTCAAAGGGATAATGGAACATACAATGAATTAGGACGTGTCTAGGGTTTTACTATAGCACATGAAGCTGGTTGTTAAGGTGTGCAATAGTAATGGAGGAGACAACTTTGGTCAATAATGAGTGGAAGGAAAGATTTTTTCTAATGGTGTATAGGATAAAATTTGGATGGAGGTGCTATAGCATAGAAGGGATAAAGAGACAAGACCAACAGGGGTTAATGGAACATATGGTGAAATAAGAGAGGGTACAATGGGATGGGAGTCAAATCCAACAATAGAACATGGGATGGACTAGAATAGATTAGTGGGATGGGCTAGGATGGGATAACAAAAAATAACGTGAACTATTAGAGGTTAATGGGAAGGGATTAGGAGGGAATAAAGAAACATAGGGCGAATTAGGGAAATATAATGGGACAAGACCAAAAGGGGATAATGGAATATAAGGTGAAATAAGAGAAGGTAATGGGATGGGAATAGAAGGGGTTAATGGAACATAGGATGGACTAGTATAGATTGATGGGATGGGCTAGGATGGGATAAAAAAATATAGGGTGGACAACTAGAGGTTAATGGGATGAAATTAGTAGGGAATAATGCAACATAGGGTGAATTTGGAGGTGTCTAGGGTTTGACTATACTACATGAAGTGTGAACTTGACCTGTGTGTAGTAATAATAGAGAAGAATTATCTAGGGTGAAACGTGGATAAAGATGGTATAACATAGAATGAATAAAGGAACATAGGGTGGAACATAGGAGATCATGGAACATCTAGAGTGAAATAATAATGGGTAAAATAAGATGACAGTATAAGGGCATAATGATACATAGGATGGACTAAAAGATATTAGTGGGATAGGCTAGGAGGGGATCATGGAAAATAGGGTGAGCTATTAAATGTTAATGGGATAGGATTAGGAAGGAATAAATGAACAAAAAGTGAATTAGGAGAAGATAATGTGACATGATCAAGAGGGGATGATGGAACATAAAATTGACTAGTAGAGATTAATTGGATGAGCTAGGATGGGATAATAAAACATTTTTAAGGTGAACTATACTAGAGATTAATGGGAAGTAATTAGGAGGAAATATTAGACCATAAAGTGAATTAGACAATGTCCAAGGTTTGAATATAGGGGATGAAGTGGGAACTTGAGGTGTGTAGTAATAATGTGTAAGAGATTTCATAAATAATGATGAGAAGGAAAGATTTTTTGTAACGATATGTGTATAAGATGAAATATGGAAGAATGTGGTATAATATATAAGGTGTTAAAGATTGGGATATGTGATATAAAATGATTAAAATATGTGTGATGAAAGGAATGGAAGAATGAGATGGATGTTGAATGGTAATTATAATTAGGATCTCACAAGACCAGCCAATGTTTGTGTTTCTCATCATTTTTTTATATTTGTATACGTGAAATTACAAAAACTAGCTAACATTGTTTTACAACACCATTAATGAATAAAGGCTATCTAAGTGTAAGTTGTTTGAGGAAATGAATTTTGAGGTGTGGAGGTCAAAGGTCCACCAGGAAAATATTTGAAATCCAAAGCATGTTATGAGATAAACATTCAAATATAACATTCAACTGTTGAAATGCAATAATTGTTGGAATCAAGGAACACTTGGGGGGTGGGTGGGGGGGTTGAATTAGTGTTCTGCACTTTTTCACTTTATTAATTTGATTGTTAAAGTACTTATAACATTCAACCAAAATAAATATGCATGAATATAAGACAAACAACCTTAACACTATAACACAAGAATTTTTACGTGGAAACCCTGTCAAGGGAAAAACCACGGTGGAAGGCTAATCCAAAATATGAGTATACTCAGAAAAAAATGTTTACAAAATGGGAATGCACTTGCATTCAGACACACTTCCTAGAGCTCATTGCTCAAAATAGAAAGGCTCACTACCTTATAAGACATTTAGATTAAATCCATCTGAAGAATTGAATTGAGAAAGTAGCATCCGCTAATGCCTGATTACAGTTCTAGTTAGGCTCAACAATCAAATTCTTGACCTTCTATTTGATTCTACTCTTCTACTCTGCTCTGCTTCAATTCACATCACAAATCCTTTTATGCATAAGTGAAACTATGCATAATCACTCTATAATCCTTCTGATATTCACAACTCACATCAAAACAATTCACATCAATATCAAAATCATATATCAATCACTTATATATATATTTCCATCAAATATTTAATCGCTACTTGTCGGCTCCAACAAAAATATGAAAGTATTTACAAATTGTCAGCTCAATCCATGATCAATTCTCAATGCGCACCAACCAAAGTTGGCCATAGCATAGTAATGACCCAAATCAACATGTTCAAACACAAAAATACTTATAAAATAATTACTCCTCAAATATCTATAACAACTATATCCACGAAGTCAGCCTTTATGCACTATAAAATAGGAAATTAATCAACCGGATCTTATAACTCGCATATGGATCGATACGAGGCTCTAAGATTCAAGAGTAACAAAGATCATATGCCAAACAACCTTCCTTGAGATCCATAACTAGAAATAATAACATAAAATTATATGTGAATCGATGAACACAATTTTGTTGGATGCTCTATTCTAACTTGAGTTAATCACAAAAATTTGATCCGACTTTCAGTATGATCAAATGATGACTTGTGGATCAAATCACTAACTAGGGTTGCCATCAGTGACAAAACCAAATGATATTTGTAGTGTCTCTTACCAACAATCTCCCCCTTTGGCATTGATGGCAACACTTAATGAAAAATGACTAAGTGTCGGATCAGGAATTACACTGCCAACCTTCAAAATTTCAAAAACACAGCTCCCCCTGAGATGATTAAGGTATTTTTCACTATCCTATTCCCCCCTGTTGACATCAATGGAAAAGGTAGGAATCTGCATACCAAAAATCAAATAAAAACTGCTATGAACAAACTGTATATGTACAAACAGGTTTCTACAACTCACATAAGCTTGAATAGATCTAAATTTTTTTTCTTTAATGAGCTCAAAATTGTGTCCTAACCCTTCTTGAGACTCTCCAAGATAGTCATGTGCCTAGAAAATAAGCAAGGTTGCATTTCTGTAGATTCAAGGTTTGTCGGACCACTGACCGCCATAACATCTTGTGCTTCTTTCAATGCATTCAACATTGTTTCCATCTTAGGACCAATGGGTCCTCTAAGCTCACAAACTCTTTCAACCATTTTAACTTATTCATGCTTCAAGATTTTGATCTTGTCAAGAAAGGATATGAATTGAACTTCTTGCTTTCCAACATAGATGGTTAGAGGATCGTGGTGGAACCCTTAAATTTTTCTTGGTTCCACTGGATTTTTTTGGGGTTTTGGTCTTGCATTTTCTCCATGATCGCACCTCACTTGGCCTTTGGTTTCTAATTTTGAGTTGATTGGTTGAGTTGATCTCTGGTATTTTCATTAATCTTTCATGGCCCTAAGTTTCATGATTTACTGGCCCCTTTCATAGTCTTACCCGTTGTGACTAAGTAGCCCTTTAAAATAACCTTCAGTGCATGTGCTATTAATCTTTCCTTAAGTCAGGTGTTGAGCTTGGCATCACCCATCGCCTGTCTATTTTCAGGTTTCATCAAGTCACCCATGATGATCAATGCCTTTCCTTTTGCATCAACTGTTTGCATGCCTTCGCGTGTTGGTTTTGTGTCCACGATGGAGTAACGCTCGATCAGCGATGCGGTCAACATTTTGACCCATTGCTTCCCTCCTAATTATCATCAGTTGTCTTGTTCAGGATGTAGTTGGACTTGCAATGGTCGATGCCTTGGTTATGTTCCATCACCAAGATGCAATATTTTTCCGGTTGGGGATGGTCTACTTGGGTGAACACATGACGGGCGATGGGTAAAAGTTTGGTATCAAGGGAGTACACATGTTTTATATCAATGGCTTCCTTTTTATCATGTGTTGTCCTCTGCGGGTTAGGTTGGAACCCACAACCACTGATGGGTCAATCTTCTCCATCTCGTGTGCTCGGTCTATCACGGGTTAGGATAAAATGAGCGGTTGTTAACACACTATCAACAATGATGATTAGGTGCCAATGGTCGAGATCCCTACATGATGAAGATCTATGGTTGATGTTTCATTGCTAGATTCTTAGCCATCGCTTGATGAAACACGTACAAGAAGGATGGACTGGTGATGAGTGACATTTTAAAGTTATGGTTGGGATTTGGTCGCACTTGTAGGATCGACGGTGTGCGTGCTAAGGATTGATCATCTTGGGATATGATCAAGTACGTGGTAGTTTTAAAGTATGACCAATAAAGCAAGTGGTGATCCTTAATGATCCTTATTGATCGAGCTTTAATCCCCGATGATCAACGGATAAGATGCAAAATGCGTAGGATTAATTTTTTTTAGTCATGTGAGCAAACCAGGATGGCCATTAATTGCAGTGTGCTGGAATTCCTCTATTCAATGAGGATAACTGTGTAGATTAATTACCATTTTCTTTCGAGTTTATACTTGTGGTTAATTATCACAAGTGTTCAACAATAAGTGTCGTCGCATGGTAATTTCTTGCTAGGGTGGTGGATTGGCACCTTGGTGAATATGCTGTTCTTCCTACATTTTGGCAATCTCTTTTGTGTCTGGTGCTGGTATAGTTCATGTTCCTTCTATCTTGGGATCTCGTGGTGAAGGTTGCTAGTTCTCCCATACATATCAAATTTGTGCTGCCAATGAAATGATTCAGCTGACATTCTCCTCCAAACCAGTGCATAGGTCCCGTCATTTGTGCTTGCAGGAGCCCTTGGCTTGTGAACTTGAGAAGGTAATGGTGGTCATGGAGGTATTGGTCATTCCAAAGGATAGGAGGAGTGCTCACAAGAAGACATGGAGAGCTGCTACTATTAGAGTAGCTTATGACCTCCGTCCACGAGCTTGTCAAGTGAAATTAGTTGGTGGTGAGGATAAGGAACCCATTGTGTCTATGAAAGAATTAATGAGGATAGCAGTAGGCCCTGAGGTTTTCCCTAGAAAACCTAGTCCTCTGGTGGTGATAAGAAAAAAATCCTTTGAAGAGAATGAAGGGGTTGGCCTTTGTAGTGGCCATTGCCCAGTTTCCCTTATGCCTTACACAGATTCAGAGGAGGAGGCGGTAGTTCCAACTCCACTCTCTGTGAGGAGGCCGGATGAGGGCATCTATTCAACTAAATAACAAGGCTAGGTGATTTCCGTGTGTCTTCATTGGTGGTGATTGGGTCCCGAGTTTGGTGGTGCGGTTTCCTAACAAAGATGCTACGAGGTGTTTTTTTGCTGTTTAGTGTGATTGTGACTGTTACCCTTTTTTGGAAAAATGCGAACTATGATGGCGATGCCTTTTGGAAGGCTTGCAAGGCATCTCTGCACAATGGATTGGTGTCCCTTTTTGCTTTTGTTTTTCTCGTGATGCATAAATGAAAAGATAACTATTCAGGAATAAAGCCACATGAGGCTAAATGACCTCGAAATTGGTGTGAAATGTAGCTGAAATGAACCCTTTGCTTGTGGCTCCCTTATCTTATAAAAGGGATTTCACGCTTCATTTCGAGAAGGATCTTTTTGGAGTCTGGGAATGGATTAGGTATAGGCTAAGTACAAATATGATGTAGAATGCATATGTAATAGGCTAGGGTATTGTCTTGGGAAAAGTCCTGTATATGATAATCTTAAATAATTTTGTATAAGTTTTTGATATTATGATCAAGATCTCTGCTCTCCTCTAAGTAATTACTACAATACCATGAATGAAAAGAACCAAGAACTTTATCATTTATATTTCAATGTTTAATTGAATGTATGATTCCATTTATTTTTTTAGCCTAAGGGGTTAATTGAAATACTCGAGAGGATTTGTAGATTTGTAGGCCATTACTTAGGATTCTAATAAGAAGTTGTGTTTTGGTGAATGCAAATTTTATAGTGTAAGGCATTATGAAAGTAAGCTATTAATTTCATGATATAGGCATTACAAACTATCATGTATTCAACTTTGTTCCCAATGGATGAGGCACTGGTTTATTTCATGTACATCTCTGTAATTTAGTGAAGCATTCTATATACCTTGTCAAGGACTCAAAAAGGATAATGAAATTAAATCAAATTCTACCCATTCTAAGATGCAGGTCCAAAATAAAGTCCTGTTCCTAGCAAATAGAGTGCTATTTGTGTGAAGGCCTGCCAAGATTTTGCTAAATAATATCTATTTGGGTGAATGGGAGCATATCTGTGCAAGATGTTCACTCATTCACCTAAATCCACGTGAGCCCCATTGGGAAATACCCTCCCTGGTCCCGTAGAGCCTAAAGTGTAGGGGTCAAAGGTTTAAAACCCTTTGCCTATCGAGTTGTCCATTCATCTATGAGATACTTGATAATGAGGGATGACTACCTTCTAGAGCTCTTCTTAGGTGTACTTGAAAAAAAACCAACAAGATTGGCAAGTCTGCTGGGGAACATTCTGCTCTCCAAGCACAAATCTTTGAATCACAGAGTCAAACGGTGTAAGTAGTATGGACATTTTGTTCATAACTAAATGAATTCTTAATCTTGGCTAAGGAATTGGCTGCAATATAACTTAGAAGGATTTGGAAGCGATTCCGCTGAGGAGTTAGACCCAAAACGTCCTGATTTAGTAAAAGTTTCATTTCATTTATTTCCTCTCAGTGGGAGGTGGCCACTCTGACTAAAGAACCTGAAAAAATCTATGCTGAGGCTCTAGATCCATGTACTAAAAGGAAAAGCTAAGTGAATGTTGTAGGAAGGCCAGGTATTTTCGTATTTTTGTATGAACATATCATAAGAATTATTTTATTTCAAAGTGTAAATGATTTCCCATTAAGTGAAAAGACACAAATTAAGGGAAAGGGTAGTGATTTTTTGCATGTTTGTAAGTAAGAACTATGGAGTTGTATGTAGTTATGAAGGGAACATGTAAATCCTGACTTTGAGCAAATAGAACTTAAAATGTATTACGTGAAGATCTTGAAGTTCTGTTTTAGTAGAAATTTTGAGCATCGATGCTAGTATGTGTAGCAAATCTTCCTAGGAAGAACAAGATGTCTAGTTAGGCCATATTTCCTGACAGGGATGTAAATAATCAGCCCCTCTTGTCACATTAGGGAGGTTTCAATAGTGAAAGGTACAATGCCCTGTATTTTAGTAAAATTGGTGGGTACCAAAATACTGTACCACACAAGATCAGGGATAAGATGCTAACATTTAAAGGTGAACATGCTGAGTGAAAAAATCAACATTTACAAGACTTTGTTGATTTGATGGGAGACTATGGGGTGACCTTTGAAGATGTAGTTATGGAATTGTTTGTTCAATATTTAAAAGGAGATGCTAGAAATTGGCTATCTTATTTGCCTATGTCCTCTATACACTCGTGGAGATAATTCAAATTGGTGTTCATGGAACAATTTGGAGAAAGGGTTGATCTGGTCCTAGTTAGGCAGAGATTTATGGACATGGAGAAGAATGAACATGATTTGGTCCCTTCATTTAACCTCTGATTTTCAAAAATGATAAGGGAGATCCCATCACATATAAGACCAAATGATGCCGAGTGTTTGGTTGTATACTTGGGAGAATTTGATAAAAATATGAGCTACTTGTTGAAAGATAAGGACCTACCACATTACAACAAGCATACCACATTTTCATAGAAATTGAGAATAATTTAAAATACTCAATGATGAGGGGAGATTTTGATATTTGTGATGAGAATTTGAGTACTCCCCATGATGCTGCCATGGTAGATGAGTTAATTAATAGTGAGATAGAACAAGAGGATGAGGTTCTTGCTATTCCTAGCCCATCAATAGCACCACAAGACAATTATGCTATGCCTGAAAGGGATTGTACACCTGCTCATGACAAAGATGACTGTGCATTTGTAGTTTGAAGGTTGTGGGATATGAAAAGGCATGAAGGGGAATCCCTTGACCATCTCCATTCTAGGTTCACTAATACCTTGCTTGATATACCTAAACATTTTAGGCCCAGTGCCTTGACATGCATTGACTTATTCTGTGAATTATATCAGCCTGGATTGAGTGCTCTGCCAAAAGAGGTAAAACCCTATGCCTTGAGCTAGTTCACTGACTGGATTAGGATCATTGAGGGAATTTAGAATGAACATGTCAGATAGATGTCATGTTAGAATGAATTCGATGAGGCTTGTTACCAAGAAGATCATAAATCTATGTTGTTAGGACAGGGTGATGTGTTTGAACATGAACAATGGGTTAATGATATTGTCTGTTTCGTTAATGATGTTGCTGTTGAGATACCATCCCAAAATGATGAAGTAGTGCATGATTTCCACTCTTGGGATATCATGAGAAACAAGAAGAATCGGGGGGAGGTGTCACCTTCTAGCCTAATTTATGATCCTGACACACAAGCTAGTGGTTCATCTGGTAATGAGCTAGATTTTGACCATTTCTCTAATAGGTATAGTTCATCCTATGTGGTGGAGATGGAGTTCGTGGAATTTGATAGGGGATATATTAGTGATAATAATGGGACTCGAGTAACTGAAGGTGGAGAATTCTCCTCATATGATGAGTTTTTAGAATGTGGATCCATAATTCTGAGCATAAGTGATGAAGGTGATTTTGATGAAGACTTTCAAGGTATGAAAGATTGTGACCCACATACCCAGATAACAAGGGTGGATGTAGATACAATGAGAATGTGGCATAACCCCTTGTATGATGAGCCTTCACTGATAGATAATAAGGTAGGAGGTAATCCTTACTGGTGTAGAGACAACCCTCTATTTGTTGTAAGCTCTGATGATTTCATAACAAATGTACCATGCAAAGATATTGAAGATAGTTTGAATGAGGTGACCGAGGGTAGAAATTGGGATAGTATAAAAAACTTATGTTTTACTATCACAACTGCTGACTTAGATCAGTTAGCCCCCCAAGTGTCAGATAAGTGTGATGACCAATGTACTAATGTGGACACCATTGGTAAGTAGACAGAGGTTAGGAATGTTAGCTCTTTTAATGATGAAAATGATGCCACTATTAGTAAGCATGTGCGAGGTGATTCAATATATACCTATTGTGACAAGATAAGGTGTAATGTGAATGTGCCTGATCTGGTACATGATGTTGACTAGTACGATTGTGCGCTTGAATTTTTTGTAGATTCTGCTTAGCTTTTGGGCCTTATTATTGATTTGTTCCTACCGGATAATACCGATACTCACTTTGACTATGAAAGGGATATCATTAGCAATAATTCTTTTCTTTCTAGCACTATAAAGAGTGTTTCCGGTATGCACCTAGACATATATGAAGAATGCTAGTATGATGTCCTAGATAACAACCAGGGAAATTATGAATGTTTTGGCTCACCATCTCAATTAGGTGAGACTTGGATCTTTCAGGCTGATGAAATGGGGAGTAGTACACCAGATATGAGTGGGGATGTCAACTGGAGTAATTTGGGCTGCCCTGGCATGCTTGACCCATGGATATGCCCGCCACAAGAGCAACAAGATAAGGTTTTTGATAGGGGTAAGAATTGACTGTCCTTTTTCCGTTTGATGTCCTGGGGCCATCAAACTATACCAAAGCTATGAAGAGCCGAAAGCATACCAAGGATTTAATTATTTGTCTTCATCTGGTCTATGATAATCGAAGATTCTGAAATCTTGCTATGCCTGCAGGAGGCATACATCCCTAGTTGGAGCCACTGGTGGAATCCTTAAAATTTTCTTTGTTCTAGTGGATTTTTTTGGGGTTTTGGTCTTGCATTTTCTCCATGATCGCACCTCACCTGGCCTTTGTGTTTTAATTTTGAGTTGACTGGTTGAGTCAGTCTCTAATCTTTTCATTAATCTTTCATGGCCCTTAGTTTCATGGTTTACTGCCCCCTTTCATAGTCTTACCCGTTGTGACTAAGTAGCCCTTTAAAATAACCTTTGGTGCATGTGCTATTAATCTTTCCTTAATTCAAGTGTTGAGCCTTGTATCACCCATCGCCTATCTATTTTTAGGTTTCATCAAGTCACCCGTGATGAGCGATGCCTTTCCTTTTGCATCGGCTGCTTGCATGCCTTCACGTGTTGGTTTTGTGTACATGGTGGAGTAACGCCCGATGAGCGATGCGGTTAACATTTTGACCCATCACTCCCCTCCTAATTATCGTCGGTTGTCTTATGTAGGATGTAGTTGGACTTGCAATGATCAATGCCTTGGTTATGTTCCATCACCAAGATGCAATATTTTATCGGTTGGGGATGGTCTACTTGGGGTGAACACGCAATGGGTGATGGGTTAAAGTTTGGCAATGTGTTGTACTCCATGGGTTAGGTTGGAACCTGCAACCGTCGATGGGTCAATCTTCTCCATCTCATGTGCTCGGTCTATTGTGGGTTAGGATAACACGGGCAATTGTTAACACACGATCAACGATGATGATTAGGTGCCAACGGTCGGGATCCCTGCATGATAAAGATTTATGGTCGATGTTTCATCATTGAATTCTTAACCATCACTTGATGAAACACATATGGGAAGGATGGACTGATGATGAGCGACATTTTCAAGTTATTTGTTGGGATTTTCTCGTGGTTATAGGATCGATGGCTTGCATGCCAAGGATTGATCATCTTGGGATATGGCCGGGTATGTGGCAGTTTTAAAGCAATTTTTCACTATTTCTGAAGTACGACTAGTAAAGAAAGTGGTGATCCTTAATGATCTTCATTGATTGAGCTTTAATCCTTGGTGATTGATGGCTAAGATGCAACATGTGTATGATTGATTTTTCAGTCATGCGAGCCAACCAGGATGGCCATTAGTTGCAGTGTGCTGCAATTCCTCTATTTAATGAGGATCGCTATGTAGACTAATTACCATTTTATTTTGAGTTTATACTTGTGGTTAATTATCACAAGTTTTCAGTAGTAAGTGCCATTGCATGGTAATTTCTTACCAGGGTGGTGGGCTGGAACCTTGGTGAATATGTTGTTCTTCCTACATTTTGGAAATCTCTTTTGTGTCTGGTGCTGGTGCAGTTCAGGTTCCTTCTATCTTAGGATATTGTGTTGGTTGTTGGTTCTCCCATACATATCAGATTTGTGCTACCAATGAAATGAGTCAGCTGACATCCTCCTCCAAACT
Source organism: Sequoiadendron giganteum (assembly GCA_007115665.2). Lineage (NCBI taxonomy): Eukaryota > Viridiplantae > Streptophyta > Pinopsida > Cupressales > Cupressaceae > Sequoiadendron > Sequoiadendron giganteum. The sequence continues at coordinate 507,526,948 of CM021109.1, forward strand.
AGTGCGCAGGTCCCGTCATTTGTGCTTGCAGCAGCCCTCGACTTGTGAAACTGAGAAGGTAATGGCAGTCACGAAGGCACCGATCATTCCAAAGGCTAGGAGGAGTGCTCACAAGTAGATAGGGAGAGCTGCTACTATTAGAGAAGCTTACGAACTCTAGCCACGAGCTTTTCAAGTGAAATTAGCTGGTGGTGATGATAATGAACCCGCCCTATCTGTGAAAGAATTAACGAGGATAGCGGTAGGCCCTGAGGTTTTCCATAGCAAACCTAGTCCTTTGGTGGTGATAAGATACAACCCCTTTGAAGAGAATGAATGGGTTGGCTTGGTAGTGGCCATTGCCCGGTTTCCCTTGTGCCTTATACAAATTCAAAGGAGGAGGTGGTAGTTGCAACCCCACTCTCTGTGAGGAGGCCGGATGAGGGTGTGTGCTCAGCTAAACGAAAAGGCTGGGTGATGCTTGTGTGTCTTGATTGGTGGTGATAGGGTCCCAGGTTTGGTGGTGCGATTTCCTGACAAAGATGCTACGAGGGGTTTTTTGCTGTTTAGTGTGATGGTGACTGTTACCATTTTTTGGCAAAATATGGACTACGATGGCGACGCCGTTTGGAAGGCTTGCATGGAATCTCCACTCGACGTATTAGCACCCCTTTTTCTTTTTTTTTCTCATGATGCATGAATGAAAATATATCTATTTAGGAATAAAGCCCCATGAGGCTAAATGGCTTCGAAATTGGTGTGAAATGTAGTTGAAATGAACCCTTTTCTTGTGGCTCCCTTATCTTATAAAATGGATTTCACGGTTCATTTCGAGAAGGATATTTTTGGAGTCTAGGAATGACTTAGGTATAGGATAAGTATGAATATGATGCATAATGTATATGTAATAGGCTAGGGTATTGTCTTGGGAAAAGTTCTATATATGATGATCTTAAATAATCTTGCATAAGCTTTTGATATTATGATCAAGATCTCTACTCTCCTGTAAGTAATTACTACAATACCATGACTGAAAAGAACCAAGCATTTTATCATTTTTATTTTAATGTTTAATTAAATGCATGATTCCATTTCTTGTTTTAGCCTAAGGGGTTAATCAAAATACTCGAGAGGATTCATAGGTTTGTAGGTCATTACTCAGGATTCTGATAAGAAGTGGTGTTTTGGTGAATGCGAATTTTATAGTGTAAGGAATTATGAAAGTAATCTATTAATTTCATGATTTATCCATTACTGACTGTCATGTATTTGACTCCGTTCCCAATGGATGAGGCATTGGTTTATTTCATGTACGTCTCTGTAATTTAGTGAAGTATTTTGTATACCTTGTCAAGGACTCAAAAGGATAATGAAATTAAATCTAATTCTTCCCATACTAAGATGTAGGTCCAAAATAAAGTCCTATTCCTAGCAAATAAAGTGCTATTTGTGAAGGTTTGCCAATATTTTTCTAAATAATATCTTTTTTGGTGAAGGGGAACATATCTGTGCAAGATGTTCACTCATTTAGCTAGATCCATGTGAATCCCACTGGGAAATACCCTCCCTAGTCCCGCAGAGCCTAAAGTGTAGGGGTCAAAGGTTTAAAAACCTTTATCCATCGAGTTGTCCATTCATCTATGAGATGCTTGATAATGAGGGATGGCTACCTTGTAGAGATCTTCTAAGGTGTGCTAGAAAAAATACCAACAGATCGAATGTTTGAGTGATATCAGCTAACTATTTCTCACATTCTTTCACTTTCTTTTCAAAATCCTCAGTGAACTTAGATAAAGATAGACATGATTTATAAATGTTACCACCTTCAGACAAAGAAATTTGAATATTCTTTACACAAGTAGCTAATAGAGACTTATCATTAGCTATCATCCCTTTCAACCTACTGAACCTTTTATCATCGAACTCCTTTTGTACCTTATCCTTAGCTAACTTCTCAAGGGACTCAAAATGAGTACTTATAGAATTAATAAGCTTCTTTAGCTCACCGAAGGGAGAACCAGATGGATCCTTAACATGAGAAGGCATGTTCTTCTCCAAAATATCGGATGCAAGATTCAATAACTCACTGTCTTCAATATGTGATTTCATAATTTTTTCCCTTGCCTTGTTATGAGTGAATGAAGCTACCTTTAGCGTCTGAATAGGGGATAAAGTGTCCAAGTTGATAGGACCTTTTATTAGTTCAAAATAAAATTCTTCCTATTGTTCTTCCAAAAAATCCTTCATTGCCTTAGCAGTGTCTCTTGCTTTCATAGGAATCACGTTCACTTCATCCTTGTTCTCTCCAGTTACAGATTCTTGCACGACTTCAAGAATCTCTTTTTCTTCAACTGACACAACTTTAGGAGCTTCAGTATCCATAGGAATTTTAGCATCATGCATGTCAAGAGGATTTAGAGTGTCCTTGAATGTATCTTCTTTTCCCTCTTCTGCTACCAGACTAGGTGAAACATCTTCATCATGTATTTCCTCAGAAACAACATCAATTCTATTCCTTAACAAAAATTCCTTTAGAATCTTTTCAATTTCTTTTTTGACTTCTTCAGTTCAACCAATCATAAGCTTGTTCACTCTTGTTTTAATTTTGAAGTCCCTTTTAGCACCATTCAAAATTGACTTCGTTTCCTCAATAGACATCATCGAAAATAAATTTTCAAGAATGCGCTCTCTCAATTGTTCATCTTCAATTCTGGCATTCACTCTCCTCATTTCTAAAACTTCATATAGACTCTTGGGTAATGTAGAAATTATTTCAATAAGAGCCTTATTGAAATTATTCAAGTACTTTATTGAAGCTTCCTCAAGAATTCTTTGACCGACACTGTTAAAGGTGTCATACCATTCACAAAGAGGCCTAATATTACCATCTTTAATCAATGCTTTCTCCACTTCTATAGACATACCTGTTTTGTCTAATTTCATCTTTTTCTTTACTTTCTCTTCACTAGAGGACTTGTCTTTAGAGACTATTGTTTCCTGTGTTCCCTTTTTCTTGATTTCTCTTATCTCTGCATCAGATTCAGTCTCTTCATCTTCAGAAACAACAATATAAACTCTTGTGCTTTCGTCCTTCTTCCATTTTCCTTCTCTCCTGGATGACTTGGCTTGTTCTTTCATAGGACTTGACTTTTTTGTAGGACTAGTTGGGAGAGTAGATCTTCTTGTAGATCTAGTTTGAGAAAAGGATACTATCAGACTAGTAGATTTAGTTCCAACTAGATCTACTGCTTTAGCTTGTTCTCTCTTTCTTCTAGCTTCTCTCACAACTTCTACAGATATACCCATGCTTTCTGCAAAGGCTTCCACTTCTCTTCTTACTCTCCTAACTATTACAGGCTTCCTTAGTTGATTATGTACTTGTATATCCTTTTCTAAAAAATTACCAAACCTTTCTTTAGTTGCATCTCATGTTTTTCTCAACAGATGTTCAACATATATTTCCAAAATATTTTCTTCAACCTCATTTCCCATAGGCATAATCCATACTATTCTAGGATCCGTAGCTTCCATCAAGCATTGATCAAATTCAACCATAAAATAGATAGTGTCTTTGTAATTCTCCATAATAGACTTAGGAATTATTTCTCTTGCTTGCATCTCATTTTGAAAGTTCTTGAAATAACCCCAGATTGCAGTATTCCTTGTCTTGCTATCACCAAATCTATGCAAGATATCTCTAATTTGAGTAGCTACAAGTTTATTACCTTGCCATTGTACTTTTCCAATTCTTGAAACTTCATTCATAAAGTAACAGAACAAACACAACAACAAATTACCATATTTGAAGGAATTCTTCTTATCTTTCTTGATTTTACCAAGATTTTCCATCAATTGGCTTCTGAGTAGCTCACATAGATTATATTCTGCATTCTCCTTTACCATCTAATATGCTGCATAGATAGCTATGCCAGATACAAAGTTATCTTGGCTGGAATGATAGATTTTGTAACAAATGACCATCGATGCAAATCTGACATCCACTTCAATAATATCATTAATTGTTATAGCTCTTCTATCATAAACTGAACCGGTTTCATCAGTAACTGTCTGATTCTTCACAGACTTCAAGATCAGCAACCCACCGGAGGAATTTAAACCAGTAACAACACTTATGGATTCTCTTGTAATCTTAAAGGGTTGATTCAACTACATAAATTTAGCATGAACTTGGCTTAAAATACACTGCACCCACTCAGTTTCTTCAAACATGAGAAATTTTACAATCTGCATGAATTTCTTCTCCTCTAGGGTTTTTGAATTTAGGTTTAACATGGAAATCCTCTCCTATAATGTGATTGTTGCACAAATTCAATAACTAGGAGCTCCCTAACTCCTCAATGTTTGCATGAATGTATGCCCTAATGTCTTCAATATGCAAGATGCTATATGAAATAGACGAAAGTGCACCTAAGGGATCTGTCTCAATAGATTTCAAAGGATGCCACTTAAATTTTGGATGGGGTCTATCCTTGACATCAACTACCAACAAAGTAGCCATTTTAAAAAATTCACAAGTTCATAAGTTTTCTCGATAAATACATTTTTACTAGTTTGGGGTTTGGTTGCCAAATCGCCTTCACACTTGAATCTTTGCCAAATTTTGTTGAAGTCCACTTCAAGGCTCTCCAAACTTCTTCTTCTCAAAGTGAAAAGTGACAAATGAATAATACACATGACCTTTTATCATTTTCACACCTAACTTTTTCTCACAATAAATGCTTTTTCCCTAACTTATCCAGATACCCTATTTCCATACACTGTGAAAGATAACTCTTCTGCAAACCTTCAATTTTGCATAAATAATTTCTCCATTTGTTTCAACAACATCTGTAGATCATTAATGCAATCACTGTAGTCATCCATATCTCAATACCAACTACTGACAAGGGGTTTGAAGGATTTTCTTGAGAAATCCCCCTAGGTCAAAGACCATGAACTAATTCTTGGATGAATTACCAGAACTAGATTTTGGTGCTAGCTCATTTTCTGCAACAAAAGGACTCTTCTTCACCCATATCTTCTTCATTTCCTTCTTGATCTCACCTATAGTGACTTTCCCTTTTCCTTTTTCATTCTTTTGTACATTTCTTCTTTGATTTACCAGACCCTTTCTATTTCTACAGAATCTAGCAATGTGACTGGATTTGTTGCATTTGTAGCACACCACATTTCTTTGTACAAACTAATTGTTCCATTGATTTTCTCTTGATCTGCATTGGTTAGCAATATGGCCAAATCTATTGCATTCATAACATATGACTTCTTTATTGAAATTTTTTTTTGACATATTTCTGCATTCAACTGACTAATGACCATACTTATTACAATTGAAACTTTGACCAAAAAATGATGGACCACTTAAGTTCATTCTACTTCTACATTAAGTAGCCATGTGACCAAATTTGTTGCAAACAAAATAGTAACCATTGAACCTTTGAGCATTAGGTTGTCTTACCAGATATCTTCTAGATTTGTTCATTTAATTTTCTTGCCTAAATCTCCTTTGTCCAGACCTGGAACTTTCTCCTTCCTCATATCCAAGACCTCACTTGTCACCTTCAGTCCTCTGACTTTTAATTAGTTCATCAAGCTTAGCTGAGCTGATCTTGAAATTCTTGAATTCATTTGCAGTAGTAAGTTCATCTCTAAGGGTAATAATCTATCTTTCAAGTTCTTCTTCATTGTTTCTAGATTGCTATAATTCAAGTACCAGATTAGTGAATCCATCATTAATTATGTTGCATTCTTCAGATTTCTCTTTCAAGGACTGAGAAAGGTTCTCTTCATTCTTCTTTTTGTCTTCAATCTCCTTGGTCATCCTCATCATAAAATATTCCATCTCATGCTTTAGGACTGTATTATCTCTAGTAAGCTTATCACATTCTTCTGTCTTTTGTTTTAGGGCTTGACTCAGTTGTTCATCTTCCATGATTTTACCATCATTCTGCTTAATTTGATAACAAAGTTCCTTCTCTTCTCCCTAGACTTATTGATTTTCTTTCAAAGACTCAATGAATTTCTCAACATCCATGAGGTTTGCTTACAATTTCTGAACTTTAGATTTTGACTGATCAAGATCATCTAGGGCCACCAAAAGTTGTTGTTGATGACTATCGAAGTCCATTGAATTACTTTCCCAGATCTTCCTCAAGTTGTTAAACTTATTTCGAGGAACTAGGCTTTGATACCAATTTTTTGGAATCAAGGAGCACTGAGAGGGGAGGTGAATCAGTGTTTTGCACTTTTTCACTTTATTAATTTGATCATTAAAGCACTTCTAACATTCAACCAAAAGAAATATGCATGAATATAAGACAAAAAACCATAGCACAAGGATTTTTACATGAAAATCCTATTAAGGGAAAAACCACGATAGAAGGCCAATCCACAATATGAGTATACTCAGAAATAAATGTTTACAGAATGGGAATGCACTTGCATTCAGGCACATTGCCTAGAGCTCACTGCCTTACAAAACATTCAAATTAAATCCATCTGAAGAATTGAACTAAGAAATTAGCATCTGCTAATGCTTGATTATAGTTCCAATCAGGCTCAACAATCAAATTCTTGACCTTCTTTCCGATTCTACTCTTTTGCTCTACTCTGCTTCAATTCACATCACAAATCCTTTTATGCACAAGTGAAACTATGCAGAATCACTCTATGATCCTTTTGATATTCCTAGCTTGCATCAACACACTTCATATCAATATCAATATGATATAATTGATCACTTATATATATCCTCCATCAAAGATTTAATCGCTACCTGTCGGCTCCAACAAAAATATGAAAGTATTTACAAACTGTCAGCTCAATCCATGATCAATTCTCAATGTGCACCAACCAAAGTTGGCCATAACATAGCAATGACCCAAATCAAAATGTTTGAACAAAAAAATACTTAAACAATTACTCCTCAAATATCTGCAATGGCTATATCCACCAAGTCGGCCTTTATGCACTTTAAAACAAGAAATTAATTAACCAGATATTCTAACTCACACATGGATCGATATGAGGCTCTAAGATTCAAGAGTAACATAGATCATATTCCAAACAACCTTCCCTAAGATCCACAACTAGAAATAATAACAAAAAATTACATGTGAATTGATGAACACAATTTTGTCGGATGCTTTCCTCTAACTTGACAGTTAATCAAAAAAATTCGATCTGACTTCTAGTATGATCAAATGATGACATGTGGATCAAATCACTGACTAGTGCTGCCATCAATGAAAGCACCAAATGATATTTGCAGTGGCTCTTGCCAACAATAATAATACCTTTAATACTAGTTGCATACCTGTGGAATCAATGCCAAGAACGAATAAGGGTCTGTAGGAATGGAGCAAGTCTCATGAACACTCCGACCCTGAAATTTCATCATATCATAATTCTACTAATCTACTTATTCTTAAATTTCAAAATATAATTTAATAAACAAAATTAAATGAACTTGCTAAATTTTACTTGAGTATTAATTCTGTATGTATTATTCAGTAACTCATCTATCATATCCATCACATCTGCAACTGATGTAGGCTATGTAGCTGCATCTCGAGCACTCTGATAATCGTACATGCAAACAAAACCAAAAGCACCACAATGGTGGGGTGGAGCTTGGGACCTACACTTCTCCTCCATATCAGGCTCTACTAGAGGCCTCACACACTGTATAATGGTCTAGGTGAGTGAGCTAATAGACTCCAACATGTCCACCTCTACACTATCCTTAACAATGGAAGGAATGACGACATGCTCCACCATGGGTTTGGCCAAGGGTCTCGGTGCCAACTATTGATTACATCATGTAGTAGGTCTATTATGTGTGGAGCCCCCACCTCTACCCTGAAAGTCTAAGATGTCAAAATGATTTGGCATCTTATTGAGGAAAACTCACAATAGAGTTTCCTCAAAAAGTATTATGGCACCTCATGGTTATTGCATGGAGGTTGGTCAAATACCATCCACCACCGCTCCCAAAATATATTTTTAATTAATATTTGGTGGCACCAATGGATGGGGAACCTCTCACATGCAGAAGACAAATGTGCATTGGTTCTCAGGTCTGTAAATAGGGCACACAAGTCAACTTTGCTAATTTTTTTATTTTTTCACATTTGCATATGACAAACTACTAGCATAAAATTATGTCATCTCATGCCTCTTATTTGACCAAAAAATTATTTTATTTCTCATTTCTCCTACATGAGATACAATTGACTTCAATGATTTGATAATCCCTCTCTTATAAGGGTGGGTTTCGGCTTGCTCGGTTAATCTTCCAATTAATTGTTCAATGTCTCTTTTATTGTTTTAAATTTGAGTTAGGATATTTTCTTGTGTTCCTTGAGGATGCCTATGAATTGATGGAGGGGTTTCAAGTTCTTGTATAGGAGGCTCTTCGTGAGGGGGTGATTGTGAATTCTCAATGTTTGGAGGCGGAGATTCATTCCTTGAGAAATAGAACAAAGTTTTATTAAAAAAACCTATTTTTAATCTACATTCTAAATCAAATTTGAAAACAATAAAAATACATACCTCTTCGTAATATTCGACCTCTTTGACATGTTGGTTGCATCCTTGTGAAGAATTGCAAGCTAAGAATGCAAAAAATGGAAGAGATTTGGCAACCGCGAGTTGCAAAGCTAAAAACCTCCAAGCCAAGCCGCGGGTGAACAAAAAAATGAAGATAGAAATTCATTTGTTTGTTTTAATAGTGCTTTTCTATTTGGTGCACATCAAATAACTTAAAGTCATTTGGCATGCACCAAATGGCCTATTTTGATATTTTTTTCATTTTTTTCCAATTTGGCATCAAAATTGTGTCACAGATTGGTGCACTTACCTTATATAAATAATATATTATATTAATATTATATATTATATTATTATATATAATATATTAATATTTTATGTTATATTATATAATAATTATAATTATTATATAATATAACATAAAATATTAATATATTTTATTACCTAATATAAAATATATAAATATTGATAAGAATGTGTCAATAAATGAATATCTATTACAAAATAATGGATATCCGTTATTTTGCAGGCATTAATAGATATCCATTTCGTATCGAATATCTAACTTGTTCAAAATAGATATTCATTTATATTGGATATCTGTTTTGTTTCGGTATTGCTTCAATACTTGGATTGGGGACTACCAAGCCTAAAAGTCAACATCCCCAACATGTTTATAGGGGTTCTAAGAGATTTTTGGATTCCACCCTTCGTGTTGATGATTTTTTTATCATATCATTTTGATGAAACAAAAAGGTTTTATTTCAACAAACTGACAACATTCTACTGATATAAGATATTCTTTATTTTGAATTTAATAGATAATCATTATTTATATTCTACATGCACTATGAGTAATTAGGCTGATTGAAAAAAATCTATAAATTTTAAATGGTTATAGATTTTTTGAATCCAAAAGGTGCACCACACACTATGCTTCACAAACTATTGTTTAAAAAATTTTGAATTTTATATTTTTTTGATTAAGTTAGGGTGGCTAGACAAATGGTTGTAATATGTTTAGAAATTCCTACAAGAAAATTCATAACTAATTATTTACTTGCAAAAAAATTACAAAAAAATATGCGTCACATCCGAGCATGTGTCCTCTACTTATATTGAAAGATTAATTTTTTTTTTCTTATCATTAGGGTGACTAGACAAACACGTGTTTTTTCTTTTTTTTCTTAAAAAATTTAGTACTACTGCAATGAAATTTCAAATTTTAACCAAATAGATTTACTTTTTTCCAAAAAAGGACTAGTAGCTTAGAAACTACATTCAATTTGCTACAAATTCTATTCTTACATATTTTTCAAATTATGTTAATAACCTATTCAAATTTTTATGTCAAGTTGTGTAACTCTTTTTTTTTGAATTTTCATTACCACTTAGGGGCTTAGTTTGGCTTTTGATGATCCTACACTGACCCATGCACTATGGAAATAAGTCCTATAAACTAAAGGTAATACTTTATAATAATGCTAATTTTAATATCCCAATCTTCTTTTGTGAGGTTTGTGAGATGAAAGTATAAAAATACCTCTACTTATAGGATCATAATTGTAAGAGCTATGCTAATGAGTTATGGAGTATTGGAGGCCTATGTAATTTTCCCCTACCCCATATTATATTACTATTCTTCAAAGATTCATGAGGGAGAGCTGAGGTTATTTGTTCTCCCTCATAGATATATGAATATACTATTGGGTCTAGTTTGGGTCATGTGGTTTATAATTTTTATGTGTTGCACATTTGAAGAATTGTAGTAAGATATATACATTATGTTTGGTTTAATGCTATCATGGGGTAGAATAAAAATTGATTTTTTTGAGGTACGGATCTAGTGAACTACTAGTTACTAGAATCTCAATGCTTTCGTGCTATATTTTTGTGTCTCTTGGGAGCCCATCCTAGGTTAATTTACAAAAAGAGATTCTATATTAATTTTATTTTCAATTATATAAATTGGCATCAAATTTATATTAAATTAAAATTTTTAATAATTTTTTATCTTAGTATTATTATTATAATAATTATTATTATTATTTAGATTGCAGGAATTAGAATTAGGTAGCCACCCCTATAAATTGTAGTGTGCTTGGTAAAATTTTCTCACGTGACTGGTGATGCTGGCACGACACACCCTCCAATACCATAGGGACTGTGGGGAGACTAGACCTCATGACCTCTTTCTTGCAACATGATGCTTTAGCCAATCGAGCTAGGCCCACTACCCCTTTATCTTTGTATTATATCATTTATAGTCTATATTGATTTTATCATAATTTTACAAATTTCAAAACAAATTTATATAATTTAATATCAAATTCATATATTATTTCCATAAATATTTATAAAATTTAAAATTTTTAAAAAATTTATCAACAATTTTATATCATATTTTGTAAACTTCATATTAATTTGCATAATTTTAATAAATTAAAAAAAAAAAACTAATGTTATAATTAAAACAAAAAATTCCAAAAAAGTGTACTTGTAAGTTTAAAAAGGAATATTTCTCTAAAATAAAATTAAAAATAAAAACCTTTTTTTGGAAGAGGAGGTAAAGGAGGAAAAATGTGAGCATGAAGAGGAAAAGGATAATGAGGGGAATGAGATGAATATTGTGTTGGAGGAAATAGGGGAAGGTATAGACTTAAAACAGGAGGAAGAGAATGTTAAGGCTATGGTGATCTTGGAGGAGGAGGAGGATCTGGCGTGCGATACTCTCTAGTGTTAGGAGAATTAGATTGACAAGGTGGGAGAGTTTTCTGACTAGATAGTGCTTTGAGCTGCATGATTTCTATCAATTATGTGATCATGAATAGGGAAATATTTGGAATGGTTTTCAAGCTTTCTAAAGTTAGAAAAATGAAACACAAGGAGGATAAATAAGATGTTGACACCCCAAAACAGGATACTACTGGTGAAGCTAAGGACAGATGGAGGAATGACCTGGAGCTGCTCAAGCAGGAATGGAACCTAATTAATAGTCAAAAGAAGTAGTTTCTAGTTTGTAGGTTTCTTTTTTTGTTTTTAGTTATCTAGGGCCCACGTGCCTGTCTCTCTAAGGACTATGTGTCATTTTGGTTTTTTCTTTTGATGTTTGTTTCTCTTTAACTTTGTCTTGTTCTCTAGTTGGTATGTTGGCCTTTGCTTCTATTTAATTGGTGGGCTTGGTAACTTGTTTCTTGTTGCTGTTTTGTTTAGGACTAGGGCCCTTACGCTATTTTTTTAATAAAAAAAGAAAACAAAACTTGTTTTGACCCCCCAACACTCACATTCTAGATTATACAAGTAGGGAGAAGGAGTGGGAGGTGTACAAAAGGACATATGTTTGGTTCAAGGTGACTTTCTAATCTTTCTTCTCTTGTTTTATGAAGTTAAATGCTCACTAACATTTGACAATACTTGTGCTACTTCCTTTTTGTATTAACTTACTATCTTTTGTTCTTTTTGGCCCTTGTTGTTTGAATGCCTTGCTTTATTGTATGCCTATGTTACACTCAATTCTTCCTATCGATCTCCTTTTAAAAGGTAACGTGGTCCTTTAAAAACCCTTCCTTTTTACTCTTATAAGAAAAGAAAAAATAAAGAAAAAAGCCTAAAGCAAGAATATAAAATAATTGATGGACTCTTATCCACATCTAGTTGCCTCATCTTGATGCAAGAGCATCCAGGGTGTGCGAAATATTGCATCCCCAAAAAAATTGTTTATTTTGATTTTAGTTAGGTTTAGTGAATAATTTTTATGGGCTAAAAATGACAAGACTACTTACTACTTTTAGTAAGTTTGAAGGGCTAAAAATATAAAGTTTCTATTTTTAGTAAGATTAGAATGGATAAAAATAAAAAGTTTCTATTTTTAGTAAGTTTGCATTTATGCATGTTGTAAGATAGAAAATTGTCATCACTAGGGTTTAAGACATAGGACAACAATCTTCTATACTCCACATTCAAGGATGCCCTAGAGATCTCAATCCAAGGATGGAGTAGAGGGATGATATATTGTAATAGGGCTATCCTAAGGTCTGATTGTAAACTAATGAGGGGTTCACCACAAAGCTAGGGCTTGGAAAGAAAAATTAAATGCAAGATGTAATGTTTAAACCTAATGCAATACAATCTTTCATTAAATGACATAGAAAAGTATGTAAAACATAACAAAAAGATGCAATACAAAAGGTGTGCACTTGAAAACCTGAAAAAGACTAGATGAAGCTCTAAAATTTTAAAAATACTAATTTTAAAGTCTGCTGGGAATCATACATGAGTTTGGGTGATTTAATGCCAGATTTGGGTTTCAGGAAAAAGGGTATCTAGAACTATAAAGATCTAAAAACTGACCTACTAGGACTCATATGCCATACCTACTGTATCAATCTAGTTAGGGTTTTTTGGAGCTTCAAGGTCAGAATCTACTCCTCAATATCTGCTCTTTCTGCCACACTTTGTTTCAAGATCTGAAACTTTGATTTTAGACCTGTAGAAGAATTTTTGTGAAGATAGAAACCTTTCAAATGAGGGGACGACTCCAACAACTTTCTCCAAGCTTGCAACCTAATCTTCAAGGGATCTTCAACCTCCAAGACACCTAGATCTGCAATCACACATGTAGAGAGATAAAAACTTGTTGATTTATTAGTAAATGGGGGGTTTTCCTTGGTCAAACCCCTTTTAGGTAATTAAACCAAATGATGAGATAATGAAATAAGGACATGAAACTGTAACATAGAATAAAATTTGGATATGTATCTGCAACTAGAATAAATGATGTTAATCCTAATCTAAACAATATTAATCTAAATCAAACAACAAAGAATGAATAAGTAAACACAATAAACTAAACAAATCAATTGGAAAGCTCTCACCGAATATGCGTTCACTCCTTCAAATTATCTCGATTGCTCTTCTCCATTTTGCTATTTCAGTATTCTTGCCCTCAGATTTTCAGTATTGATGCAAGCATAACCTTGTTGAATGTCTAAGCAAAATATCAAAGATAAGTTTCTTCTCAAAAGTGTATGATTTTGGGAGGTGGAATAATGATAATGACATGCCATTTTATAGATTTTGGGTTTTCGAATGATTGGCTCAGATTGAAAGAAAGATTGACAGGCGAGATTGATGAATGTCATGCGATGTGAGTTATGTGTCAGCTAGAATGTGAGTTAGAACATGAGTCAGAAAAGACTACAAGATAAAGACTAAATTAGAATGAGAACTTAATCTTGTGTCAAGACTGTTTGAAAATAGAAAGAACAAGAGTTTGAGATCTTAATCTTTAGTTAAGAGTCTTCGAAAATAGAAGAAATAGACTTTGAATGTCAAAGACAAAGTTAGAACTCGAAGATGAAGAATTCGAATGCATACATAAATTAATTAATTAAATAAAGATATTTAATTAATAAATGCGTTCATGCACATGAGTTAGAGCTAGTTAACTAACTAGTTGTGACAGAGAGTCCTCTTGCACAGACAGTCAGATACCGAACTCGAAGATAACTAGAGAACTAAAAATAGATCTTGAGTCAGAAGGTGAGTGAATGATTAGTCAACTGATTGATAGAAGAATGTGACATAAATAATTAAATATGAATTAAATGTTAATTTAATTCAACATTCGAAAATGAAAGATATATTGATTAAATAAATAATGTAATTTATTTAATTTGACTGTTGAAAAGGATAAATTGAATAATTAAATAATAAATATTTAATTATAGATAAAGGGGGTTAAATGAATAATTAAATAATAAATATTTAATTAATAAAGAAGTATGACAAAGGGGTAATTAAATAATAAATTATTTAATTAAGAAGGAAGAATTAATTAGTTAGCGACATAATTAAATAAATATGATTTATTTAATTAATCAAGTTGAATAAAGGGTCATAATGAATTAATTAAAATGGGGTATTTAATTAATAGAGGAAATATATGTTAGAAAGGTAATTAAATAATAAACATTATTTAATCATGACCATGGATGATAGAAAATTATGTCGAATGTGTACTCGTAGGCCTAGATCAATTTTCGGTGTCTACAGTTTGCCCATCTTTGATACAATGTTGTTTAGGCGTTGTGTCAAAGAAAATATGCCCCGATCATGCCCCAACATGAAATAGGTTAGGGTATGCCCCTCGGGAAAATTGACAAATTTTTGAAAAGTTTCAAAAAAATCAGGAAATATTCCCGATAAGTCAATTTGATGGTAAAAAATGCTATGGAGTTGACAAAATTGAATTTGGAGATGATACAAACAAGTACATGTCAATTGAAGTTGAAAGGTTAAGCGGCCAATAGACAAGGTCAAAAGAAATGCCACCCAAACCCTGGCTATAAATAAGAATTAGGTTGAAAACCAATTCATTTGCACCTGGAGGAGTTTGAAGAACTGAGATTTTGCTCTGACAATTGGACGAAGATGGCTCCCATTCCCTATGCTGGGCATCGAGGATATTGGATCCGGACCTTCAGGCAGCCGGCCAACACAGGACCACTGGTATGTACCCAAAAATGAACTCTTGAAAGTTATTTTTGCACATATTTTTAGGCCTTTAAAATTTAATTAGCATATGCAGTCTTTTGGGATCAATGTGTATGCCGTCGTATTTGCCACATTTGATTGCGAAACGACGCATGTGCTAAACCACACCTAGGCTAGATTAGGAATTTTAGGGAATAAACACATTTTCATTATTATGCAATGCATATGTATGTATGGACTGCATTTGCATTAGGAATAAATGCATGTAGGGTAGTGAACCGCATGTGAATTAGTGAAACACAATTGCATTAGGTAGAAAGGTTGAAAAAAAAATGCACCGCATTTAGGTTTTTGCACCGCATTTGTAGTAGGTAGAAATTGTTTGGGTAATGTGCAATGCATATGGAATATGTGATGCAAATGCTTTGTTTTGCAACACATTTGTATGAATGCACCACATCTTTTAAAGTGAGCCGCATTTGGCTAGTAAAATTTCTGAAATTGTTTTTCTAAGAAAAACTTGAATTTTTTTGACATGTTGGTTGAAATGTAGGTCGTATTAGATCCGATCTACACGTGGGAGTCACGTCTTGACACTTTGTATCTGAGAGATCGGTTGAGTAGTGTAGAGATACGAATTTTGTGGAGACTTGGTCTGCGTCATTGTCTTTCGATGCCCACTATCCGGGCGAACAAAGGGATGCTCACCATGTTGTGCGAGCGATGGCACTCTGAGACATCTTCATTTCATATGTTGACTGGGGAGGTGACTGTCACATTGGAGGATGTGTACAAGATACTTAGACTGCCAATCAGAGGAGAGTGGGTGATGTATGATACCCAACATGAATTGACTGAGCTAGCCAAATTTTATCAAGTTGACGATATTAGTAGGCTCGAAATTGAGCATTATGAGATTAGATGGCCGGTGTTGGTAGACAGATACGATAGGATAGACTATATCCTATGTACACTGATAGGTGGGATAGTATTACCAGATCGACGAGGTCATGGTTTTCCTATTGGATGGGGAGAGATGTTGGTGGGTATGTTAGAGAGAGAGACCATGTATGCCTGGGGTCTGTGTCTATTAGGGATGCTATATTTCCATTTACATGATATTGCATATAGAGACACACAGTCGCTGAGTTATGGGACCACTTTGCTGATGGTTTGGGCATGGGAGAGGATAGCTATTTTTTGACCTTCGGTTACTATAAAGCGATGAGAGAGATTCCCGTATGTTTTTTGGTACACGGGAAACATCACTTAGAGCCATGTGGGAGATACTAGATATTGGAGACATGCACTCGACATCTTAGATCAATTCACTTGGAGACCATACATGGATTGTGAGCAGTGGTTTGATGAGGATAGACATTTGCCATATTGTAGATAGACATAGTACCTGATTGGGAGGACTATTTCGAGTGTGCACATCATAGAGAGACACTTGCCAGATCAAGTTTTGAGACAGTTCGGCAAGGTTTAGGATGAGCCTCAAGGTAGAGAAGAGTTTTCTCATTCATCTAGAGAGGTTCCACACTGGGGGCCCATGATTCTAGTAGCTACTATAGAGGCAGAGATACAAGCTTTACAACCATTACAGTGGGATGGAGAGATGGGGTAGAAGATCTAGGGACTACAACTGCGTATGATGCATGGTGGGTAGAGCATCATCCGATTCCTTACACACATCCAGATCAACTAGCACCAATTGAGAGATGAGACACAGGGCCGAGAGGATGGTAGAGAGGTAGAGGTGGCAGAGTTGGAGGGAGGAGTGGTGGGGATGATGGTAGAGGAGGGGGTGGTGGCAGAGGTGGTAGGCAAGGATGGAGAGGACATAGAGGGGGTCAGGTAGGTGGACTTTCACCTATCTGAGAGGCAGTGGTAGAGGATGTACCGATGTTGGACATCAGAGGTGGAGCTAATGCACAGGTTAGAGATGAACATGCTGCCGAGGAGGTAGTAGTAAAGGAGCATGCAGAGGTAGAGAGGATGTCGTAAAGGATGAGGATATGGATATGGATATAGATCCTCTAGGTATTCTGGCAGGGTATGGGGAGGAGGATGTTGAGGAGGAGGCACCTATGGAGGAGTAGTAGAGAGATCTCAGAGATCAGATTATGGAAGGGAGACGTGAGGATGATGCCCCTAGGGATGGTGAGAGGGAAGCTTTGGAGGAGAGACTAAGACTGATGAAAACAAATTTTGATGCCATGAGGATAGAGAGAGACAATGCCCATGCAAAGTTGGATGCTATGCGGATAGATAGAGACAGTGCCCATACAGAGAGAGATAGTGCTCGTATGAAGAGAGACAATGCACTCATGGAGAGGGATTAGGCCATAGCTCGACAACATGAGATAGAGCAGCAGTTTACAGAGGTCAAATGCCTTTGTAGTGGCACTTCATTTGATGGTATGGTACATGAGTTAGTCAGATTGGTAGAGAGAGCTACTTATTACAGGGATTTATATGACGCAGTGGTGCCAGCAGAGAGATGAGCTCCTAGCTTTTCAAAGGTTTGTAGTCAGAGATCACAAAGCAAGAGTCACACCAGGAAACAAAGTATAGAGGGTGTGGTAGGACCACCAAGGGTAGGTCCATATGAGAGGCCTTCCACCTCACAAAGAGCACCTTCGAGGATTTTCCCACCACCTTCACCATGTGATAGTAGTGGCAGTGGGACACGTTGATACTGTTATATACGTAGACACTGTATTTTGATCAGAGAGCCTGCAAGCTCATGTTATTTATGGATACATTCTGACATTGTACTGTGACACGTTATTTTGAGCGATATATATATGATTTTGTCAGCTTCTATATGATATGCAGTTCCATTATATGGATGATGCATTATTTCTATATGATTATGTTTCCTAGATGATGTGTGTACATGTGTTATGAATGAATGTTTCTACATGTTATGCAGTTTATGATGTTTATGATGATTCTATTTGAGAATGGATGTAATGTTCTATATGATGCTTATTTATATGTGATGGTGATATGTAGGTGTAATGTTTACATTATGCTACTTATGATGATGAAATGCCTATTATGTCATGATTTCATAGTTATGCAATGAAGATGTTAATGCTCCTATATGTGTAAAAATGCAATGTAACTATATGAAATGTTTATAGAATGTATGCATATGCAGATTATCTAATGTTTTATTGTTGTCACAGGACTATATCATTATGTCGAAGAAGAGAAATGTTAGCATGAATGAATTCAAAATGTTAGTAAGAAATAATTAAGGTGGTTGAATGAGAATAAACATGTGATCTTTGATATTTTGCCAAATATGCTATGCTTGCTTTTTATCATAATTGGGCGAGACATGACACAAATGGATATTACACACTATAATATGAGATATACCATAGTGTACAAAGTCATCCATCTGCTAAAAATAGACATTCATAGACAAGGAGTGTCTTAACTCATACTAAGGAGAAGATGCCCCAGTCGTTTTGTCTTGACAAACCACAGACAATAGATAAATAAAAGACGGGTCATGAGACATCGTTGCTCCTCTAAATCCTTAATAGGACATCCTTGAGGAAACTAGTAACATGACTCATAAATCAAAGTTAAAAATATAGTTGATAGACAATAGCCAAAGAAAAAGAGTCTTGAGATATCCTTGCTTCTCTAAATCCTTCAAGGGACATCCTTGAGAAAGCTAGTAACTAGACTAATTCACAAATTGATAAAATGATAAGACAAGATAAGATATAAAGTCATAAAGCCAAATAAAAGTATTCAACAAAACTTGATCTTGTAGGACTATTTGATTGTTTGGTGTTTGACATAGCATAATGCGAGGGATGACGCATACCGCATAAGATGTTGAGTCTGGTTTCGACTTGGTGACTATTTGTATGAGGCATGACAAAGCCTAGTTTTAGAAAAAACATGTGCCATATAAGATGTTGGAGCCTGATGACGTTGATGCAAAAAGCTACATGAGGCTATGACAATTTGACAATGTTTGTTGACAAGAAAGACATATGTTGCTTAAGACATAAGTTGACCAATCTGACAATATGATTGATATTGACTTGATGACTTTGAGATGTGCCTAGTTGATGCATGACTTGTTTTGATTCCTTGACTGATAAAAAGTGTGTGTAGACAGTGTATGACATGAGATGATACCCTAAAAGACTTACCTAAGCTGATGATATGCAATGTGTGTGATAGTGAATGTGAATGAACCCTATTAGACTGACCTAGTGCGGTCTCGGGGGCTCATCGATTGATTAGCCTTGCCTACGTTGTACACGCAGAGACCTCGTAGTTTGACATGGCCAAATGAATTTTAATGTACAAAGAGTCATAATTTTAATGTGTGTGATACATGACAAACCTAGACTGACAGACGTAATGCCTCAGGGGCACATCGACTGATGGCCTTGCCTAAGTCCTAGTCACAAAGGCAACGTAGTTTGACTATGTCTATGAATGACTTAACATGACTGACTTGACTCTGTTTTTGGTATTTTTTGACATGTTTTGATTTTTTTGGATTTTTGAAGTTTTCTAATGTTTTTGGATTTTTTCAGGACATTTTCCAATGGTGCAATGTTGTGTACAAGGTCCTCCTAGAACAAAACAAGGATTTTCCCCCAGTCGGGAATAAGACTTGCAAGATGGAGTGGGGAATGTGACAGAATGGATGTTAGATGTCAATCATTCCAATCAATGGATAAGACAACCATTTATTATGATGGATGATGAAAAAGTCTGATTGGAATGATGGTAGACGAAAGAGCGAGCTTGACTACACATAGTGCCTATTTGCTAGGTTTTCACCATGGTACTTATCCATAGCACCACCGAAGCGGTTTTCACTATTGGATGGATTATTTCTCTTTACTATTTTGATTTTCTCAATTTTTTTGGTGTTACAAAGATGCCTGTTTGCCAGGTTTTCATCAAGGTAACCATTTTTTTGCTTTTTGCATTCTTTTTTTGTATTTTCTAGACTAAGACACGGATTCTCAGAAGCTACGCATAGAACCTCTTTAGATGAAGACTATTGATAGGTGACAAAAGTGGCTCTCCTTCAGGAGTAGAGAGTTGGTACACACCTAATCCAAAATCTTCTGTGACTATATAGGGCCCCAACCAGTTAGGTTCAAACTTACCCGACTTTTCTCGTTCATCTTGATTCTTAGGATTCTCCATTAAAACTAGGTCACCAATGTCAAAGTGTCTATTTAGAACTTTCCTATTATAGCTATGATGAAGATGATTTTGATATGCTTGCAAATGGTCTAGTGCTTTCTGTCTTCATTCATCCAGTAATTCTAGCTCTTGTAACCTAAATACATGGTATTCTTCGTCATCAATGTGACCCTTCAAGGATACCCTCAGGGAAGGTATTTCAAACTTAATAGGTAAGATGGCTTTGGATCCGAATACTAGGGAGTATGGAGTGGCACCAGTGGGAGTACGGATGCTTGTGCGGTAAGCCCATAAGGCAGGATTAAGCTGTAGGTGCCAGTCACGGCCAACATCATTGACAATCTTTTTCAGGATTCTAACAATGGTTTTATTAGATGCCTCAGCTTGGCCATTACCTTGTGGGTAATACAGGGTGGAAAAATGAAGTTTGATATGGAACTCTTCACATAAATGGCATACTTCTTGGTTCTTGAATGGGCGGCCATTATCTATGATTATGGATTGGGGTACACCATATTGACAAATGATATAGTTTAGGATAAACTTAGATATTTTTGTGTCGGTGATGTAGGTCATGGGAATAACTTCAATCCATTTGGTGAAGTGTTCGGTGGCGGTTATGATGAATTTATGGCCGTTGGATGATGGAGGGTGTATCTTACCTATGAGGTCCAGTCCCCATTGGGCAAAGGGATAGGGTGATGTAATCGGATGAAGCTCCTATGCTGGTGGTCTTATCAAATCTCCATGTATCTGAAACTATCTACATTTCTTTATAAAGATATATGAGTCTTTCTCCATTGTAGGCCAATAATAACCTAATCTCATAATCTTATGGGCTAAAGTAGGACCACTCGAATGGGATCCACATATACCCTCATGCACCGCTCACAAAGTTGTTTGTGCTTCCACAACATCAAGACATCTCATTAGGGCATTATCTAAGGTACGTCTATACAGGGTATCTCTAATGATGGTGTACTTAGCTGTCTTACGGATGAAGGTTCGATGTTGGTTATTTGATAGGTCTAGAGGTAAAGTTTGGTCAGTTAGATAGTCAAATATGTCTTTATACCAAGGGGAAGTAGGACAAAAAATTGTACACACCATCACAGAATCAAGGACATCATAGGCAGGGACCAACAATTGTTCAACCATAACTCAAACTTAGGCACCTTACTCGGAATATCCAACAAGGAACCCATGGTTGCCATAGCATATGTAGCCTTGTTCTGAATACGTGGTATTTGTTGAAAGGAAATGTCATTGAAGTATTGCTTGAAACTATTAGCCATGCACTTGTAAGGGGAAAGCTTCTCATCCTTAGTCTCGTAATCATCATTTACTTGCCGGATTACTAGCTAGGAATTGCCAAAAACATGTAGACTCTTAATCTTCCACCGAGCTGCCATTTTTAATCCTGTCACTGAGGCTTCATACTCTACTATGTTGTTGGTACAAGGGAAAGCAATCCTGAATGATTTAGGAATGGTATCACCCTGAGGTGTAACAAATAGGATACTTGCTCTTGAACCATGATTTGTATGTGACCCATCACAATACAATTTCCATTCAGTTTTAATGTCAATGTTGAAGAGAAATTCATTAGGAAAATCTGCCACTAAAGGATGGTCTGCCTTCATAGGTGCATTCGCTAGCTGATCTGCAATCACTTGTCCTTTTATAGCCTTTCTCTCTACATATTGGATGTCATATTCGCTAAGTATCATAACCCATTTAGCCAATCGACCTGTTAATGCTGCCTTACTTAGGAGATATTTGAGGGGATCTATCTTTGCAACCAACATTATTGGTGATTGAGCATATAGTGCCACAAGATAGGAAAGTTCTATGTTGCTGTAATTCAATTCATATCCTACCAAGGTACGACTAATGTAATAGACTGCTCTTTCATGACCTTGATCATCGTTTTGTGCGAGAAGAGCCCCTAATGCCAACTAAGTTGCTGAAATGTATAGTATCAATGGTTTTCCATCTGTAGGTGGCATTAAGACTGGTGGATTGAGAAAATAGTCCTTGATTTGTTGGAAGGATTCCTGAAATTTAGGTGTCCACACAAATGGTACTCCTTTCTTGAGTAGATGTTGAAATGGGTGTATTTTGTCTACCAGTTGTACTATGAAATGCCTAATAGACTGTAATCTTCCCTGTAGTGTTCTTAGTTGACCAATGCTGATTGGAGGAGGCATTTCTATGATAACTCTTACCTTCTCTGGATCTACTTCAATGCCTCTTCTGGAGATGATATACCCTAGAAGATTCCCTGATTTCACTCCAAAGACACTTCTTTGGATTCAACCTGACATTGTAATTCTCTAGCCTCTGGAATATCTTGTCTAGAACCTTCAAATGATCTACCCTTGTTTCTAATTTAGCTATAATGTCATCTACATAATCTTCCATGAGAGTATGTATAAAGTCATGGAAAATCGTAGTCATTTCCCATTGATAGGTAGCTCCTGTGTTCTTAAGACCAAAAGGCATAACATTCCAATAGTATGTGCCCCGTGGACACGTGAAAGCTGTCTTGTGTTGGTCTTTAGCTATGATTTTGATTTGGTTATATGCAGAGAAACCATCCATGAGGGATAGAATCTCGTATCCTGCTGTAAGATCTACTATCATGTCTATGTTCAGCAAAGGGAAATCATCCTTAGGACATGCCTTGTTGATGTATCTAAAGTCTGTGCAAATACGGATGCCCCCAGTTGGTTTAGTAACTGGTACAAGATTTGAAATCCAGTCTGCATAGTCTATAGTTCTTATAAATCCAACATCCAAGAGTTTCTTAAGTTTTGCCTTGACCAGTAGAGCAATCTATGGATGCATTTTCCTGAACTTCTATTTGACTGGCTTAATACCTGGCTTTAGTGTTAAATGGTGCAATATTAGGTCTGGATCTAGCCCAGGCATGTCAGCGTATGACCATGCAAAGTTTATCTCTTTTTGAAGAAGTCCTTAAACTCAGGTTTTTCTGTCTCTGTTAAACAAGCTGCAAAATATACCATCCGAGGATTCTCTTCTGTACCTATGTTGACTTCAATAGACTCTTATACTAGCATTGGTGACTTTTCCTGTTCAACGGGGAGAATATTTAAACCTCTATCCTTGGGTGCCTTTGAGATATTTTCACCCTCAAATACGTCCTTTATTTTGACCGTTTCTTCATCCAAAGGTGCCTTTCGGTTTTCACCTAGGGACTCATCATTTTTCTCATTTTCATCTTTTTTCTTTTTATTTTCATTTTTGCAACTAGAGGTGTAAATAGACTCCTCAAAATATGCTTTGTAGTCCAAGTCTATGGTAAAACCAACTTTATGATCCCCTTTGGGTATGCCTTCTTGAAGTCCCATGAACTCATCTATTGCTTCGTCATTCTCAAATGTGTCTATGATGGGTGTACCTTGTTGATCCCAGTCGATAATTTTGGCATATATGAGAATGACAACAGAAGTTTTGGACTAACTCCTTGTTCTTTTTCCTATGGGTAGGTAAACTTTGCTATGGGCCTATTGTAAGGGCTGAGTCATCAGAAGCTGGTTTGTCAGGTGCCCAAGATGCATGATCAAGGGTTTCTCAATAATAGTGCTTATGGAATTCTTCTTTAGACAAGCGTTTCCTATGACAGGGACTAGATGGTTTTGGTATAGGTTTTATCTTTAGGTCCAATTCTCCAAATAGAGCATCTATGTTCATGGTACTGGTAGAGGAAAGGGAATCCCATTCACAATCGCTTGAGTCAGGAGATTCATCATAAACTGGGGGAAGTGGTTCATGAGATATCTTGATGTCTACACAAGCACTCACTTCCTCTTGAAATGGTGATGAAGTACTAGGAAATCCAATTCTAAGCAGTTGAAACCCTAGCCCTAGGTATTTCAGTCATGGTGAGACATTGATTGGTTCCATCCTTCTATTTTGATGTAATCCTAACCCATTGTGCCCATCACAACCTTCATTTTGCATTATCTTAAAGCCTTTTCCATATTGGTCCTTAGCTATTTGAATAGACGGCAAGGGGTATTCATTGTTTTCTTGGTACAACCAAGAGTTGATATCACCTTGATCCACAATTTCTTCACTTAACTCTCCCCATTTGGTCAATGTCATTGTAGGGGGAACATGAAATGTGACTACTAATTGTCTTCTATCTGCCATGGGTAAGCCATATGCCTTAGGTGGAACCAGTTGACTGACACAGTATGAGGCCTTTATGTAATATTCTCCACAACCCTTGTCTTGGATCTCAACCTTAGGAGTGGATGATGGTGGTTTGAATGAAATGGACTTAGTAAGATGTGATGGGTCAACGTATAGGGATAAAGTGGATGATGAAGCTTCTTCATTAACTGGTACCTGTTGTTGTAGAATTTCCCTTAGGCTTGTACAATACTGAAAAGGATTTGGGTCACCATCAATCATGATCTCGGTGCCATAACATGGGAATTTAAGACATTGGTGATATGTTGAAGGTACAACTTTCATTGCGTGTATCCAAGGTCTACCTAACAACAAGTTGTACGAAAGGGTGAGATCCAAGACTTGGAAGCTGGTGTTCATAATTGCTAGGCCAATTCTGATAGGGAGTGTGACAACTCCCTTGGATGATCTTTGCTCATCATCGTAAGCCTTGATTACTATACTTTTAGAGGTGTCTATGCATTCTTCTGAGAATCCTAATGCCTTAACCAATTTTAGGGTACATAGGTTCAAACCTGCTCCTCTGTCTACCAAGACTCATCTGACTTTGGTTTGATGGACTAGGACTTCAAGATGTAATGGGTCATTATGATCAGACTTTTTGGTTTAGTAATCTTGTTGGGAAAATGTGGCATGATGCAAGTTGGTTAAATATCCCACCATTTCTTCGAAACGATTGACATCTAAGTCTGTAGGAACAGTCGTATTCTATAAAGATTTTTCAAGAATGGCTCGATGCTCAGGTGATAAAGTCAACAATTCCAAGATGGATATATGTGCGGGGGTTTTTCTCAGTTGATCAAGGAGATTGTACTTAGACTTGGAAGATTGTGTAGGTAGCTTAGAAGAAGGTCCTGGAATAGTTATCTTTGTTTTGTGTGTGTTTACAACACATTCTAGATGCTTCTTAATGATGATGGTATCAACATGTTCATTTGCAGCTCGGAGGTTATATATGGTCTTTCCTTTTCCATAGTCATACTTGGTGTTTGCGTAATTGGCTGACTGAGAATTCTTGGTTTCCAAACTGGAGGCTTTTCCTTTTGTGTGGTCATGTAATGGGTCCGTGAAGACCTTATGATCACTGTTCTTGGTATTTTTCTACCCATTGACCTCTATGGTTCCATTTTCAAAAAAGTCTTGTATAATATTCTTCAGTTGGCAACATTGTTGTAGGTTGTGTCCTTTTGTTCGATGATAGTCACAAAAAGTGTTATCATCCCACCATGAAGGTTTAAACTATCCAAGATCATACTCTCTTGGTTCCAATGGTTTAATGAGATTATGTTTAATCAATTCCTTGAAAATTGTCTCAATTGGTTATCCTAAAGGGGTAAATTCACATGTAGGAAATCTTCTTTGTGGTCGTTGTTGCTGTGAATTTTAGACATAATTGGCTGTTTGATCTGGACTATTCGTCATGTCTTGATTGGAGCTGTAACCTCTAATTGTGATAACCGGTCCTGTATGTATGGTTTTAGCATCAACAATGCCGTCATTTGTAACATTTTTGTTTCTAGGCCAAAAATTATTCCTATCATTAGGTGCATTTTGATGTTGAACCACTGGATTTCTACCTGGCACTTTTATTTCGGCTTTGTCAATAAGGCCCTTTCCAAGGATGATGCCCTTTTGTACCAAGTCTAGGAATGAAGTACAACAGTGTACCCTTAAGTCACTTCATAGTTTTGGATTGATGTTTTCTAGGAATATTGTGACCTTTTGCTTCTCTGGTATTTCAACTGGACATCTGCTAGCTAGAATTCTCCATCTTTGGAAGAAAGTGGTGAAAGTTTCACCGTCTTCTTGTGTTGTATGACACAACGTAGCTATGGTTATTTCATTGTCTATGTTAAAGGAAAAGTGTTTGACAAACTTCTCAGCTAATTCACCCTAGGATCGTATGCCATACGGTAATTTAGAAAACCATTCTAGTCCTATCCGGATAAGGGTTCGCGAAAATAGTCTCATCAAGTATGTGGGGTCATATGATATGTCCATGCATGCTGTTGATAATTCTCTAATGTGTTCTAAAGGATTCTTCCTCCCATTATACTTAGGAAAATTCTGTATAATGTATCCATGGGGGAAAGGTTTCATATAAAGTGCTTTATCGAATGGACATGGACATAGATCTTGCACTGAGATAGTTCGTTTGCCTAACATAGACATGTTGTCCATCTATTGTTGAAGAGTTTGCATTTGGTTATGGAGAACATCTACTTGTGTCAAGGACATGTTGTTTGTGTTGTTTGGATCAATGTCGGTGTTCTGATATTCCAAGTTTTGTGATGGGTTTTGATTTGGCGAGGGAATATATCCCATTAGAATGTTCTGATTTGGTATAGGAATATTTCCTATCTGAATGTTCTAATTTGGTATGGGAATATTTCTTGTCTGAATGTTCTGATTTGGTATGGGAATATTTCCTATCTGAATGTTTTGATGCGGTATAGGAATCCTCATGCCAACTTTGGATCTCTTACCAGTAGTGTTGGTGCCAAAGGGGTTGGAGGAAGTTGCCCCCACAGTAAATTGTAAACCCTGTATTACGTTGAAAGGGATTGTGCTTACAATTGATGATGTTTGAGTAGATACGCTAGTTGGTATCACTACGGTAATTTGGGGAATAGAAACACTTGACGTCGCATTTTGCGTTGGTTGAGTAGACTGTGTTTTCAAAGTATGAATATCAAATCTTGGGGGTAGTGTGGCACCTTCTACTAGCAACTTTGCTAGATATCATTGGGGATCATTTGCCAAAAACTCATCCATAAAGGATGTAAACTCAAGATCTTGTACAATGACGTCTATGTCTTCTATATAAATTTGTCCATGTGTGTCTCTAGTGACGTGTTTTTCAAGCAAAGGTTTGTGTGGTCTCTCACTTCTTGATGGTTGATTTCCAAATGGATTGATGAATTCGTTGGGGTTCGACATTGCTTTATGTTTCTTTTGAGACCTTGTTTTGACCATGAAAAGTTTCTCAAAAAAAAAGGTAATGCAAACTATGTCTAAAAACTAATATGACCTATTTCTATGTTTTTTTTTTGTGGATTTTCTAAGAATAAGGATGTTGCTAAAATGATTTCTAAAAAGATGTATACTAAGATGACGTATGGTAGGATGGACACAAAATATCGAGCAGACTATGACAATAAATGAGTCTAAGATGGGTATAACCTACCACCTATGAAATAAATGCATGCAATGATTTGTGTTTGACCAAGGAACCTAATTGTAGGAAAAGGATAGTTGAAAAGGTGAATTTTCCAAACTAGACTATTGAGCTGAAAAGATTCACTAATAGGACCAAAGTGACTAGGTTTAATGACGAGGACAAATCAAAACATGAACGTATCCAATGACGTGGAAAGTTGTTCTATTCGACTATATGCAATTTCCTAGGAAGTATCTATATGCATGCAACTTAGGATGACTATGACTAAGACATATATGACACCTAATAATGCAAGGTTTTGAGCAAATTTTTTCCAATTTCTGTCCAAGGTTGATCTTTAGAAACAAAAACAAAAATGACAGTGATGTTTCAGACTTAGTTTGCGGTTTTCAAAGTTTTTTGTTGACAGTCAAATGTGGTTCACCTAACAGTTGTGGTTCTATTTTTGATAGATGTGGTTTAGCATGCACATGTGGTGATTTGACTAAAACCTCGTTTCGAATATTGAGACAGTTTGGAATTTTTGACAAATGTAGTTTTGCAATACGCATGCGGTTTTTTGACAGATACAATTTTTGTTATGACAAATGTGGTTTTGTAATACACATGCGGTGATAAATATGGACTCTGTAAACCTAAATTTTATGACAGACACTTGCGGCTTGAAAATTGACAGATACGGCTTGCATGTACACATGCGACTCAAAATTTGACAGTTGCGGCTCGTAATATCCAGATTGTTAAAATGGACTTTTTTGACAGACACATGTGACGTTTCCCCTAAGAAATGTGACTCTCTAAGAAAGATGCAGTGTTACAACCAACAGTTGTGACTCACTTTTTGATAGTTGAAGTTTTCCAAAATTTGTTTTGACTGACTCCATTTGTTGATCAAGATTTTTGACGAATACAACAAAAAAAAACACTTCAATCAATGTATTTTCAGTTTGTGATGATAGAATTGTTAAGACCTGAAAACATTTACAACCTAGGATTTTTGGATAATATTTACTGAATTCTTATTTGGATTTCTCTAGCTACGCATATTTATGGCGGATGACTAGTAGCTTGACCCCACTGGCTCCCCTCCATGACACTCACTTATACGAGGTAACTAAGCTATTGTACCCATGAAACTCCCATGGCATACATCTCATCTCCACACATAAACCGTAAGAATATAAGATGGCTTCACAGGGCTGACCCTGCTGCACCAGGAAATAGGTAGGATTTTGGCAAACTACAACTTGGTATTTAGTAAGAGCATTCCGTTCATGGGGCACTATTCAACTTCGACGAGAGACCATTTCTGCCCTTCTTGTTAGAATAGTGAGCATGATTTTTGGGCTTTCTCCAGAAATCCATTTTTATATACCTGGGTGGAAGTCGCTGGCTAAAGTGTGTTACCGGTCTGAGTCATCTTTGGGTGAGTAATTTTTCCCACCAAGATAGGCCCAAATTCTAGTCAGTAACCATTTCTCTTACACCCAGGATCACATGACTACACAAGGGGAGAGGATACTCTGATATACCGAATCGTAAAGGGTGACAAATATGTGCTCTCGCACCAGACAAAGAAAAAACTGATTCTTTTTATTCCAAATGATAGTTATTTGTCTACCAAAAAGAAAGCTTTCTAAATAAATAAAAACAAAAGCATTAGGTCCTACATGCAAACTGATCAGTAGTTCATTTTTGGTCTTCGGCTTTCGTCCTACAAAAAAGATATGGTTTTGGTTTTTTATTGTCTTCTATGCTTCGTCCTTCAAAAACTAAGTTAATCCACCTTAGCACAACTATAACTAAACATTAGCGAAAATCAAAATAACCTAAACAACGAAAATGAAAATACGAATGTATGGAAATGACTAAAAAGTGAAAATTGATTACTAGGCAAATGCGGCGTTTCAAGCCACAGATGCGGCTCGATGTTGACAGGTGGATGCGGTTTGTGAATTGTTGACAAGCGGATGTGGTACACAAGTTCACAGATGCGGTGCAGAATGGAAAATGCATCGCGGAATATGGTAGATGTGGCTTGCGTATATGGATGCATTGTTTCATTAAGCAGATGCGGTGTGCCGTATGATAACCTGCAAAAATAAAGAAATAGGACAGAAAGACGAAAAGATATGCAAATTGGAAGCGTGTTCACGTCGGGTTCACCAAATGTAACATAGAATAAAATCTAGATATGTATCTACAACTAGAATAAATGATGTTAATCCTAATCTAAACAATATTAATCTAAATCAAACAACAAAGAATGAATAAGTAAACATAATAAACTAAACAAATCAATTGGAAAGCTCTCACCGAATATGCATTCATTCCTTTGAATTATCTTGATTGCTCTTCTCCATTTTGCTGTTTCAGTATTCTTGCCCTCAGATTTTCAGTATTGATGCAAGAAAAACCTTGTTGAATGTCTAAGCAAAATATCGAAGAGAAGTTTCTTCTCAAAAGTGTATGATTTTGGGAGGAGGAATAATGATAATGACAGGCCATTTTATAGATTTTGGGTTTTCGAACGATCAACTTAGATTGAAAGAGAGATTGACGGATGAGATTGATGAATGTCATGCGATGTGAGTTCTATGTTAGATAGAACATGAGTCATAAAAGAATGCAAGATAAAGACTAAATTAGAATGAGAACTTAATCTTGTGTCAAGACTGTTTGAAAACAAAAAGAACAAGAGTTCTAGATCTTAATCTTCAATTAAGAGTCTTCAAAAATAGAAGAAATAGACTTTGAATGTCAAAGACAAAGTTAGAACTCGAAGATGAAGAATTCAAATGCATACATAAATTAATTAATTAAATAAAGATATTTAATTAATAAACACATTCATGCACATGAGTTAGAACTAGTTAATTGACTAGTTGTGACAGAGAGTCCTCTCACATAGACAGTCAGATACCGAACCCAAAGATAACTGGAGAACTAAAAATAGATCTTGAGTCAGAAGGTGAGTGAATGATTAGTCAATTGATTGATAGAAGAATGTGACATAAATAATTAAATATGAATTAAATGTTAATTTAATTCAACATTCGAAAATGAAAGATATATTAATTAAATAAATAATGTAATTTATTTAATTTGAATGTTGAAAAGGATAAATTGAATAATTAAATAATAAATATTTAATTATAGATAAAGGGGGTTAAATGAATAATTAAATAATAAATATTTAATTAAGAAGGAAGTATGACCAAGGGGTAAGTAAATAATAAATTATTTAATTAAGAAGGAAGAATTAATTAGTTAGCAACACAATTAAATAAATATAATTTATTTAATTAATCAAGTTGAATAAAGGGTCATAATGAATTAATTAAAAAGGGGTATTTAATTAATAGAGGAAATATGTGTTAGAAAGGTAATTAAATAATAAACATTATTTAATCATGACCATGGATGATAGAAAATTATGTCGAATGTGTACTTGCAGGTCTAGAACAATTTTCGGTGTCTACAGAAACATGAAGCATTGAACATGAAACATGAATAATGTAATACCCCTCCATTTTGCTTCTTGTGTGTTTGCTTTATGTTATGTTTGGGATGCATCTACTATTATACTGGACACACCTTTTCGTTTGTGTTTTGATCGCTACTATTGAGCGACATTGATTATTGTGTGATGTGGATTATCTGACTATTGTTTCACATGCATTATGGATTATTGATGTTAGTAGATTTAGCTTGAGATATTGTATTACATAAATTTTGATTATGATGTAATGTTAGTCTTTGATGAGTGTATTGGTGAAGAGGACGGTTCGTATCACTCGCTTGTGAGCGCCCTGCGAATCCGTGATTTCTTCTTCATGGTGTGTATTATATACTGGATATACTGTATTATGTTGTTTACTTGGTTTCAGGTTGTAGGCACATGACATCGACTCCACCTGGTTTCACAGGTTTGAGCATGTTGATCCAACGGTTAAGTTGAAAGGGAGATAGTAACTAGATAACATGTGTTAGGTCTACACCCTAGCCTCAGTGTGTCGTCAGTCTTGTTTTGTGAGTCATAGTATTCAATTTAATGTTATGTGATTTAATGTTGGATGCTTTATTATTTAATCAATATTTTAGAATTATTGCATTGTTGAAAGTAGAGGTTATTTTAATATTAAGTGAAATTTATGCTTAAATGAAATATTTATGTTGATGATGAAATTGTATTTAATTAAATTTTAATTTATTTAATTAATTAAATTAATCTTGGAAAAGGTTGAATTTAATTATTAAATAATTAAAATTAATTAATTGAGCTTATTGAAATAAATTAAATTAAATTAAATTAAAAGAATTGAAAGAAAAGTGAAATTGCATTTTAAAATCAATTTGGGGTTTTCGAAAATGGAAAAAGGAAATAAATATCTATTTTCAATTTGCATGCGTTGGAAAATTAGGGTTGTGTAAGATAATTTTGGATATATGTGAATTGCATGTATTTGATTAAGAAGAATTTTTTTTTTTGGAGAAGAATTCATGCACGAGAGAAAATGAATTTTTGGGAAAAACTTGCACAAAGAAGGATTGGAAGCAATTTTGGATTGTAGAGTTGTTTGGAAAATTATTTTTTTGCAATTATCGAAGTTCTGGGATTGGATTCGTTGCACGTTTGAAGAAATTCTTGGAGGAGACTTGTATCAAAGAAATTTCATCTTCATCTATAGCTTTAGATTCCAGATTTGTACTTGTTGTTCAATTCAATTTTCAATTTATTGGTTTGAGAAAATTTGTTAAATTTACTGTAGGAAATTATTCAGTAAACAAAATTTGTAGATCCATTATTGAAAATTCAATGTTTGTTGTGCTTCAAACATTTAGGATTTAATATGAAATTATTTACCTTTGAAATCATTCAGATCTGTGCTTCAAACTCAAATCCCCGTAGAAAACCTTCATTGAAAATTAAACAAAATTTAGATTTGTACAAGGTTCTTTGTTTAAATAATTTATAAATCTAAAAGAATAGATTGAAGGAAATTAAATTTACATTTTTTGAATTTTGGAAAAATGTTCTGGAAAATTTAATTAATTTTGATATTACTGGTTTTTTAAAATATTTTTCTCAATTGTACCTATCTTAAAAAAATTATGGTGAAAAAAAAAATAAAAAAAAATATATATATATTTATATTATATGGATTTGCATATTATATATAAAATATATATATATACACATATGTTAAATCAAATATATTATCAAAACTCTGTTGTTGAAATTTTCCATTTTCATAATCCGTATTGGTATTCATGGCAAAAAGTTATCATTTTTGGTTTCTGTGTCTTTTAAAAAATATATATATATAAAAATAAAAAAATAAAAAATAAAAATCCACAAAGTGGACGGTGGCCATGACCCCACCACCCACATGTATTTGTGGGAGGGGCACTATCATGGGACAACGCGCCCACCTTTTGGGGGACGCACTGTCACATGACAGAGTCGGCTCCCACAGTACCTTGGCCGTGCTTTCATGGAAATCCGGCCCCTCTTTCAAGTTCATAATTTTTATTGTTTTTTTTTAATTATTTTATAAGTTTTTTTGTTTGACCTTGTTTTCTTGGAACATGAAATTCGACCCTTATTAGAATTTATTAATTTTTTTTTTTTACTTATTTATAATTTAAATAAAGTTTGTATTGTGTACGGACGATTGTGTATTCGCCTGCTATCCGAAATAGTTCAGAAATCGTGTTTTGATCTTTAGTTTTAATATTATATATTTATATAAATACTATATAAATGTATATATAAATATTATATGGTTAATATATGTATTTATATATAGATTTATAGGTATTTATATTTTTTAAATTAATTATGATAGATTTTTTTTCCAGAATTAATTATATACTCAGACTGGTAATTATAATTAAACAAAGGGTTTTTTTTAATTAGTATAGGATACTAGCATGTTTTTAATATAGAGTGTATATTTAAATTACATGATTATATTTAAACGTTTAAGGAATGATTACTTAATATATATGTTCAAGTATATTTATATATATGTATATGATGATCAGTTTAGGCATAGTAACACATGCAAGTAATTAGACAACAAATTAAACTGAAATTTTTACTGAGCATGATTGGATAATGTTGCAAAAAGTATTTATTTTAATGATGAAATTATTGTGTTTTAATGAAGATATAGTATGATAGTATTTTATTTTCTGTGAGAAGCATTAGATAGGAATATGGATTTAAGGTATCCAAACATAGTGTTTTCTTTCTCAATGCATTATTATATTATTTTCCCTTTTAGCGAATGCTTTGGGAATGGGTAATCATGTTATGCATTGAGAAGTCTTCCAGTGAATGTGGGTCATTCCCATGTTAGTTAATGTTCGTTTTTCCTTGGGTGGTACTTTGTGAGTTTGTTTTCCTCCAAGTGTTGGAGTGGAATTTTTTTATTGTTGTCTCCTAGATTAGGAGAGATTGAGTTATTCAGTTCTATAGTACTTGAGTTACCCTTGGAGTCTAGTTTTGATTAGTGTGTTAACCCTGTTATCATGCTTTGACTTTGTCATTGTTTCTATTGAATGAGTATGGATTTAGGAAATCCAAATGATAGATTTGATTAAGGACTTGAATGCTTGTTGTAGCTATGTCATCGAGTTGCATTGTGGGTTTTGGGTTTTAGTGTTAGTCCTAAATTGTAAGTCTTCCAGAAGAACTTAGAGGATGAGGGTTGTTGAATCTTTATGCCATCCAGTTGATTTCCCTTGGGTAGTGCATGTCGTCTTTTCAAGCTTTACCCGGTTTCCACGAACGGGGATGTTTTGTGCCTCCTATGAAAGGAGTGGACTATGTGTGTTTGTTTCCTCCAAGATGTTTGGAGTGAGTTCTTTTATTTGTTTCCTCCTTGAGCTGGAGTGGTTATGATGCTTAGGCTGCATGCACTTGTGATTCCCTTGGTGATTAGTTTATTTGTGTGTTGTCCATTAGAAGGGTGGCTTTGGTTAGGGGCCGGAGCCCAAAGAGGTAAATCGGGTAACCTTCGAAAGTGTTTTTAATAAGTGATAATTAAAGTAATGTACTTAGAAGATTATGACTAACTTCTCACTAATCAAGATAATTTTACCTCGCTCATAGACACAAGGGCTTGTTTAGACTTGGGATGAGTGGGAAGGCTTGGAATGGCAAGATCAACTATCTTGTTTGTATGAGAGATAGTTGATTCCGCTTGAGTGAATGTGAGGGCCAGGATTCGGTTGAGGTCACCAGGATTATCTGTACCGGAGCCTATGAAGAATGCCCAGAGGAGATCTCATTACTACTAGGCGATGGCACTCTATCTAGGACAACTGTTGCTTATTGTTATATGTGTATGGTTCTTTGAACATACTTGATCTATTTTATGTCTGGAAGCAATGTGATCTATGTCAGTGATGTTAGTGTTGTACTTATGTTGTAAATGAGTTGTACTTGTATAGTTCATTTATTTGATTATGTCAGTATGAGTCAGTTTGAGTCAGCCTTTGGTTAGAGGTAGTAGATTCTTGTCCATGTTACTTTGTTACTATCTCCTAGCATGGGGGGTGGGCCTTCGGGTACCACTAGGTTGGGTGGAACATGCACCAAAACCGTTGGGTCCCCTTTGATCTTCAGTTCATGGAGGCGAGACATCCAGTTGGACAGCTCGTGGTTATTGTTATTCTCTTCTTGTACAGTTGTATTTCTTCTAGTATCAGTTGTATTTACCCCTCTTGTTGTTATGACATGGATCTTGTAATTATTACTCTTATGTATTTTGACTCATTCTAGGAATGAGGATTGTAATCTTGTAATGGAATTATGTGATGGTTAATCTATTCATATCTTGTGTTTTCTTAGGTTGAATGTATGTCGTTCTTGAGATTTTTTATTGTAATATAATTTAGATGATGTATGTTAATGGGAATTAAGTGATCTCGGTTACGTAGCCTTAGGGGAGGTTGTCAATTATAGGTGAACATGTATGTTTAATTCATTTAAAAAAAAAAATTAGTACGCTTTTGTAGTGAATTGAAACTTCCTCTAGGGTTGCGTGGTGGGGCATTACAAATAATCATACCATGAATGTTGTCTTGTAAATCAACAATCTAACATGAAATGACCATGAAGGATGTAGATCTAAATCTTGAGATAAGTGTAGAACAATGCTTGACCTTGCATCTTGAATACAACATCACAACACTAGATCAATAACATACTTGATGCCTGATATCCTTGACATGATAATGGATCTTGAATTGTTACAAAAATTGATGAAGAAATCTACCCTTGAATGCCTTAGAAATGCTCTTATAAATACTCTTGATGCTCTTGTGAAGTATTAAAATGATTAAATCTTGAGTGTTTGACTTGATATCATGAAGGATTAATATTTCTTAGGTGAAATAAGGATTTGAAAGCCTTTATATATAGCAAATCCATCCAATTTACTGTTTATTAGATCCTAGAGGCTTACATTCAAGAAATTTGAATTTAAAACCCGATTTCCTGCTCAACACCCTAAAAAGGGGCTAAATGGGACTTATACGCCACACCTAGTGTATGGGTCCCACCTAGGTGGGACTCATATGCCCAAGGTGGTGTATGGGTCCCACAAGGCCCTTTTAGGTGGCAAAAATGTCAGGGTGTTATGAAATTAAGTCTATTTGACTATCTTGTTAGAATTTTGGTTAAAATATGCCTCAAGATGCATAATATAGAGACTTAGGGGCCTATTAATGATGATATAAAGGTCATAAATGCAATAGGTCTCAAAAATCAATGTGAAAGTGTAAATAAATATACTTCATAATATTAAATTAAGGAAAGATTAGGTCAATTTAGCTTAAAAGGGCCCTAAATCCAATGTGAATGTGTACAACACATTACAACACTAGATTAAGGAAATATTAGGTTCAAGGGCCCTAAATTCAATGTGAAGGTGTACATGAATACACTTTACAACACTAAATAAGGAAAAATTAATTTTATTTTGCTTAAAAGGGGCCTAAGACCTAATGTGAATGAGTAAAACACATTAAAAAACTAGATCAAGGTGACATTAAGTCCAATTTATCATTAATTATTCCCAAATTAAATGAAGTTGTACCATCTCCAAGGGCATACAATTTTCATTGTTACATTTAGCCCCCACTTTAGTGAGAGGATGAAGTTGCTTCAAACTCACACTAAAGTAGACATTCAAGAGGGGTCCAAGTGTACTAATGAAGACGACCAACGACGAAAAAGATCAAAGGAAGTGGCCAAGCCCCCAGGATCTAAGATCCTATGTCAAACCAACATAAGGATGAAAGGAAACACACAAGGTGTATGAAATGCAACATCAAGATACATGGGTAAAAGTAAAAACCTGTGTCACACTTTCAACCAATCATATAAATTCTATTGAACCTATTTCAGCTGGAAGGTATTCGACCGAATTGGTTTCGGCCGAAACCATGTGGCGAAAACATGGTGCCTATGAGGCCTCACTGTTTTGGCCGAAATATATGAAAAATAAAAGAAAAAGAAAAAAACTGCTTGCAAGCATTTTGGTCGTTTGGCCAAAGGATATGCGATCGTAGCTTGCTTGCTCGAAGGCCAACTCTATAAAAAGAAGTGAAGCCAAGTTCTTTCTCATTGGGTTCCTTTATAGGTTTTTTTTAGTTGTGATAAATAACAAGTAATTTTTTTAACTAGGTGTTAGTTATGATTTGGATTGTTGCAACTGCAAGATAGGTTGCATTTGTGGGATTTTTTCTTTATTCAATTTTTGGTATAAATGTGATTGCTCACACAATTGAATTTGGAAAGGCTGTAGAATATTTACGAATGAGATTTGAAAGTTTTAATAATTTGGGTTTTATCCATTATTGGTGTCTGCAAATGTTGTTTTGTAATGGCTGAATAATAGGGTTTTTTATGTGATTTTAAAAGGGTTTATTTATTTTGTAATGACTAAATATTAGGGTTTTTTCTATGATTTTAAGGGTTTATTTATAAACCCTTAAAATCATAGCAAATGTGAAAACCCTAAAACCCTTGTTTTGTTTTCAATAGACACCATAAATTTATTCAAGTCAAGGAGCCTACAGGGAGTCTTTCCTACACTCTTTGCAACCAGTTTGCTGTTGATTTTCTCTAGTAAAATATAGATGCCTCTAGGGAGTCACATGTTGCTTTATAAAATTTAGTTATACCTTATTGTGTTATGATGTTTGCTAGATGATTAAGAAGATAGTTTTCCACCTTTCTTCCTCAACCATACAGTCAATAAATTGACACATTTGGTTGCTGCTCAATAAATTGAGATACCAAAATTATGCAAACCATCAATCAATTTTTTAATGAATACAATCACAAAGACAATTTAGCCAAGACAGGAAATACAATTTTTTAACCATCATGATTTGGTTTGCATGGTCATATTAATTAGCTGCAGATATTAAGTTTGTTCCCCTAAAGCTAGATATGCAAATACTAACCTTAACTCCAACATAGTATTTTTCTCATCAAAAATATTTTTTAGTTTTGTCAAGTTGTGTTAAATTAGTCACATTGAGCATGATATTGTGTAATGCCCCGCCACACAACCCTAGAGAAAGTTGCAAACAACTACTTAAACAGACTAATTTTTTTTTTGTTTAAGTATAATTAACATGCAAGTTCACTACCTAATGCCAACAACCTCTAAGGTTACGAGACAAAGGTCATATAGAACCTCAACAAAAACATGAATCTAAACCATGACATTTAATTACTTAATAAATTAAACACATACATCCCAAATAGATAAATTACATCAAAGCATAAGAGATAAATTTCAATTTTCATTTATCCATAATTAAACAATACGATTACATCTGTCATTCCCCGAATGAGGCAAGTCCAATAAATAAGGTTACAATTACAACTTTCCACCTTGATAACAAATGAGGGGTAATAAATCACAAGATCAACTGAAATAAATAAGGCATGAAATGATACTGGATCATATGAGTTCTCCAACTGGAAATCTCGTCCACACGATCAAGAAGAAAAACCCAACGGAGTAAGGTGCACATTCCACCCAACCAAGTGGAACCCAAAGGCCCACCCCCCGTGCTAGGAGATAGTAACAAGGATTCCTAGCCAAGACTATCTACCTCAAGACACAGTCTAAAACATAACCGAACTGAAATAAATACAAATACATCACTTAACACAATGGTTACAATGCTTCCAGAATTACATAATCAATTGCATCACTGATGCGAACATACTGTTGCCTTAAGAGAAGTGTCATCACAACATTACATGGGTTATCCTTGCAAGTCTTCCTAGGCCCTGATCCCCATCTCGAGTTATCTTGGTAACCTCTAACGACTTCCAGCCCCTCATTTAATCCAATGCGCAATCAGTTTTTTGTAGAGACAAGATAACGATTTTGCCATTCCAGGCCTTCTCATCTCAACCCAAGTCTTTACAAGCCCTTGCGTCCATGAGCAAGACATAACTATCTTATTAAGTGTTTGATTCTATGTGATACTCTAATCATTTAATTACATTATCACTAGATTAACTAACTTGCAATGAGCTATCCTAGCACCACTTTGTGTGCCGGCCCTCGTTGCAAGCCACTCCTCTAAGACAACACGTGGAACAACTCCACAACCCAAGGGTACACAAAAGCGACCTAAGGATATCGAATCCCTATCTATGACATACAGTCAACACATTCCCATTCATGATAACCAGGCAATAAACTGGTTACAGTTAAATGCACTACCCAAGGCAATCCAAAGGTTGACTAACATAGTATGACAACCCACATACTTGAAAACCCATCTAGAAGACTTATCATTCTCTATGACTCCATTTCCCCCAAACGATAACATAAACATTTCACAATCAAGACAAGCAAGACGACGAGAATTAAAATTCTACTTTGGATTCACTAAATCCATTTCCTCGTTAACATTCAGTAATTTATTGCATTAAATAAACTGAATTTAAATACGTCTTTTCAAATAAGGGAGAAATTAACACTAGTTATTTGATTTCCTTACTTGCATTTAAATAATGATAAATTAATTAGTTTATCATGTAAATCAAAGTTCATTGATATAAATTATTATTGCTTCCTCATTTCCTTATATCTATTTTAAAGCAATTAAATGGTCTTAAAATAAAACATATTATTCAAATCATAATCACTTCTCCTTTAAAATAATATTTAAAAAAAATAAAAAAATGAATTACTAAAGTTATCATGTTTTCAATTTGCTCAATTTGACTTAAGTCATGCCACAGAAAAAAACATAACTTAAATATATATATATATATATATATTTAATTATATGAAACAAAATTGTACAACATTTAAACATTAATATTTTAAAATTATAAAATATAATAATAAAATATTAAAACATTTTATTATTATAGAATATAATAATAAAATATTAAAATAAACATATATTATTATTATAAAATATTAACATAACATATAATAATAAAATATTAAAATAACCATATTTTATTATTATAAAATATATTAAAATAAACAATTCTTATTTTATATATATTTTTTGATATAAAAAAGAAGCAAACCACATACTTTTAGGGCACGTGCCC
Organism: Sequoiadendron giganteum; assembly: GCA_007115665.2. Taxonomy (NCBI): domain Eukaryota; kingdom Viridiplantae; phylum Streptophyta; class Pinopsida; order Cupressales; family Cupressaceae; genus Sequoiadendron; species Sequoiadendron giganteum. Next base: position 507,567,219 of record CM021109.1, read on the forward strand.
CTTGGAAACCATGCCACGCCAAACAGTGGGGCAGCGGCTATATGCATAGCCGACGCCATTGTTGGTGGTGCACAGCGCCACCAACAATGGTGACGATTGTGAATACAACGGCCACGGCTGTGGGTGGGTCGCGCTGGGTGTGACTCCTCCCCACATGCTTCCCATGGGGGGAACAGTGGGGGGTGAGCCCCCAGTGCCTCCCCTCCATTTTGTTTTAATATATATTTTTTTAACAAAAACAAATACAACGCTTTACAAATCCGCATCTTGGGGTTTTTAAAAAAAAAAAGCTTTAAAACAATTTTGCCAACATAACCCCTCTTTAGGAAGTTATATATAAAATATGTATATATATATGTGTGTCAATATATATACATATTATTTATATTTATATATATATATATATATATATATATATATATATATATATATATATATATATATATATATATATATATATATATTCTGTAACTAAATTTACAAAACAAATTGAGAAGCCATAATAAAAATAATCATTTACAGCCATAATCTCATTTTTCTTTTGAAGCAATTTGTTTCAAACCAAAGGTTTTCTTCCAAATCTTTGAAAACAAGAATCAAACTGGGTTTGTTTGGCAATCATACAGAAGACTTAAATGCTTTTCAACATGATTTTCAACAACAACATATACAAATAAAATTTCAAAAACAACTAATTTAAAGATATGAACCTGGCATTTTTGAGTTTGTGAGGAGATCTAGATGGTGCACAGGTTCCTACCTTGATTCCAACTTCAACTCAACAATTTCCACAGCTTCAATCCAAAACCCACAAAATGCAAAAAATTTCTTCCTCTCCTCTATTCTCCATTTTCATACTTGTTGAGAAAAAAACTTATGAAGAAAATTCAAATAATAAAGAAAATTCTAAAAATATCCATGCAACCACCCTCATAAATTTTCAAAATAGAATAACAAATATCTTTCTTTTTTTAAAATTTTTGAATTCCAAATTTCCTAAAAAATGCAATTTGAAACCTTTTCTTTAATTTTTAGTTTCGACAATAAATCCATAACTTTAAAAAGAATAACTTATCTAATTTAAACATCATCAATTTAATTAATCAATAAAACTAATTTAATCCATGATTAAATTATTAATTAATTAAATTAAATTAATTAATAAAATAAATTACATTACTAACATAATATCAGATCAATTTTAATTCACAATTCTAACTACAAAAGCATTTATTTTCCTTTATAACAAATGATCAAAATCAAGAGAAGGGACAATGTTCAAAGCAAGACAACCCAACTAAGACCCGACGACACGCTATGACTAGGGTGATGACTTGGCACGAAAAACCTAGCTACTATCTCCCAATCGAATGCCGTTGGGCAATGGACATGCTCAAACCTGTCAAACCAGGTGGAGTCGATGTCCTGTACCTGTCAACCTGCGAAAAAAGAGTATATCCACATGCATATATATGTCATAATTAAAACACACCGTGAAGAGGAAATCGCGGAATCACAGGGCGCTCGCAAGCGAGTGATGCGATACTGTCCCCTTCACCAATACAGTATTACTAACTGATGTATCTAACATATTACTTTAATCAAAAGCATAAAACATCATGAATTCGAATATCCACTTATGCTAATTCAAAACATGCCATCATAATAACATCAGAATACAGTATCATCACATCAAGATACATCATCATAAAACAACAAAATAGTGATCAACCGTAACCGAGTACATAGTCAAAGTACAAACAAAAACTAAAGCATAATAAGGGAGAACAAAACTGTTCGCACAACAGAGCAAAACAAGGGGGTATTACATATTGTCAACAAAAGAAATCTTGAAAGAAAAATAAGCAGTTGATAGCTTTTGATTGCCACAACTCACAACTCAATTCATATTTTAGTTTTGATATAGTTTCTAGGTTGCCATTGAGGGCACCCAATATATGCCTCATTTTGAGGCTAACAGAAAAATAATGAGCTCAATGTGACATGCATCTTTACAACTACCTCTGTAATTTAATGCTTGTAGTGCTAGCCATAAAATATTTCATACTATGTATAAATCTATTTTTAAAGTTAATGCTTGTAGGTCTTTCAATAGTGTATTTAAGTGGATCTCATCCAAAGAAATTTGTTGGTTGTTATCATGCTCTAACACAAAAATCTATGTTTGGTAACAACACTACACCAAAATATCATCTCATGAATGTCTTTGGATCATGTTTTCTTGAATCCATCTCTATACAATTTACAACTCTATATCATATTGCTACATGAACTAAATCTAAAAATAGTACACTATAAATTAGAATCAAATTTTTATAAAGCAAAGGGTAAGATCTACGCTTGTAGACTTGATTTAGGCCACTTTTGTATGCTTGTGGAAATGACCCTTGAGCCTTCAAATTTAAAATTCATATTTAAGATCATTTATTTTCCTTCCACATAATTCTTGTGTGTCAACTTGATGCATGAAACATTTCATTTGACACTTGGGAAGTTGTATAAAAATACAAACTATTTTAAAATACTCTAAAAGACTAAGCAAACAAAAGAATATGTGTACATTATGGACATAAAGAATTATCTAATAGTATCAACATTGCATCAAAATTATATGCCATATTAGATAATTGCATATTTTCCTCGATCTTGTTCAAAGACCATGACTTAGAATACTTAACCCAAACTCTCAAGCACATAAACCAATATTTTATGTAGGTGAGCTAAAAACAAACATATAAAAAATAGAAAAAATAAGATGTGCAAGCTTGGTTCAAATTTGCACTCCTGAAATCAATTCTACATTTCTAGAAATAAACCTAATAGAAAAACATAAGTTTTACATGTTCTAATTCCTTTGTCTAACAAGTCTTGATTTTTTTGCAACATTGACAAACTACTTTGGGACACCTTGTAGAGTCGTATTTCATATTGAGCCAAGATATAAGTATTTTCATTTATTATTTACCATTATTAGAATTAATGTCATCATGTTTATCATTCCCAAATCTTATTCCTAAGATATCTAATGTTAATGAGAATTGATTAATTTATTATAGAATATTTATATAGAGAGGTAATTTATTTCTTTGCATTTTGGTGAATTAGTCATTCCTATACCTCTTGGGGTTTCTCCTCTAGGGTTTATAACTTATCTATTAGGGTTATAAACATAATTGTATACTATTGATTGTATCTACTATAAAATTACTCTTTCCTATTCTTATCTTCCTATAAGAAATTGATTGACTCATCATATGATTGGTGTAATCCTTACCTATCAAGTTTTACACAATCTCAATAAATTAAGCATCCCATATTCATGCATGAAAGGATTTTCCACACTATAATTCAACATATCCATATACAAATCCCCATCAATATTAATTTCTTGAAACATGGAAGGATTTATTTAGCAAAAATCAACTCTCCAAACAAAACATTCAAAATAAAGCCTGTCTTCCTTTCTTTGCTCCATGCTGAATAACTTCACTCTTGTTGCTTCCAAAGAAATATATATTCCAAGAAAACATCCACATTACCCAATAACCTGATTTTAATAAGCTCCTAAGTTAGTAATGCTTTATCTTGGACTTTTGTGAGGGTTTGACTTTGCATCTGATAAGTAAATGATTGGATTTTGTTGATTTGGAGTCCCCGCTGAATTGATTGTAGTATTTTACCTTACACTTGTATTGGATTTTTAGTTATTTCATTTAATTTGATATATACTTATTACCAAGCATTTGGATTTTCCTTTAACACCGAATTGATCTTGGTTTTCTAGGAATTGTTAAGGTTTAGATGTGATAATTGAGACAAATGGTGGGGTTTTTACTGTATGAGAATATACATTTAATTTACTTTGGTATACCCAGTTTTCAAATTGTAAGTTATTTCATTGATTTTATGTAACATAATTCATGAAATTTCTTTGGGAACAAATGGGGAATGATTTTGGGGTTACTATAAGAAACTGTTAGAATCTCCTATAGGAATAAATAGTGTGGACTTGTAGGGTTTCTGAATTTAACTTACTGAATGATTAGAATTTCCATTGGACTGATTGTGACATGGTTTTAACTTTTTTGGCATGTATAAATATATCTAATTTTTATAAACTTTCAATTTTTTCAGAAAACTTATGTGTTTGTTTTTAAAGTTTTTCAATGCTACAGATTATGCTTTGGGTGATGGAAATAATTCCTATGTTTATGAATTATGCCATGATATAGTTGTAAATGGATTAGTTTAAGGCATAATAGTAAAACATGCAAGAACTCCTTGGGCCAAACCTCAAAAACTAGTAAAATCTAAAAAATATTTGTTTTTTGAAAAGATTGCTAGATTTTTTGAAATGACAACATTTTTTTCCAATAAATCCCTCAAGAAACTCCTCTTCCCTTATCCTAATACCATGAATCTTAAAAAATACCAACTCCTCAAAATCCTTACCAACTCCTCAAAAGCCTTTAGCTATTCATGCATCTATTCCTTGAATTTATGATGTTATATAATATGTTCTAATAAATCAAACCTCACAATTATATGTGAATTAAAATTAAGACTATCAACATCAAAATTATTCTCTAATAAATTTTTTGAGATTAAAATTTAACTACACAACCTAACTTGGAAACACTTTAATATGTTTCCCACCCTTATATGATTTCTTAATGCATCACAAAAACTTCTATAAGTCTCCCATCTTCCTCTAGATGGTAAGAATAAAATATAGCCTATACTACAATATATTCTTAATCAAATAAAAAATAATTTTCTCTCCATTATCCTTTTCAATTTTTTTAACCTTTCTCCTTCTTTGAAGCTCTTCTTTTAAATTTTTAACCTAAAATTCAATATATCACTCTCTTTAGATAATATATCCTATACGTCTATTCCTATACCTAAAACCAATCCTATTCTTGAACTATAATGATCACATAATCTCAATTTTTCTTCATTCAATTTTGTAATCTAAGCTCCCATCTTCCTAAAAACAAAAACTAGACCTTCAAGATCTCTATGCTACACATCATTATTTATTGATGTCTCAATAACTCGCCCAATATAAAGTAGCTCATGAAATAACAAAGAAATATGGCATGGTCAATAAAAGGGCATTAGTTGGTCCAAACATTTTGGAAGATCCAAAATGTTTGGAACTAGCTGCAACATGAGGAGGTGGTTTTTCCAAAATGTTTGGACCAACTAATGCTCTCTTGTTGACCATACCAATAAAAGTAGAAATATATGGCAATATGAACCAATTTCATATTTTAAAAAAATAGAAGAATCTATGAGATATTAGATTTAAAAATGAAACCATTTTTGTACACAACCTAAACCATATAACCTATGCTACTCAAAATCTATAAGAGTCTTATAGATTAAGAAAAAGAGTTAGTAAACATTGATGAAAAAATGAAAGCTCACAAACATTGTCCCTAAGTGAAGCTAGTTATAGTAGAAATTTTGGTGTCTAGAACAATGTATTTTAGGATGTGGGCCTAGTATAAATTATAGATATGACTTACAATTTTATAATTTTATGCATTATGAAATTATAGAGTTGTAAGTCATCTTAAAATATATTGCACGTTAGGCAACAATTTTTTTATTATAACTAATTTTTCACTTATCCATTCACATCACTCCAGTTACTAATGGTAGTAATTGGAGTTATTAAATTGGAATATGTAAATGGAAGTGAAACTAATTATAGTAAAATTTTTGGTTCCTACAATGTATTTTAGGATATGACAAGTAAAACTTGATATAATTTCATTTAAATGCATGATTTTATGAATATATTTAAGTGGTGCATTTAAATAAAATTATAACTTCATACTTTTACATTAAGTTGTAAGTCATATCCTAAAATACATTGTGTTAGGCAAATTGTTTTTTACTATAACTAGTTTCACTTATCTATTCACATAAATCCAATTAATACCCTTCCAAGATTATTTCAATAAAGTATTTGATTGATCATTTATTGTATTCAATGTATACCATCATCGAGAATGGCAAAAAGGGCCAATTATTATCCTTCCAAATTATTTTAATAAACTATTATTTAATATTCTTTTGTATTTGATTGATCATTTAATGTATTGAATGTAGGAAAACTTGAGTTCAAAATGTATTTGTAGACAAGTACTCTTTTACATATCAGCCTTTGAATGTAGTCAATTCACTTGAACATGCAAAATGCCAATCAAATATAGAAGAATATTAAATAACAATTATTGAAATAATTTGGAAGGGTAATAATTGACCTTTTTAGATGCTTCACACTAAATGAATGTTTATTATGTCATGCTTGCTGATGGTGTACATTCAATACAATAATTGATAAATCAAATACTTTATTGAAATAATCTTGGAAGGGTAGTAGTTGGAGTTATGTGAATAGATAAGTGAAACTAGTTATAGTAGAAATTTTGGTGCCTACAATGTATTTTATGATATGAATTACAATTTATATAATTTCATTTAAATGCATGATTTTATGAATATATTTAAGTGGTGCATTTAAATGAAACTATATTCATACTCTTACATTAAGCTGTAAGTCATATCCTAAAATACATATTTCTAAAATACATTGTGTTAGGCACCAAAATTTCTACTATAACTATTTTCACTTATCTATTCACATAACTCCAATTAATACCCTTCCAAGATTATTTCAATAAAGTATTTGATTGATCATTTATTGTATTCAATGTATACCATCATCGATAATGGTGTAAAGGGCCAATTATTATCCTTCTGAATTATTTTAATAAAGTATATTCTAATATTCTTTTGTATTTTATTGATCATTTAATGTATTGAATGTAGGAAAAATTGGGTTCAAAATACATTTGTAGACTCACTCTTTGACATATCAGCCTTTGAACGTAGTCAATTCACTTGAACATGCAAAATGCCAATCAAATATAGAATATTGAATAACAATTATTGAAATAATTTGGAAGGGTAATAATTGACCTTTTTAGATGCTTCACACTAAATGAATGTTTAATAGGTCATGATTGGTGATGGTGTACATTCAATACAATAATTGATTAATCAAATACTTTATTGAAATAATCTTGGAACGGTAGTAATTGGAGCTTATGTTAATGGATAAGTGAAAATAGTTATAGTAGAGATTTTGGTGCCTAGCACAATGTATTTTAGGATATGACTTACAGCTTAATGTAAGAGTATGACTATAATTTAATTTAACACACACCACTTAAATGTATTCATAAAACCATGCATTTTAATGAAATTATATCTAGTTGTAAGTCATATCTTAAAATACATTGTAGGCACCAAAATTTATACTATATAACTAGTTTCACTTATCATTTCACATAACTCCAATTACTACCCTTAGTAATTGGAGTTATGTGAATGGATAAGTGAAACTAGTTATAGTAGAAATTTTGGTGCCTAGCACAATGTATTTTAGGATACTACTTAAAATGTAATGTAAGAAAGTATGACTATAATTTCATTTAAACGCACCACATAAATATATTTATAAAATCATGCATTTAAATGAGATTATAGAGTTGTTTAAGTCATTTCCTAAAATACATTGTAGGCACCAAAATTTCTACTATAACTAGTTTCACTTATCCATTCACATAAATCCAATTAATAGCCTTCCAATATTATTTCAATAAAGTATTTGATTGATCATTTATTGTTATTTAATATTATTTTTTATTTGATTGATCATTTATTGTATTGAATGTACACCATCACCAAGAATGGTATTATACATTCGCTTAGTGAGGCATCCAAAAAGGCCTAGATGTGTTTAATGACAAAAGGATAAACACTTAAGATGCATGATTATCCCCTTATCCCTACTTATATAGATGCATTATACTTAATCATGCACTCTTTTATCATACACTCTTATCCTATATTATACACTTGTATGATTGTTATTTGGAATTTAGAGATACCTTGCAATTTTAAATGATAATATGTGAGATTCTTTGTTTAATACTTTAAATTTCATACGAAGTTAGTCAAATTTAATCCTACTTTCTCCCTTTCTCCCTCTTTTTCATAGATAGTTGACTGAACTTAAAATTGATCTTATTTTTACTTCATGATGTTCAAGCTACTCATTGCTCATATTTCCTATTTTTTATAATTTCCTATGGAGCATCTTACTTATAAAATGGTTATTTCATATTTTACTTTTGAAGAAATAAAATAAGTACATATTTGTAAATTTTTTTGTTTTAATTAAATGTGTAGATCTTTCTATTTATATAGATATGGCCGATGATTAGGGATCACATCATTCTGCTCAATCTCAGGAGCAAGCTGAGGCTAGGTCTAATTTATATAATGATAGGAGATTAGAGAATTATTTGAAATGTTTAGACCAAACAATACAAAACTCCCCTAATCTCTCTAATCAAGATAGATGAGTTAGGATTCAAAAGGAGATCCAACATATGATTCACACAATTCAATCTTATAATCCATATGATGAGGTCAACACTTAGGAGTTTTATAGGTCCCTTGCCAGCAGTGTTATTGGCACTATGAAAATTGATGATATTAGTACTAGAGTTTCAACACATAATATACACATGTTCCCTCACTATATGGGACAAATTATTTTTAGATGATATGTTGTTACTAGATGTATAGATGAGCTTGTGGCTCTGTTTAATTATCCTAGATGGTTGGCAACCCATCACAAATGACCACATAATGATGAGTTGCCACTTTAATTTTGCAAACAACTATATGCTGAGTTTAATTTAGGGTTAGATGTGGACTACACATCTATTCCTTAACATGCTGGATAGGGAAAAGGGAGGTTTTATGAAAAATCTCAATTTAGATGTGCATATTTGCCACCACCCATCAACAAGAAGGAATTAGTTGGTCCAAACCTTTTGGTTCTTCCAAAATGTTTGGAACTATTAGTAGCAGGAGGTATAACAACAACAACTATCAGATCTGACCTTTATTATAGTATTTCCACGATTGCTACTCAGGTTGATTAGATGTCATCTGATCATGTAGGCAAATACTTATTACGTTCGTAGATTAGCCTTCCTCCCACTGAGGCTAAATCTACCAATTATGATCCCTACATTCATGCAGAGCTACCATCACCGTCAAATGTGGCCCAGATGAGTGAAGCCATTGTACGTAATGTTGCTTAAGTTTCCATTGCTGATTTACTATTATCATACTAGTTTATTAGTGATGAGTATGGGATTCCTTTAGATGTTGTACCTTCTCATATTAGATGAAATTTGGTAGAAAGTTGGGTCTGGGTGAGGCAGCTTCATAGGATGATCAACATATTTTAGACCATCCTACAGTCCCTACACAACATCAGGTTGAGGCTACTGCATATGATGTACATGGCCCATACAACTCACTTCTCTTTGGCACTGGTTTGTTACCTAATACAGGTGTCCCAGATGTGACAATGCATTCACATTACCTTAGTGAAATTGGTAGAGCGCTCAAGGGTGAGATGCAAGTACTTTCAAATAATCTATATATTTTGCGTTCTAAAAATTCACATACATATATAAAATAAAATTGACTTTAAAGTAGTTCTCACTCTTCATTGAAATCTTGTATATTTAAATTTCTAGCAAGACGAGGATTTGGCACACTTTGGAGATTTGGACATGCAAACGATCCTATGCATGCTACATTTGAGGTAAATTTATAATATTTAAAGTACTTGATACATTCAAACCTTGAAAGTACAAAAATTTAAGATGACTTTACATTTACACATGTACATTAAATTAATTAATGTACTTTCTTGTGTAGGGAGGTGGATCAGGACATTGATCCAGAAAAGGATCGAGAGAGGCATCAGGAGACAGTTCCAAAGAGAGATCAGGACATGGATCCAGATAGGGATCGAGAGATAGATCGATCCACAATCATACTAGGCTCCTCCACTTTGACTTGTTTTACATGTAGACACATGATTTGTTATACATTTTATTTTGTGATTTGTCGCATTATGGTTCTTAGATGATGATCTTCACATTTTATACATTTTACATTATGGTTCATCTTGTTATGTTTTTCAACATATACATTTTACATTATGGTTTCACATTATGGTTCATCTTATTATGTTTTACAGTATATATACATTGTACATTATGGTTCATCTTATTATACATTTTATATACATGTTTTCAACTTGATTTTTTGTTTTGTGAAAGTATTGAGCTATATATGTTCTACGATATGATCCAAGTGCTTTGTCTAGTAGCTTTTGCATCTTAGGATTTTAGATATGTTCTTAGTGATGGCACAATGAAGACACTATCTGATGTTTTGCATGTTCATGGTTTAGCCAAAAATCATATTTAAAATTTTAAGATGAATGATAATATTGTCCATATTATTTATGATAATCCTGGTTAAAAATTGGTTAGGGGAGATCTGGTTTTAGAAAGGGGTATTAGGCATGGTAATTTATTTGGATTTGATGATACTACTTAATCTAACTATACCATTACTTTTGATAAGCAAAATAAAGTTAAATTCTCATATAGCAAAATGGATCTTAGAATTTAATTCGTATATCGTAGAAACCATCTATATTATGCCATCACTTGTCATTGGTGAATTTTGAAGAAAATATTTAGTTTATTTTCTTACACACAAACATGAAGTTTTAATCAAAATGGAATTTAAGGTGCTTGTGGAAACTCAAGGAAAAAATACAAGATTTGAGATCAAATAATATGGGGGCATGTTTATCTAAATAATTTGAATAATTTTGCAAACATAATTGGATTGTAATTTAATTAGGTATTAGGCATGGTAATTTATTTGGATTGGATGGTACTACTTAATCTAACTATACCATGACTTTTGATCATGTAAATGAATTAGTTGATATGCATCTAGGTGAGAAAGGATAAAAAACATTGAAGAATAAATATATAGGTGAGAATGTGTGTTTCATAAGAAAGTGTTTTAAGCATAAGGAATTTAAGGTGCTTGTGGAAACTCATAAGGAAAAAATACTAGATTTGAGATCAAATAATATGGGGGTATATTTATCTAAATAATTTGAATAATTTTGCAAACATAATTGGATTGTAATTTAATTGGGTATTAGGCATGGTAATTTATTTGGATTGGATGGTACTACTTAATCTAACTATACCATAGGGGTTGGGGCCCTAGCTCGGTTGGATAAATATTTCCTATTGCAGGAGGTTGGTCACGAGGTCTAGTCTCCCCCACCCCCGTGGTACCGGAGGGCGTGTCGTGCCAGCACTGCTGGTCACATTAAAAATTTTACCAAGCACACTGCAGTTTATAGGGGGTCGTGCTACCCGATTCCTGCAATCTAATAAAAAATAAAATAAAAAAAATCTAACTATACCATGACTTTTGATCATGTAAATGAATTAGTTGATATGCATCTAGGTGAGAAAGGATAAAAAAATTTGAAGAATAAATATGTAGGTGAGAATGTGTGTTTCATAAGCAAGTGTTTTAAGCATAAGGAATTTAAGGTGCTTGTGGAAACTCATAAGGAAAAAATACAAGATTTGAGATCAAATAATATGGGGGTATATTTATGTAAATAATTTAAATAATTTTGCAAACATAATTGGATTGTAATTTAATTGGGTATTAGGCATGGTAATTTATTTGGATTGGATGGTACTACTTAATCTAACTATACTATGACTTTTGATCATGTAAATAAATTAGTTGATATGCATCTAGGTGAGAAAGGATAAAAAACATTGAAGAATAAATATATAGGTGAGAATGTGTGTTTCATAAGAAAATGTTTTTAGCATAAGGAATTTAAGGTTCTTGTGGAAAATCATAAGGAAAAAAATACAAGATTTGAGATCAAATAATATGGGGGTATATTTATCTAAATAATTTGAATAATTTTGCAAACATAACTGGATTGTAATTTAACTGTGTATTAGGCATGGTAATTTATTTAGATTGGATGGTACTACTTAATCTAACTATACCATGAATTTTGATCAGGTAAATGAATTAGTTGATATGCATCTAGGTGAGAAAGGATAACAAACATTGAAGAATAAATATATAGGTGAGAATGTGTGTTTCATAAGAAAGTGTTATAAGCATAAGGAATTTAAGGTGCTTGTGGAAACTCATAAGGAAAAAAATACAAGATTTGAGATCAAGAATAAATATAAGAGAAGGACACAATACAATTTGATATCAAGTTAAGGTGAAGATGCATAGGGAAATGAATAGGTTGGATAAGAAGGAACCAAAGATGACGAAAAAATTATAGGAAAATTTAGAAGAATAAAATGAGAGTCTCTATCTTCACATACTTTAAGAAGGTCCACAAGAGAACATAAAAAATTTGAAAGGTATATCTCTACAATTTTTTATTGTGTACATATTTAATTTAACTAATTTTAGTGATGAACTTATATTTGTGAAAGAATCTCTCTTTAAAGGAGAAAACGTATTGGATAGATTCCATGATAAAGGAGATGATGACCTTGCATAAATGAAAGGCTTGAGATCTAGTTGATTTAAATGAAGGGAGAATTATCATAGGTTGTAAATGAGTGTTCTATATAAATTCAATGTAGATGGTAAGTTAAAAAAGTATAAGACTAGACTTTTGGTAGAAGGTTATTATTAGAGGGGGATTACATAGTGGACTTGAAATATTATCTTTGAATAAATAATAATACCCACATGGAAGAGGTTTTTAGGTGTAATTAGTGGTCTTATATGAAGATTATGTGATGGTGATTATATAATAGGGTTATGCTATTGGATTAAATCTAGGTACATAACTGAAGGCCTCTTATAGTTGGTCTAATTAAAACTTAAATAGTGATAAATGTATAGCATACTTTACTAAATCAAGTAAAATTGAATTTTAACTAAGGTGCTTGAGCTTAATAAAGGATTAAATATTTATTTTTAACCAAAACTTAAATTTCATATTTAGATTTACAAATAAATATTTAATTCACTTGAAAATGAGAAAGTTATTTATAAATTTTACTATTCTATCTTTGATACTACGATGTTACATGGAAATTTTGATGCTAACAAGTATGTGTTTGTGATTCACAATCCAATGTAGGAAGGGACCTTAAGATCAAAATTATGTGTTATAATTATGCACCAAAAATATCCACAAACATGAGGTTAAACTGACCTTAAGAAAGCTTTATAGGAAAATAAGATCACAAATAAGATCACCTTAAGAAAGATTTATAGGCAAATAAGATCACAAAAAAGAAAGCTTCATGGGCTACTATTGAATGAAATTATTTGAATTCAACATAAAATAAAAATATTTTCAAATTTAGGTCCAATTTTTTTTTTTATTCAAGGGGTAAATGCTTTTGACCTGGAGCTATGAACCGGTGAGGTCACAAACGGGGGACCTCATCCCCAAATGTTACATGTGTATATTGTCATAGAAAATATATATGTAAAAAAATATCTTAAAGTTCTTGGTACATATGATCTGGATCCTCTCTAAAATATTTTCATGGTCTTCAATAGGCAACCTCCACCTTTGCTTGGAACACCCTCTTTTTGGTAAAGTTTCAAGATTTAATCTTGTTGTTGTAACTAAATGAATATAATGTAAAACCTTTTGACCTAGCATATAATCAATAAATATAATGCCATTTGTATCTATCTTTGTTTGTTGATAGTATGTGCCTTCAACAACCATTAATATAGTAGGATACTCTTGTCCATCACCATCTATCATTGATTCTGAAAATTTGCATTTTGGTTGCATACATCTTAGTATATAGTAATCTACACCTTCTGTACTGCCAGGATCTGCAAGAAAAACAAAAATATCTCCTATACACACCATGCAGTAAACCATACTCAACTTAGGTAGAATATAAATCAATTGTAAGAACTAAAATTCAATTATTTTTTTTAAAAATATACCTGTAACAACTAAATCTAATACACGTTCGTAATTAGTTGAATACAAAGGATCATAGATATCTACAATGTCATTATCTTCAAAATGGTTCGATGTGTCCACTAATTGTTTTTTTCCCATTGTGAAACATACCCATCTCTAATATTCTCACATTGTAGACTATTTGGATTGTTCTCAATGCAATCAACACAAAAACATGATTTTTCTCTCACTTGAATTGTTGGAGGCCTACTATGTCCTACTGTCATGATTTGATGCAAACTTATAATACCACTAATTGTTTGACAATTAGTAAGAGTTGATCGATCAACATCTATAAATTTCAAACATCCAATTAAAAAGTGTATAAGATTGAAATTTCAATTCATGTACACATTGAAATTCATAAAAAAATTCATTTATGTACCTTTAACTTCCCAAAAATATCATGTGTTGTATATTGAGTCACAGACAACGAAAATAATTTTGCACCATTCAACAATTTCATGTGAATTCTTTATGGCATTACCTGCAAGTTCATGTTGGTGAAATGTCAAGTTAAGAGGTTTTGTAGTTGAAAAAACATAATTAGATTTTTTCTAAAAATTCCATATGGTGTTACCCGCAAGTTCATGTTGGCAAAGTGCACACTTCACACATGCTCCAGCTCCATCATGCTCTCCTTTTCCATGTCCACTCTCATAAAAATTCCACAAAAAAACTTATGTCACGTCTAATTTATTGTTGGCTTAACCAATTAAAAGATTTTACAGATTTAAATTATCCTGTGATGTTACAACCAATTTCATTTAAAACCAAGATAGAAAAAATATACTATATGTGTACAACTAATTAATTATGAACAAGTTAAGTAAACAAATAAACATATAATTTAAAAAAATTGAATCAACACTTACCAACACATCCATCAGACCATATCCAGTGTTGTGAAGCATCTATTTGACGTCATCTCATGTCTTCAAAAAAAATTACAAAACAATGGGCTACATAGCTTCTATCATGACCTGTATCATCACTGATATA
The DNA here is from genome assembly GCA_007115665.2 of Sequoiadendron giganteum. NCBI lineage: Eukaryota > Viridiplantae > Streptophyta > Pinopsida > Cupressales > Cupressaceae > Sequoiadendron > Sequoiadendron giganteum. The sequence goes on from CM021109.1 coordinate 507,582,226, forward strand.
AAAGTGAACCTCTTTGATGATAATTCGTTCATCTTTGCTACTTTGTAGACCATCCAGATGTTCTTCGGCATGCCTATAAAAAACTTGTACAAATATTGCAACTTTATCTGAATGATAATATTGAATTTGGATCTCAATTTGAGGACTAAATGTATAGTTCTCAGAGAAATCAACAATAGAGAGAATACAACCCGCTGGAAAGAAATTCTTTGAGTCACGAAATTTCTTAGCTTTCCATCTAGCACCATGACAATGTTTAATATGTGGGTATATGATATTGCAATATTGGTTCATAAACTCATTGTAAGACAACTCACTCTCTTTGAGAACAATTTTTATGGTCTCAAATCCTAACTTTGTTGAGTATTTCTCATATTCAAATCTCTTCCACACAACTTGCATTGAATGATCAATATTGTCAACCTGTAAAAGATTCCTCAAATTTCCACATTCATTACATATATTTTTTATACACTGCACTTTCAATTCATCTGAATCTTCTGATTTTTTGCATAGAAGAGACTTCACAAATTGTGTTGTACTTCCAAGGATGACTATATTTGGATTGATTACTGCCATAAATTTTCTATATGTCTAAAGGTGTAGATGAAATTCAACATGATTTCAACAACAAAAAGTCTCACATATCTTATTTATATGTACAAAACTTGGTTGTAGTCTCTCAAACATCCTTTGACAAATCTTCACATCTGAAAATTCTTGCTTGAATGCTTCAAAAAGCTCACTTTGAGTTGTATCTATAAAATGTTCGGATGTGAAATTTTTTTACCATCTACACCTTTTATTTGTATAATGTACCTTCTATTGGAAGAAACATGAGAGTGGCTGGTCCAATACTCAATCACCTGCTCCTTTACATCTTCTGAGATTTTATCTTTTCAGGGAACCCTACAAATATTTACCCAATTATTCTCAAGGTTTCCGTCCAATCTATTTCTCTTTCTGATATATCTTTGAACAGTTCTCCTAGAAAAATTGAGTAATTTAGAAATTTCCTTAACTTGTCTTCTATGTGATGATTTATTACTAGAAATTACCGTCATCAATGCTCTACGCGCAACACTTAAATCAACAACTCGACTAGATTGTTTTCAATAGAATTCAATGCTTCTTGCAGGTTTTCAACTATTGTTTTCTTTAATGATCTTGATGAATTTTTCTTATTATCAACCCCTAACAAATCCAAAACAGGGGTCATTTCTTTCCTCCTAAATTTTTTGCAAATAATTATGCCTTTCCAACTATAGACTTTTCTTCAAAATATTCATCCCATATTCTTTTACTGTGTAATTTTACTGTTCTTTTAGATAACATATCTTTAGATGAAATATTATTAAAAATGGATTCCTCATCCATCTCTATAAGATTTTCCATACCAAGGAAAACATTTCTATGACCACCTTCAGTTTTTCCTGGTACCTGTACTCTTTGGTCATCAACAATTTCCATGGGTTCTTCTTTAAAAAATGTTCCTTCATCCACATTTCTACTATCTCTTTTTCGATCATACAACCTTCTTCTTGTCTTTTTATTCCCCATCACAAATTGCTCGGGTTTGAATTCACCTACATACAAAAATAACATGCATTCAAACTTTTTGATGTTTGTAATGGATAAAGTGTCCCCTAATATCATGGAGGTATGACTATTTTTTACTGTGAAAATAAGTTGTAAACCCATCATTATGTATGTGGAAACTGTTGTTTGGAATCTTCTCCTCTATGAGCAAGCCTAATTTGATAAAAGTGGATGATCCTAGTTGATTGGAGGGTATGTGAAGGATCATCATGAAAAAAATAGGCCCTTAAGTGGCGATGAAAATTCAGAAAATCAAAGTTAGGCAACTTGACGTAAAAATTTGAATAAGTTATCTATATTATTTCAAAAATATGTAAGAATGGAATCTGTAGCAAATTGAATGTAGTTTCTAAACTACTAGGTTTATTTTTTTTAAAAAATATCTATTTGGTGAAAATTTGAAATTTTAATCCAGTAGTATTTAAATTTTAGGAAAAAAAGAAGAAGTAGGTGTTTGTTTGACCACCCTAACCACAATAAAATGATAATATCTTTTTTATAATATTTTAGATATAAGTAGAGGACTCATGTCTCGATGTGAGACATATTTTTTTGTAATTTTTTCCAAGTCAATAATTATTTATGAATTTTTAATTACAACTATTAAAAAATATAAAAACTCGTATGTCTGACCACCTTAACTTGGTCAAAACTTCATGAAATTCAATTTTTTATTTTTCTAATCCTATAGTATGAAAAGCATAGAATGTGACACATGTTTTGGATTCAAAAAATGTGATACCACTTGAAAACTATATATGTTTTTCAATCAGCCTATCAATCAGGACTTTAGTCGCAATAATTCAAATAGAAAATGAATAATTATTATTTATTAAATTCAAAGTAAAGCATAATTTATATTGGTAGAAAGCTGAGAATATCCTTTAAAAACCCTTTTCATTTCATCAATTTTGGTAAAAAAAAGTCATCAGCCACATGGGCCATCATATCCTTTACATATCACCACTTTTTGGCTAAGAATGCAAGAGCTCAAAGGCAACTCTAGGTCCAAAGTTGGTAATGATGTAAAGGATTTACTTGTGTTATGATGGATAGACACAAGGTCCAAAGTCAGTTATGATGGACTCCAAAAGGATTTCCCTACTCAAGGATAATTGTATATTCCCTAACATACGTATGATGAACCTTAAGTGATGCGGGTGATAGATAGCCAATGGTTTGATTTCAAGACCTAGGAAGAGTAGTCTAAGTGCAAGCTAAAGGTTTTTTTGAGAAATAATGGATATGCAAGTGTGGAGGATATGCAAGGACTAGGTGGAATGCAAGGATTGAAAGATTATAATTGAAGGATGATGCGCCTAAGAGATTTTAGTGATAGGTTCATATTGGATGTTTGGGTTGTTTGACCTTTTGGGGTTTGAAAAGTTTGAAATGTTGCAAATTACTAAGTGTGATGTTTTTTTGAGAGTTGTTTTTGAACACACACACAAGACATAGTAGACAAAATGTTTTTCAGTTTATTCTTGATTCAAGATGAAAACAATCATGCACAATCCTAGGGTTGGCAAGGAAAATATTCTCTGAGTTCCCACTTGGATTTCTCCATCTGTGCTTATTCTTAGCGGATGACTTAGAAGCTTGGCCATGTAATACCCCTCTGTTTTGCTTTTTGTGTGTTTGCTTTATGCTATGTTTGGGATGCAGCTACTATTATACTGGACACACCTGGTTGTTTGTGTTTTGATTGCTACTATTGAGTGACATTGATTATCGTGTGATGTAGATTATCTGACTATTGTTTCACATGCATTATGGATTATTGATGTTAGTAGAGTTAGCTTGAGATATTGTATTACGTGATTTCTGATTATGATGTAATGTCAATCTTTGATGAGTGTATTGGTGAAGAGGATGGTTTGTATCACTCGCTTGCGAGCGCCCTGCGAATTCGTGATTCCTTCTTCACGGTGTGTATTATATACTGGATATACGATATTATTATGTTTACTTGGTTGCAAATTGCAGGTACATGACATCGACTCTACCTGGTTTCACAGGTTTGAGCATGTCGATCCAATGGTTAAGTTGAAAAGGGAGATAGTAACTAGATAACATGTGTCAGGTCTACGCCCTAGCCTTAGTGTGTCGTTATAGTTTTTTGTAGTTATAGTTGAGGATTTGGGTTTAGGAGATGGAGAGAAGGTATCTCTAGATAGTCATCCTATTCTTCAGAAGTTCACTGATGTCTTTCCTGATGACATTCCAGGGATGCCACCGAGGAGAGATATAGATTTTAAGATTGATTTAGTACTAGGATCAGAGCCTATTTCATGAGCACCTTACCGTATGACTACTTAGGAGCTGAAAGAGCTTCGCTTGCAATTGGAGGAGTTATTAAAGACGGGATTTATTCATCCTAGTGTTTCACCTTGGGGAGCACCTGTCATCTTTGTGAAGAAGAAGGACGGTTCACTTCGGTTGTGCATTGACTACTGGCAGCTGAACAAGGTAACAATCAAGAATCGTTATCCACTTCCTAGGATAGATGACTTGTTTGACCAAGTCAACGGTGCTACCATCTTTTCAAAGATAGATCTTAAGTCGGGATACCATCATCTCCATATTTTTGATGTAGATATACATAAGACAACGTTTCGGACACGGTATGGTCACTACGAGCTCACTGTGGTACCATTCGGGTTGACGAATGCGCCATTTGTGTTCATGAGTTTGATGAATGGAGTATTCTGCACGTACCTTGATAGGTTTGTCCTTATGTTTCTTGATGATATATTGATATATTCTAGGACAGTAGAGGAACATGAGGAGCATTTGCGATAGGTTTTGCAGTGTTTGCGAGAAAACCAACTTTACGCCAACTTATCGAAATGTGAGTTCTTTAAGTCTGAGATCAAGTATCTTGGTCATGTGATCTCAAGAGAGGGAATATCTGTGGATCCTTCGAAGATTCAAGCTATTCTTGATTGGCCTGCACCCACGAATGTGGCAGAGATCCGTAGTTTTATGGGGCTTGTAGGATATTACAAGAGGTTTGTGCAGAGTTTTTCTAGGGTAGGTCATCCTATCACTTCTCTTCAGAGGAAAGGGAAGAGGTTTGAATGGTCAGAGCAGTGTGAGTCAGCTTTTCAGATTCTTAAGGATAAATTGACTAGTGCACCGATTTTAGCGATACCTGATCCCACAGAAGATTTTGTGGTATGTACAGATGCATCTTTGGAGGGTTTAGGTGCAGTCTTGATGCAGGAGGGATGAGTGATAGCTTATGAGTCACATAAACTTAAAGATCATGAACTTAATTATCCCACACATGACCTTGAGTTAGCAGCAGTAGTCCATGCATTGACTAGATGGAGACACTTCTTACTTGGGCACAAGTTTGAGTTACACAGTGATCATAGGAGTCTGCAGTATATTTTCACTCAGCCGAATCTTAATGCTAGACAGAGGCGTTGGATGGAGTTTCTTTGTGAGTATGAATTCAAGGTGAAGTATATTCAGGGGAAAGAGAATGTTGTAGCTGATGCACTTAGCAGACATAGGCATGAGATTTTTGAGATGACTCTTATGGTAGATTTACGAAGTCGGATTCTTGCTACACTTCCGACAGATAGTTGGTACTGGGATGTGAGAGCAAAGATTGAGGTAGGTAGACCTCTTGAGGGAAGATTTATAGGATATTCACTTGAGTTAGATGGGTTACTTAGGCATTCCGAGCGTATTTACATTCCTTCAGTAGGTGACCTTCGATCTTTAGTTTTGATCGAGGCTCATCGTGCGCCTTATTCAGCCCATCCTGGGGTGAAGAAGATGCACGCAAATCTACACCAGTTGTATTTCTGGCTAGGGATGAAGAGGGATATTGCAGATTTTGTAGCACGGTGTTTGGAGTGTCAGCGAGTGAAGGCTGAACACCAACATCCAGCAGGGCTTCTTCAGCCACATCTTGTACCTGAGTGGAAGTGGGATATTATCTCACTCGATTTCATTGTTGGTTTACCCAACTCCTCGTGATGACATGATGCTATTATGGTGACGATCGATAGGTTGATGAAGGTAGCACACTTCTCACCTATGTGTGCTTCCTATAATGCATCATTAGTTGCTAGAGTGTTCATGGAGGACATTATGAGGTTGCACGGTATTCCACGTCGGATTATTTCTGACAGGGATCCAGTGTTTACTTCAGCTTTGTGGACATCATTACAACATGCTATGGGGACACAGTTGAACTTTAGTTCAGCATATCACCCTGAGACAGATGGACAAACAAAGAGGGTTAATCAAATCCTCGAAGATATGTTACGCATGTATGTCATGGATCAGCAGACACGGTGGGAGGATTATCTTTATCTAGTGGAGTTTGCTTATAATAATAGCTACTAGAGTTCCATAGGCATGGCACCTTTTTAGGCCTTGTATGGACGTCCTTATCGTACTCCTCTTAGTTGGGATCGATTGGAGGATAGAGTGTTATTAGGACCTGAGATGTTACAAGATATGGAGTAGTAGGTGGATCGGATTAGGGAGCACTTGGTGGCAACACAGGATAGGCAGAAGAAGTATGCAGATGCGCATAGGGTGGATCGTCAGTTTTTTGTTGACGACAAAGTATTTTTGCAGGTGCATCCGTGAATTTTTCCTATCCAATATGGAAAGGGTTCTAAGTTGGCGCCTTGCTTTGTCAGGCCTTTCGAGATACTCGAAAAGATTGGTCCAGTTGCTTATCGACTTGCTTTTCCACCCAGTTTTGCACGTATACATGACGTTTTCCATGTTTTAGTTCTTTGACCTTATCATCCAAATGTTACTCATGTCCTTGATTGGGATTCTTTAGAGGTAGAGGACGGGCAACTGGCTTTGGAGCCCGTGGCCATAATGGAGCGCAGAACGCTCGCTCTTCGAGGGTGAGATATTAAGCAGGTCAGAGTACAGTGGGATCGTAGGGATGATACTTCATCCACCTGAGAGGATGCAGTTAGGATGAGGGAGTTATATCCCTACTTGTTTGCAGGCTTCCAGGAGTAAGCCTGGTCCTTGGGGGGGAGAATGTAATACCCCTCTGTTTTTCTTTTTGTGTGTTTGCTTTATGCTATGTTTGGGATGCAGCTACTATTATACTGGACACACTTGGTTGTTTGTGTTTTGATCGCTACTATTGAGCGACATTGATTATCGTGTGATGTAGATTATCTGACTATTGTTTCACATGCATTATGGATTATTGATGTTAGTAGAGTTAGCTTGAGATATTATATTACGTGATTTCTAATTATGATGTAATGTCAGTCTTTGATGAGTGTATTGGTGAAGAGGACGGTTCACATCACTCGCTTGTGAGCGCCCTGCGAATCCGTGATTCCTTCTTCACGGTGTGTAGTATATACTGGATATACTATATTATGTTTACTTGGTTGCAGGTTGCAGGTACATGACATCGACTCCACCTGGTTTCACAGGTTTGAGTGTGTCAATCCAATAGTTAAGTTGAAAAGGGAGATAGTAACTAGATAACATGTGTCAGGTCTACGCCCTAGCCTTAGTGTGTCGTTAGTCTTGTTTTGTGAGTTGTGTCTTCTTAGTTTAATGTTATATGATTTTATTAAGATGCTTTATTATTCAATCATTATGTTAGAATTATTGTATTGTTGAAAGTAGAGTTTATTCTCATATTAAGTGAAATCTATGCTTAGATGAAGTATATATGTTGATTATGAAATTGTATTAATTAAATTTTACTTTATTTAATTAATTAAATTAATCTTGGAAAAGGTTGAATTTAATTATTAAATAATTAAAATTAATTAATTGAGTTATTGCATTAAATTAAATTAAAAGAATTGAAAGAAAAGAGAAATTGCATTTAGAAATCAATTTGAGGTTTTTGAAAATGGGAAAAGGAAATAAATATCTATTTTCACTTTGCATGCAAAAGGAATTAGGGTTAGATTAGATATTTTAGTTTTAATATGAATGCATGTTTCAATTTTTAAAGGGGAGGAGAGAGGTTTTTGGAAGGATTGATATTTTTCAGAGGATTTGGGAATTTTTTTGAAGAAATTGCACAAGTAGGGTTTGAATCAAATTTTGGATTTTGGAATTGGGATTGGTTGCACTTTTGAAGAAAAGCTTGGAGGAGGCTTCTATCAAGAAATTTCATCATCTTCTGTAGCATCACATTCCAGGTTTTATACTTGATGTTTATTTCAATTTTTAATTTAATGGTTGAGGAAATTTTGACAAATTTACTGTAGAGATTATTTAGTATACAAAACCATAGATCCATTGTTTAAATTTCAATTTAAAATGTTCTCAAACATTTAAGACTTATTGTGGAAAATCTAGTTTGAAAAACAATCAGATCTGAAGTGCAAATTTAAACCCTGTAGAAAATTACAATGAAAATCAAACAAAATTTAGTTTAGTACAAAGTTCTTTGTTTAAATTTTTCTAAAATCTGAAAGAATAGATTGTGAGAAGCTAATATTTTAACTTTTGAATTTTGGAATGAAAATCTGGAAAAATAAATTAATTTTCTTGTTTCTGGGTTTTGTTTATATATTTTTCAATTTGACCAATTTTAAATTCTAGTAAAAATTTATATATCAATATATATTAATATATATTTATATATGAATTTAATTTGTGTAATATATTTATATAAATTATAGAGCTCCTGTTATTAAATTAAATTGTTGTTAAAATTCTGAAGTTGAAAATTCTGTCTCGAAAAATGAGCCTGTGTAAAAATGCATTTTTCCTTTTTTTTCATTTTTGGGGTTCTGTGTTTTTAAAAAAAAAAATTAACATTAAAGAAATAAAAGTTGTTAAATTTAAAAAAAATAAAAATAAAAAAAAAAATAAAAAAAAAATAAAAAGAAAGTAAGGGAAGGGCCCATTGTACAGTGGGAGGGACGCTGTCATGGGACAACGCGCCCATCTTTTGGGGGATGCACTGCACATGACAGAGCCGCCCCCACAGTACCTTCACGTGCCTCTTTGTTTTTTATGGGATTCCGATCCCTACTTTGTTTATTTATTTTTATTATTGTATATTTTTGTGTTTGACTTTGTTTTCCTGGAGCATGGAAATTCGTCCCCTGTACATTGAATTTAATAATTTTAATTTTGTTTATTATTATAAGTAAATTTTGTACTTGTGTACGGGTGACTGTGTATTCGTCCGTCGTCCGAGGTAGCTCGAAAATCGTGTTATGAATTTTAATTTTAATATTAAATATATATAAATATTATATAAATGTATATATAAATATTATATGATTAATATAGGTATTTATATTTTTAGGATTAATTATGATAGATTTTTCTAGAATTAATTAAATACTCAGATTGGTAATCTTATTAAACAGAGTTTATTTTTCTCTATTAATATAAGATGCAAGCATGACTTATAATATAAATTGTATATTTAAATTAGGTGAATATATTTAAATATTGAGGGAATGTTACTTTACTTATATATTTAAGAGTATATATTTATATGTATTTGATTTTCAGTTTTAGGTATATTAACACATGCATGTATTTAGACAAATAATTAAATTGAAATTCTTATTGAGCATGATTAGGTAACATTGCAAAAAGTATTTATTTAAATGGTGAAATTATTGTGTTTTAATGAAAATTTAGAAAGATAGTAATTTAAATTGCTGCGAGAAGGATTAGTTAGAATATGGATTTAGTATATCCAAATATAGCATCTTTCCTTGCTTATGTTCTTTCGTTAATTAAATTCTCTTGTTATGGATTGCTTTGAAAAGGGTGAATCATGTTATGTATTGAGAAGTCTTCCAGTGAATGTGGGTCATTCCCATGTTAGTTAATGTTCATTTTTCCTTGGGTAGATTTATTTGAGTTGTTTTCCTCCAAGTGTTGGAGTGAGATTGTTTATTTGTCATCTCCTAGATTAGGAGAGACTGAGTTATTCAGTTCTATAACACTTGAGTCACCCTTGGAGTCTAGATTTGAGTAGTGAGTTATCCATTAGAAGAGTGGCTTTTGTTAGGGGCCTGAGCCAAAAGAGGTAAACCGGGTAACCTTCGAAAGTGATTTTAAGAAGTGATAATTAAAGCAAAGTACTTAGATTACTAGGATGCATTCACATTAACCAAGATAAAATTAACCTCACTCACAGATACAAGGGCTTGTTTAGACTTGAGGTGAGTTAGAAGGCCTGGAATGGCAAGGTCAACTAGCTTGTCCATACGAAAGGTAGTTGATTTCGCTTGAGTGAGTATGAGGGCTGGGATTTGGTTGAGGTCACCAGGATTACCGGAGCCTATGAAGGATGCCCAGAGGAGATCTCATGACGCACCTTGTGATGACACTCTATCTAGGATAACCTTGTTTATATGTTGTGTATATGATTTCTTTAGCACACTTGATTTTATTATGTCTGAAAGCAATATAACCATGTTAGTGTTAGATTTATATTGTGCATATGTATGGTTGAGTCAGTTTGTTCTGTTAGTCAGCCTTTGGTTAGAGGTAGTAGATTTCTAGTCCATGTTGTATTTTTACTATCTCCTAGCATGGGGGGTGGGCCTTCGGGTACCAGTAGGTAGGGTGGAACATGCACCAAAACCATTGGGTCCCCCATTGTTCTCCAGTTCATGGAAGCAAGATATCCAATTGGATAGCTTGCAGATATTGTTATTCTCTTCTTGTACTATTGTAATTCTTTTTGTATCAGTTGTATCTACCCCTCTTATTGTTATGAGGTGGATCTTGTAATTATTATACTTATGTATTTTTACTCATTCTGGGAATGACGATTGTAATCTTGTAATGGAATTATGTGATGGTTAATCTATTCTATCTTGTATTTACTTATGTTAGATGTATGTCATTACTTGAGATGTTTATTGCAATGCAATTTAGATGATGTATGTGAATGGGAATTAGGTAATCTCGATTATGTAGCCTTAGGGGAGGTTGTCAATTTTAGGTGAACATGTATGTATAATGCACTTTAATAAAAAAAAAGGAGTACATTTTTGTTGTAGATTGAAACTTCCTCTAGGGTTGCGTGGCGAGGCATTACAGGGCACAATGGCTCCCCCTTACATGAAACTCACTTCTTGGGTCAACCAAGATTCGAGTTCTCATGAATCTCCCATGAAAAAATCTTCATCTTTACTAAGAACCGCAAGTATGTGGGACGACTTCAGAGGTCCGACCTCTTACACCAACAAATAGAGGGATTTTGGCAACTACAACAAGAGGTGTCTAGTAAGGGCATCCGTTCAAGTGGTTATACATGCAGAAAGATTAGCTCCGATAAGGAGGATTCCCAACCTATAGAGGTTATGCTCTATAGGGTTTATGGGGATTCACTTGTCGGCATAAGACATCCGCACTCACGGTACTTGAACTTTCCTCAAGCACCCATTTTATATACCAGCTGAAAGTAGCTTGGATTTAGCCTGTTACCGGTTGGGTCATTCCCTTGGGGTGAGTACTTTTTCCCACCAAGGCAGGCCCTCTAAAGGATTAAACACATATAAATATGATGGGTCTGGTTTCTCATCACCAAGTTCGCACAAGGTGAGAGCATACTCCCTACCATCTCAAGCATAATAAGTAGTGTTCATTCATCCCCTAGTTAAATCTATATGTAATACCCCTCCGTTTTGCTCCTTATTTGGTTTGCTTTATGTTATGTTTGGTTGCAGTTACTTTGATACTGGATACATTTTGTTATGATGTTTTGTTCGCTACTATTGAGCGACAACTATTATTGTGTGATGTGTTGATCTAATTATTGTTTCACATGCATTATGGATTAATGATGTTGTAGAGTTAGAATGAGATGTTATTATGAGACTATTGAAATTATGATGGAAGTGTCAGTTTCGATGAGTGTGTTGGTGAAGAAGACGGGTTTGCATCACTTGCTTGCGAGCGCCCTACGAATCCGTAATTCCTTCTTCACAGTGTGTATTATATGCTAAATATATTGTATGATGTTGTTTACTTGGTTGCAGGATTGCAGGTACATGACATCGACTCCACCTGGGTTCACAGGTTTGAGCATGTCGATCCAACGGTTAAGTTGAACGGGAGATAGTAGCTAGGTAACATGTGTCAAGTTTACACCCTAGCCTTAGCGTGTCGTCAGTCGTGTGTGTCAAGTCATTGTCAGTCTTGCTTTAATGTTATTTAATTCTGAAGGATTCTTGATTTGGAAATAGATATTTAGAATAATTGCATTTAAATCATGTTGATGATTGTTTAATTTAAATAATGCAATGTGGATAAAAGTTTATATTTAAAATTAATTAATTATATTTAATTTATTTAATCAATTAAATTTAATCCAAGGGGGTTGAATTTAGTGATTAAATAATTAAATTAATTAATTAAACGTGATGCAAGAAAATGAAAGGAAATAAAAGAATTAAAATTAATTTTGGAATTTAATTTCAACGTGTGGGAATTAAATTAGAAATTGTAATTAAATATTTATTTGAGAAATGAGTTTCAACTTTGGAAATTAATTTATTATTTGAAATTGCATTTTAAATTGAAAGTGGGTTTTCAAAAATTGAAATTGAAATTGAAATTGAAATTAATATCTAATTTGCATGCAATGTGAATTAGGGTTGTAAAAATTGAAATTGAAATTGAAACTGAAATTAATATCTAATTTACATGTAATGTGAATTAGGGTTGTATTAGGTATTTTTGATTTATAAAGAATACATGTTTTAATTTTAGGGCAGAATTTAAAAAAAAAAAAAAATGCATTTTTATAGCAGAGAAGAAATTTTGGAAGGTTTGCATCAAGAAGGGTTTGAAGAGAGTTTTGATTGTAGAATTGATTGGAGGAAAAATTGTTTGCATTGGTTGGGTTTTGGATTGGATTCATTGGAGGATTGAAGGAAATATGGGAAATCTTTGGAGGAGGCTTGCATCAGAAATTCATCTTTCCTGTAGCTTCTTGAGCCAGGTTTTCTTCTGTGTTTTTATTGTTCTTGATTGTTTTTAAAATAGTAGTGATTAAAGATTTGTTTGTTAAATCTGTTTTAGAAAATAAATTTGTTGTTAGAAGAAAAGAATCAAATAAATTTGCAGCTTTTGTTTTGTGAAAATTCTTGAGTGAAAATTGTGAAAACCTCAGTTGAATTTAATTTGTTTGAGGAAATCTATTATTTTGTTTTGGATTCAAACATAGAGATTGAACAATGTTTTTAGAAAATGAAACTCTCTGTTTATTATTAAAAATCAGATTTTAAAATCTGCAGGGTAGTTATTATTTTCATGGTAAAATGGTCTGGTTATGTCACAAATAAATCCACTTACACAAACTGGGTTGTCAAGAAATTTAAAAGGTTTATGCACCTTGGAATTTTCTTTCCCTTGTAAAAAAATCACAAATACCCAGATCGTAGTTTTTGAGTTATGCTTGAAACACGAGACTGCTATTAAGTTATTTTCCCATGGCTGCTCTGATAATAAAATAATAATAAATTGATATTTATAAATATTAATATTTTATGTATTGTTATTATAATATTAAAATATTATTTAATAGTATTTTATATTATTATTTATAATATTAAAATATTATATTTATTTATATTATTTTAAATAAAATTTGTATATTAGATTAGTGGAAATAAAATTATAAACGTATGAGAAAATTATTGTTTATTTTAAAATGGCATGTTAAAGTTTAATTGAAGGAGTTAAATATTTGATTTAAAGAATGCATAATTTAAGATTTAATTGTGAAATTTAAATTCATGTGTAAAAGGTCCAACTATTAATTTGATTTAATTGGAAAAATATATATATGATATTGGGTTATAGTCCAAATATTGATTTTTTTTAACACAATAAGTTATGGAAGAGACCAAATGTTAATTTGATTAATTTTATAATGATTTAATTTGCAAGGGAAATTGGTTATTTAATTTAAAGCGAAAAGTTTTGAGTTATAGTTGAAAATACTTATTTTGATAAGAGCAATTAGAGAATTAAATATTAGTGTAATTTCTCCCCTATCTGAAAAGATGAATTCTTAATTCAGTTTTATCGATATAATGAATTACGTAATGAATTGTAGAAATTAGAAGAGTTAGTGTGTATCTAAAAGAAATATTTTTATTGAAACTGATTAGTATGCATAATTCAGTTTAATAGGAAAAAGGTATTTTATATTAAATAATTAAATCATTTGAGTTAGTTGGAAAACGAAAGGAATCCAGTTAATAGAGAACTGATGTTAGTTTTAGAAGTAAACATTGAAATTGATTGAAACTGTTTAAATTAGTATTTCTTGTATTTGTAGATTGAAGATACTTGTTTATTTATTTCAATTAAGTTGAAAGAGCAAAAGTTTTATATTATTGGGAATAAGGATTTTAAAGGATAAAATTAGAATGCGTGGTATAGATTTTGGATAGAAAATTTGAATATAGTATTTGCAATAGTTTATGTTGCATTAGATGTAAATTTAGGAACTAATTATATTGGAAAAGACAAATATTTGTTTTGTTTCATTTATTTCCATAGAGCAATTTTAATCGTTGTGATTGGAATATTAAAGAATATATATAATTAAGTTATTAATATATATATTTGGTGTATACATAATATGGAACATAAATATACATATATTAAGTGTAAATTCATTATCTTATTTTATTTTAATAAGAAGCATGCTATATATTATTGAATAGAGATTTAAAAATGGTTTGATTAGTGTATATGAGAAAATGGATAGAGAAACAATATTTTATGATATTAAAGGGATTGAATGTTTTAAATAGAAAATTGAATGAGATGCAAGATTTGGTTAGGAAATGAAAAGAGTTTACTTGCATGGATTTGTGTCGATTTAAAGGTAAATTAAGGAGTTGTTTATATTGATGAGGCAAATTGCTATTTTAATTTATTATATTTCAAGTAGAGCAATTAATTTATTGTGAATGAAATATGAACGAGATATGGATTTAGTATATCCAAAAATAGTAATGCTCTTGTGATTGCCTTAAATGTTCTAGTTCTCTGTATTTCGTAAGGGGATGTAAGTTCAAATTGTTTAAGATTTCTTATAATGGAAATAGAAATATGAGTATATGATTATTTGAGTTAACCCTGTAAGTGTGTCTTTGAACTTGTTAATGTTACCTATTGAATGAATATGGGTTTAGGAAATCCAAATATTAGATTTGATTTATGACTTGAATGCTTTTGTTGCTATGAAGTCAAGTTGCATTGTGGGTTTTGGGATCTAGTGTTAGTCCTAAATTATAAGTCTTCCAGAAGAACTTAGAGGATAAGGGTTGTTGAATCTTTATGCCATCCAGTTGTTTTCCCTTGGGTAGTGCATGACGTCCTTTCAGTTTTACCCGGTTTTCATGAACGTGGATGTTTTGCACCTCTTGTGAAAGGAGTGGACTATGTGTTGTTGCTTCCAAGATTTTTGGAGTGTGTTCTATTATTTGTATCCTCCTAGAGTTGGAGTGGTTATGTTTTCTAATTTGTGTGCACTTGAGATTCCCTTGGTGATTGGTATTTGTATACGTGTATGGTTCTCTGAACATACTTGGTCTATTTTATGTCTAGAAGCAATGTCAGTGATGTGAGAGTTGTTCTTGTTATTGCATTTGTTTGGTTATGTTAGTATGAGTCTGCCTTTGGTTAGAGGTAGTAGTATCTTTGTCCATGGTATGTGGTTACTATCTCCTAGCATGGGGGGTGGGCCTTCAGGTACCACATGGTTGGATGGAATATGCACCAAAATCGTTGGGTCCCCTTTAATCTTCAGTTCATGGAGGCGAGACATCCAGATGGACAGCTCGCAGTTCTATTGTATTTTCTTGCATTGTAATATTTCTATTTGTATAAGTTATTTTATCCCTCTTATGTTTATGAGGTGAGATTATGTAATTGTTATATTTTTGTACTATTGTCTCATTCTGGGAATGACGGATGTAACTATTGGATTAAGTTAATGTTTATGAGATTGTATCTTGGATGTTCATGTTGTTATGTTATGTGGTATTCTTATGATGTATGATGTTTATTTCATAAAGTATTTATTTCTATGGTTTATGTAAGATGTATGTGTGGGTTTAAGTAATCCTAACCTTGTAGCCTTAGAGGTTGTTGTTAATTAGTAAGTGAATGTGTATGTTATTGCACTTTATAAAAAAAAAATTGGTTCACTTAAGTCATTAATTACAACTTCCTTTAGGGTTACTTGGCAGGGCATTACACTATATGATGAAAGACAATTGTTTATTTTAAAGCACCAATTGAAATGTGTTCTAAGATAAAATACAATCGGTTTCAAAAATAAAAAGTCTTTGGCCAAACATCCTGCAAAACCACAGATTAGTAGTTTTCAATATTAGTCTTCGATAATCGATAAATAAACCACTTGTTAGTCCAAGCATTAGCTCAAAATATTCATAGTAAAACAAAATGAAAATATAAGCATGAACATAAAATAATCTAATAATCAACATATAAACATCAAAACAAAAAATAAATTAAAGAAAATTACCAAATATTTTATTTCAGATGCTTGATTTTCCTATTCAACTCAATAGCCTGTAAAAAATGTAAACAATTGGAAAAGTATCAATTATTCAGTATTAAATGCTTAGTGATTTAAGAGCAAAAAGTAAATCATACAAGTTTATCTTAAAAAAAGAAAGAAATATTCATTAAAAAAAGGAAAAAACCTAAAAAAATACTAATAATAGCTAACTTAAATAGTTATTTCAATAAAAATTGGATGAAAAATGGGAGAAATCTAAAAAACAAATTCAAAAAATCAGAAAGTCGGCCATTCTATGTTTCACTAAAAATTGGATGAAAACGGAAAGAAATTTGATGAAAATGGAAACAATCAAAAAATCAAATTCGAAAAAATTAGTGCTTCGACCGAATAGGATCCGATCGAACAATATTCAGCTGAATATTGTTCGGTCAGATGGTATTCGGCCGATTAGGATTCGACCGAATCCTGTTCAGCTGAATATATCCACATGGCAGGTGACATGGTAGAAAAGTCACCATTTTCTCAAATTTTTTAAAAAAATCAACTTCTACTGAATATTTCTTCAATCAAAATTATTTAAAAAATAAAAAATAAAAAAACCCTTTTGTACAACTCACAGTGTTGAATCCAAATATATATATGTTTATATTTTGATTAGTTTTAGTATATAAATATTTAAAAATATTGCAAGTAGGTTGTTCAAAGTAAAAAAGAGGCTCAGTTGAAATTAAATAAAAAATAATAAATCATCATAAAACAAATTGGAAAATATATGATGCCCTAGAGGAGACAATCCTCTCTAAAAGGGTATATTTTTTTTTTGAAAATGAAAAAAAAACAATAGTTTACGTGAACTCTAAAACTATCAAATTCAAGTTAGTTTGACTTTAAAATGTTATTACGAGAAAAATATACATCAAAATTTATTTATTTTTTCCATGCCCTAGATATTGAAGTCAGCTAACTGGGGAAAAAAAATCAGGAGAAAATGATTTTTTTTTCTATTTGTTTCTTAACGTGAACTGAATGTCACTTTTTCTTGAAATTTCCAGCATAAGAAAATCTGCTTTTAAATTGATAAAAAAAAAATCAATTTGTTTTTTTTTTAATTTTGAAAAATTACAGGAATAAACTTCAACAAAAGTTCTATATTTTATTAGTTTACATCATTTTGAAATTCAAAACATAAATACCACTTTCATGTGGTTGAAGTTGAGAACTTTTTCTCATGTTGGCCGATTCCTTAATAAAGTGTGACACAAGTTGGTACTTTTACTCATGGACACAAACATGCAATGTCAAAGATATGAAGATGAAAGGAAAAGAAAAAAAAGGTGGATCAAACTTTGATCATTTGTCCAACACGATGTGGATCAGATCTAGGTTGTTTGTCAAAAAATGAATGCTCACTCTGAGGCAACGAAACTTTAGGCTATTCGTTGGGTGAGTATCTAAAAGGGTGAGAGACATGATCAATATGTGCTCAAAAACATGAGTGGATAAAGGAAGTCATGCCTACGTTCGACTCTCATACAACTAGGCCAAATCTATACCTCCTGATAACTTTGATAAGGAACCACACAATAATGATCTTCGAGCTTCATGAGACAAGAAAAAATTTGTATGCTTGGAGCTCATAAAAAACAATGAACTTCGAGCTTCATGAGGCAAGAAAAGCTTCGTATGCTTGGAACTCATGAACACATAAGATGGCTCCACAGGCATGCAAAGTGTGTTATGCAAGGTGGCCATATAACATATATTGTAAATAGAGTGTAAGGTACGTTCAAAAGGGATTTTTCTTAGTTCATGTAAGGTCTCTTCTTAGGGAAAATCGTTCCCAATGTCTCCATGAGAGGAAAAATCAAAGAAATATCATGCTCTTGAAAGAAATCAAACCCAATGACACCACAAAGAAGAGGATGCATTGCAAAAAGAAAGAAAATTGCACAATCAAACATGAGTGCTGATGTATGCCCCCACTTTAAAGCGGTTGCTAACACCATTACTGTGAGAAATTGCTTTAGAGTAGAAAAAGACATGAGAGCTTAGTTGGAAAGCCCTGTTCCAAGTCACATGTTTCTGAATCGAACTACATCATGAATAAGTATGTCACCTACGAGCCAACTTAAGGAATGTCTTACACATCCCAAGCTTTCTCTTATAAGTATTCATGAAAGGTGGTCAAGTAGCCAAACGAGACAATGACAAGTGACATATGAGGACAAGGTTACGTAACCCTTTTCCCCCACTTAGTGTAGGACAAGGATGAGCCAAATAGGATGAAAATAAATATCAATTAGAGGGTAGGTGAATCAAAACAAGGAAGAGCACCACAGTCCCTAAGATGTTGAATATTGTTACTCAAAGCTGTACATTCATTAGTAGAATGACCATGAACTCTATTATATGCACAAAATGAATTATTGTAGTAAAATTTCTTTCATGTTCTTGGAGGGAGGGATATCAAATGATCTTGGAGGAGTCTCATCAAAATACTCTCTTGATCAAAAGTAGAGGATGTTTCATTATTTCGCGAAAAATATCTCTTTCTTAGTACAAGATGTCATACCTACACAAGACTCTTTAGATTGCAAGATTTGGTACTCTTCTTTAAAGGAAGGTGTAAAATCTAATGAATTTGAATAATTAGTGTTTTGTGTGATGACATTAACATTTAGCAAGGATTTCCTTGTTTCTTTAGTTTCTTTCAAAGGATGATAATCAAGACCACTAGTGTATCGATCCTAGATGCACTACTATTAAAATCAGCTTAGAAGAATCTTTTGTAAAAGTGTTGATATTAAGTGAAGGCTTATTTGTTTCTTTTGAGGGGTAATAACCAAGACCACTAGTATTTTATTGCGTGTTAGGCTCTATAGGAACACAAATACCTTGTTCTCTAGCACCACATCCTTTTCCACTATAACCAAGTTGTTTCATCATTTCATAACCTTTTCCATAAATATTTTTCATCTCTTTTGGATTCAGTGGTTGCTCATAATTGAGTTCATCAAAGTTTGTTGTGTAATTTTTTGTCTTTTGTTCTAAAGTGGTTGAGGTGGATGCTTTCGAAGGGTTGTCTGAATTTTGTGTTGACATTACCACTTTTTATTTTCCCTTTTCAAACTATTTGTTTATGATCTTGTATTCTCCCATGAGTGTTGGTTCAAAGTCTAAGGAGCCCAAATCATCTAGCGAGAGGGTGATCCCACAATACTGGTTTACAATTTTTGGCCAAACTGGGCATTCAACTGAATTTATTTAACTAAATATTCACTTTTGGGCACCTATAGCTGCTAAACCATGAGGAATTTGAAGATGATGCAAAATAGTTATTTGTGACATTTTCTATGTAGATTCTAAATATATATTTTTATTTTTTTTGTAATTAGATTGCGTTTCTTTTTCAATCTCCTCTGAAAACTAGTTTTTAATAGTAAACGCCATTTTAAAAAAGTGATGTTCACTGTAAACATCATAACTTTTTTTTCTCTGAAGGATAAAATTCTAATTTTTTCGAATTTAGATTTGTAATTATGATATCTAGCACGTTCATTTGGTTTTATAGTGTTTTATTGAATATTTTTTTGTTAATTATGTTTGGAAATCAAACCAATTACAATTTAGACATAGGCGGACCGTATACAACATAATTTTTTTTTAAATGTATCGATTTTTTTTTTTTTTTGGATCAAGGACATCTATACCTAGCAAGTACATATTTTTTAGAATATTTTTTTGGTAATCTACTATTTTTCCACATGTGCAGAACAAAGAGCTTGATTTTCGGTGAAAAACCTACATTCACAAGAAATACAAATTAAATATAGTAATTAAATTAAATATATTTAAAATTATACTTTTTGGGAAGCTTATAATAAGGACTACATACTTACAAAAAATAGATTTTAAATGAATTCATTTGATCCCCCAAAAGGTAAATCAAAAGTGGTATTTTATTAGCATTTTGATAGGTGTAAATGAGATTCTGTTGTAGGTATGGTTTAAAACTAGTGGGGTTCTATCCAAGGGGGTTTGATCTAAGGTAGTTTGATCAAACCCTCTTCAATTGGAATCCATTAAATGGAAATTTTCAAGGCTTAAATCATTATAGTTTCTAAAAATATGCGATTATAGTAAAAATCGAGATGTCCCAAAAAGTGTAAACCACTATTGTGGGATCACTTGAGATCATTGTGAAGGGCTTAGGACATCTATCTTTTTGTTTTTCTTGCACAGATTCCACTTGTGTAGTTGGTGTTAATGTTTTCAAATGATTTTCTTTGTCTTTCTCAATGTTCAAACAACTATTTGGGTCAGGTTCAGCTTCAAGTGTGTACACTTTATTGTTGTAAACATACTTCATTATACGATGAAGAGTAGAAGGTACCCCATTCATTGCATGAATGCATGGTATTCCTAAAAAAAGATCATATGAAATATTGTGAGGCATAACATGGATTGGTGTTTCTAATGTGGCCTTTCCAGCTGTAATAGGCAAAGTGATCACACCAAGTGGTTGTTTTCCTACATTGTCAAATCCCTTAATAGATAAAGAGTCAGGTTGGATTTTTGATTTATCCACACCAAGTCTATCCAAAAGGGTTACTCTACACACATTGAAGGTTGAGCCATTGTCAATGAGGGTTCACTTTATGCCTCTTCCCTTGTAGCGAATGATTACCATGAAAGCATCATTTTGTTTTTGCACTTCCAAAGGAGGGACCTCACTTTGGTGGAAAATAATGTTAATGTTTATTCCTTGGATCATTGCTGCTATGTCATTCAGGTTTTCACTAGAGAGGACCACAACTTGTTGCAAGAAACTTTGAATCATGTTATGATAATGAGGGGATGCTTGAATAAGGTCCCATAATTATATCTTAGTAGGAGTATTCTTTAGTTGTTCAACAAGATCATACTCCTTTCCATGAGGAGGAATTGATAAAATAGGGTTAGGTAGGATAGGATTAGGTAATGGGAGGGGTGTTGAAGGGGTTTTTCTTGGTTGCAATTTTTTTCTAGTGTTATATATATGAGCAATAGTACTAGAACTTGACTATTGCAAAACATTATTCTTAGGTGGGTAAAGGATAAGTTCAAGTTTGTTTTGAGTTTTTTTTTTGTTTTATGTGAAGGTGGGTAAATAATTAGAGGGTTCAAAGGATGTCCCATAGGGTATGTAGGAGGTCCATTAATCGAGGGGGAATCTAATGGACACTTGAAAATTCTTAACCTTAGGGGTCTTGATTTGATGTATTTCTAATAAAGGGCAATCTAGTATCATCCTTTCCCCATTATCTAAGGAAGTTGAAATGTTGTAATTTTCTTCCACCATGATATCTTCCCTAAGAGGAGAGTGTTTAGGAGAACTAAAAACTAGACGTTCATGATATTCAAAGGTTGGTTATTTTAAAATAACTTCATCGCAAGTAGGGGAATTATCAATGTTTGGATTGTCTTTCTTATCAGTAATGTTTTCCCTAGAGGAAGAGAGGCAACTAGGATTCTCATGACTTTCATCGATTATGTTTTGTAATATCAAAGTATCTTCTTCATAACTATGAGAGATACTAAGAGAAGAACAAATGTGATTATCATGATTGTTCCTAAATTCATTCCTTTGTTCCATAATGTCATCCAAAATAGGATAGGTAGGGGAAGGATCATAAAGAGGGTTGCTATAGACCTTATAGAATTTTTCATCTAACACCAACCTATCATATTTACTTTCAATTGCATCCTATTTCACTAAAACATTTTCACAAGCAAAAGATGAATGGAAACTAGGTAAGGTCATGTTTAGAAATGTGTCTAATATGATCTCATCCTCTTGTTCTATAATATATTCCCAAGGGGGAGTAGGAGAAGGACAAGCAAGACTTTCATGATTTTCAACGATTGCATCTTCTTTCACCAAGATACCTTCATCACTAAAAGGAGAGGTATCAAGAGAAGAACAATTATGATCATCATGATTATCTATGCTTGCAATCTCTTCTATCACATGATCATCCCCACAAATAGGAGAGATAGGAGGGGTTGTAAGTTTAAGGCAAGTGTCAACATTTTCACTCTCTTGCACTAAGAGACTCTCATAACTAGGGAATCCATTGAATGAATAACTAACATGCTTATTGACTAACCTTTTCTTTGCAAACTTAGAAAAAATAGATACCAAAATTTGTGAAAAGTAATCTATGCAAATTTAAAATGGAAAGAGACTTAAAATGAAATGTAAAGACCGATTTAATGAAACGTGTAAATGTAATTTTCAGATTTCAAACAAGGTAATTTACTGATTACTCTATGCCACAATTTAAAAATGAAATGTTGTAAATAAAAAAATGGAATTAAGCAATGCATGAAATGAACCAATTTAAACTAGATTTAGTGGAATGCATGTAACAAAAAATCAACCAACTAAAAAAAATAGCCAATGTTAGCAAACAAAAGTGTAGAAACAAGGTTTTAAATGCTGTAAAATGTAGTTTCAGATTTGCACTGGGACAAAATCTACTAGAGGGAAGTATGAGTCCTAGTGAAGGTTTTTTTGCTTATTTTTTAGAAAATTTCAAGTGATTTTTATGATTTCTAGTTTGCGTGATGTCTAGGCTAAGTGGAAATGCAGATTTATGATTAAATTCAATGATGTAAGATGCATAAATGCAACTTATATGCACTTTTACTAATGCAAGATTTAGAAACCCTAGATGCCAATTAATGAATGAAAATCCTAATGCAAAATTAATGCAAGATAGATATAGGATGATGATGCACTCCAAATTAGAAAATGAAATTTTCTAATGTTAGGTTCACCAAAATGTAATATAGAAAATTGTCATCACTAGGGTTTAGGACATATGACAACAATCTTCTATACTCCACATTCAAGGATTCCCTAGAGATCTCAATCCAAGGATGGAGTAGGGGAAATAGATCTTGTAATAGGGTTGTCCTAAGGTCTGATTGTAAATGAATGAGGGGTTCAACACCAAACTAGGTCTTGGAAAGAAAAATGAAATGCAAGATGTAATTTTTAAACCTAATGCAATGCAATTTTTCAATAAATGACCTAGAAAAATATGTAAAATAGAACAAAAAGATGCAAGATAAAAGGTGTGCACCTAGAGACCTGAAAAATATTGGATGAAGCTCTGAAATGTTAAAAACACTAATTTTAAAGCCTATTGGGACTCATATGCTAGTCTAGGAAATTTAGTCCCAGATATGGGTTTCTGGGAAGGAACTAGTTTCTAGAAAAAGGGTATCTAGAACTGCAAAGATATGAAAAATAACCTAAACTGAGACTCATATGCTAGAACTGGCATATCAATCTAGTTAGGGTTTTCTGGAACTTCAAGGTCTAAATCTACTCCTCAATATATTCTCTTTCTGCCACACTTTGTTTTCAGACCTGAAACTCTAATTTTAGACTTGTAGATGACTTTTTGTGAAGATAACAACCTTTCAAATGAGGGAAAAAATCCAACAAATTTCTCTAAGCTTGTAACCTAATCCTCAAGGGATCTTCAACCTCCAAGACACCTAGATCTGCAATCACAGATGTAGAGAGAGAAAGACTTGTTGATTTGTTAGTAAATGGGAGTTTGCCTTAGTCAAACCCCTTTTAGGTAATTAAACCAAATGATGAGATACTGAAATAAGGACATAAAACATGAAGCATGGAACATGAAACATGAATAATGATACCTTGAATGATGTCTTGTAAATCAATAATTTAACATGAAATGACCATGAAGGATGTAGATGTAGATCTTGAGATAAGTGTAGAACAATGCTTGGCCTTGGATCTTGAATGTAACATCACAACACTAGCTCAATAACATACTCAATGCTTGATATCCTTGACATGATAATGGATCTTGAATTGCTGCAACAATTGATGAAGAAATCTACCCTTGAATGCCTTAGAAATGCTCTTATAAATTCTCTTGATGCTCTTGTGAAGTATTAGAATGCTTAACTCTTGAGTGCTTGACTTGATACCATGAACACTTAATCTTGCTTAGGAAAAATAAGGATTTGAAAGACTGTTTATATAGGCAATCCATCTAATTTATCGTTTATTAGATTCTAGAGGCTGACATTCAAGAAATTTGAATTTAAAACCCCGATTTAAGTGGAAAAAGCATTGAGGTGTTAAGAAATTAAGTCTATTTATTGATATTGTCAGGATTTTGGTTGAAATATGCCTTGAAATGCATAATACAGGGTCTGAGGGCCTATTAATGATGATATAATTGTCATAAATGCAAGAGGGCTCAATATGAAAGTGTAAATAAATATACTTTACAACATTAAATTAAGGCAAGATTTGGTCAATTTAGCTTAAAAGGGCCCTAAATCCATTGTGAATGTGTACAACACATTAGAACACTAGATTTAGGCAACATTAGGTCCAAGGACCCTAAATTTAATATGAAGGTGTAAATGAATACACTTTACAACACTAAATTAAGGAAAAAATAAGTTTATTTAGCTTAAAAGGGGCCCACTTGGCCTAATGTGGATGAGTAAAACACATGACAACACTAGATCAAGGCGATATTAAGTCCAATTTATCATTAATTATTCCTAAATTAAAAGAAATTATACCATCTCCAAGGGCATACAATTTCTGTTGTTACACATGTATGGGCATGAAATCTTACAGAGAGCTCTAGAATGGTGAAATGAAGCTAACGGTGAAGAAATAACTTCAATACCATGTGTCACTTGTGAGATATTAATGTTTTGTTTTAAAAACCACTTTAAAAATATTCAATCAATTTTGAGGCACCTACAACTTTTGAATCAACCTAAAAAGTGGCCAAAAATCAAATGGATAATTTTTCAGGCTTTTGTGGCCTTATTACTCATCAAGATCTATCCAACAACACAAACGATTTGTCAATCTGATGCCCGAGTCAAATTTATGACTCCCAGAAGTTGGACTAAAATTTTAAAAAAAATTAAATAAGGAAAAAAGGTAATTGAATCTGTTGGGTGCCAAAAATAGAAATGATAGTTCATTGGAAAGTGAAAAATTCTTATAAAGTGTTTAAAAAGTAAAAGGGATTCATTTTGGACGAGAAGATTAACAAAATTATTGCTTTTCAACAAAGAACAAAGGTTGGGGTTTTAGTGGCCATTATTGCCATTTGCAGACTTGCATGTTTGATTTTCTCCATCTATTTGCAGCCCAATTTTTTTGTAATAGTGGTCTTGTGACTAGATAGTTGTAATGCATTTGATTGCATGTATGTAGATGGTTTATGAGAATATATTAAATTTGTATGTTTATTGTGTAATGTGTGTTCTAGGGAGAGCCTCCCTTCATCACATCTTAATGGATTAGATCCCTCATCCTCTTTTTCATCATTGTTGAGCTTCATAA
Source organism: Sequoiadendron giganteum (assembly GCA_007115665.2). Classification (NCBI taxonomy): domain Eukaryota; kingdom Viridiplantae; phylum Streptophyta; class Pinopsida; order Cupressales; family Cupressaceae; genus Sequoiadendron; species Sequoiadendron giganteum. Next base: position 507,607,746 of record CM021109.1, read on the forward strand.
GTTTATTCAAATCAATACAAATGTATGCAAAATGAGTAGTTATATACTAAATTTGGTGGATATACAATTTAGATGCTTTGGTCAAAGTAAGTTCATGGAGTCAAACCCTATGTGCCTTATGTTCACTATATCGGATCCAAATGGTGTGGCATGTGATTGACTCAACCTAGAGAAAAATATTGACTTGCCCGAAATGATGATAAATCTCTAAAATTTGACCCTCGAAAATCATTAAATCAATTCAAGGCTTGTCTAAGGCAATGATCCTTGTATAATAAACTCTAAACTATATTAATAAAAACTACCAAGTTTTTAGATTGTAGACGTAGATAACGATAATCTCTATTTAAAGATATAATAGATTTGAAAATAATAAAATCGTATCCAAAAAAAAGTTATATCCCTAATCAAAATTCATCTGAACTATCAAATATTATTTCTACAAATAAAAAAATAAATCTATAACTTTAAAACTATATCATACAAATTACCCAACTTTAATCTTTTTAAAATTTATATTTAAAAAGATTTTAAATTAATTCAAAAATTATGATAAAAATATTATACAAGTGGGTTCAATGTGATTCTCAACAATCAAATTAATCATAATTTTGTTTCAATTTTAATCATTTATTCTTTAACATTTTGTATTGGAAACATTATCTTAAGAAAATCTTCCCAACGCTTAGCAAAATTTAGATTCTGTTTTTGAATGTTCAAACGTCCAAATGCTATGACTCATCAGGAATAATCAAGCAAAATATATATAGATCATAAACTATTATACTATTTTTAACTAAGACTTCATGCAATGTATCCAGAGTCAAAAGGTGTGTTATTGACCAACTCAAGGAAAGCATGCACGAGCACAAGATACTGAAATTTAAGTAAAGAAAAATAAACATAATCAATTACATCTTCTTGATCATAAGCATGCACGAGCACAAGATACTGAAATTGATTTGCAGATTCACATTGATATTCCCATTAGAACAGCCAAATTGCAGGAATATTCATTGAAAAAGGAAGCATTGAACTTCTAGAAAGAGTGATTATAATATCTACATAACATTAGTTATGATTATGTAATATCTTCTATAAGATTATGTAATATAGTATGCTTAATTTTCTTCATAATGACTTGTTCAAGCCCTTAAACTTTTAGAGCTTCCCTTGAGTTGGACAGTTGCAAATCTTTGGATTCTCTGATATATTCCATGAAGTCTTAGTTTTAAATAGTATGAGAAAACTATTGGAAACTCGTGCAAGCTTGTAATCCATATATGTTTTTCTTAATTATTCCTTGTTAATCATAATGTTTAGTATTCAATCCCATTATCTAAATTTGGCCAAGTGCTGGGAAGATTTTCTTAAGATTATATTTAAACTGCAGAGAATAAATTATTAAAGTTGAAACAAAATTATGGTTAATCTAATTTTCAAATGTAATCTACTGTTGTATTTAATTATTTTCTATGATTGTGACCACCTTGTTTGTTATTTTGTGAGCTATGTTCTAGATGACAGCTGCGACTCTGTCCTTTTGTATTGCCTCTCTTTCTCATTAATAGATTAGTTGCTTAATTGAAAAGACAAAAGAAAAAAAAACTGAACGAGATCTAAAGATTCATTCCTCAAAGTGAATGTGGATTAACAAAGATAATCTCTATTTATTTTATTGAGAGATTCTTCAAAGTACGTGTACATATGTACCAAGTGAGCCCAAACAATTCAGACCACAAGATTATGATATTCAGGCTAAAAATATAGGGAAAACCAGTGGGCATATACATGTTACAATATTTTCAAGATACGGCCATATAAAACTAATGTTATAATGATTTCAAGATACAAGATTGTTTCATAAACTCTTTGGTTTAAGAAATATTTTTAGTTTATATGCGAAGATTTTAGAGAGTATATATATATAGGTTTTATTTTAGGGAGAAGACAATTTTTTTAGGCTTATAATTTATATGATTATGTTTTTGTAATAGTGAAAATTTTATGCATATGTTTTGATTAAAGTATGTTTGTTTTGAAAGGATTATAATTCTTTTAGATGATAAGTTTTGGTAAATTCCTAAACCCAAATACTAAAAGGAAAAATACAAGTGTAGAAAATTGCAGAGAAGAACAAAGTCGCATAACACTCACATTTACATGGAGAAACCTAGTAAAAATATACCAGTAAAAAACCACGGGCAAAATATCTTTCATATTGATTCTTAGGAATTACAGAACCTCAAAACTGTTCTAGCCTTCTTTCCAAAAGAGGGAAAGCTACTCTATTTATATACAAATTTGAGAAAATTTATGCTATAATTAAGTTCTCAAATTTTCCACCTCTAACCCTTCCAATACCACTACTATAGTCATATTATTGACTAAGCCTATATGTGGCTCTCAATCCTCTACAAGGTTGACACATATAGAGTCCAACTTGATTCTACTATGAATCACTTAATAATTTATTGAGTCAACACAACCGAGTTGGAGAGTCCTAGTTGGAGACAACTTACTAAATATAGTAAGTATGACTCACACAACTACATGTATGACACATACAAGAGCAGAGTCCTAATTGACTTCACATTCCAAAATTCTCCCACTTGAAGTCAAATTTCAAACTCATGAATAATTCCTCTACTAAAGACCATTGCCAATGCTTCCTATCATCACATAATCTACAGACCAAGAGAAGTTCCGCACCAAATGAACTTCTCTCTACCAATAGGTTTCATCATAATATCTATAGGGTTTACATCAGTGTGAATCTTGGCCAAAGAGTTTTGTCCTCCTTCCACCACTTCACGAACAAAGTGATATTAAATATCAATATGCTTTGTTCTGGAATGGTATGGTGAGTTTTGTGCTAAGTGTAAAGCACTTTGACTATCACAATGCAGTACCATGTTATCTTGCTTCACTTGCAATTCACCCAAAAGTCTATGAAGCCAGATTGCCTCCTTGCTAGCTTGTGTTGCTGCCATATATTCCACCTCAATAGTAGACAATGCCACCACTGTCTGCAACTTTGACACCCAACTAACAACACCTCCAGCTAAAGAGAAAACATAACCTGTTGTATACTTTCTCTTATATTTTTCTCCACCAAAATCTGCATCCACATACCCATTAACTTGAAGACTACTCCTACTCTAATAGAATGCAGCATCTGAAGTGCCTCTCAAATATCTGAGAACCCACTTTATAGTTGTCCAATGATTAGTACTAGGATTCTCCATGTACCTACTGACAACTCCCAGTGGTTGTGCAATGTCTGGTCTAGTGCACACCATGGCGAACTTAAGGCTTCCAACTACTGATGAGTATGGTACATGAGACATTTGTGTCTTCTTTGCTTCTGTGCTAAGGCACTGTTATGAAGATACTTTAATATGAATAGGAAATGGAGTACTAACTGGTTGTGCATTTTGCATATTGAAGCACTGCAAAACCTTCTCCACATAAGATTTTTATGACAACCATAATTTCCTATTATTTTTGTCTCTATGTATCCTCATTCCAAGAATCTAATTTGCACTGCCTAAGTCCTTCATCTCAAACTCCCTAGCAAGCCGAGCTTTCAAATGGATGATTTTATACATTCTGGGACCTGCTACCAACATATCATCAACATACTGTAGTAGAATAATAAAACTTCCATCATCATACCTTTGAACATAGGCACAATGATTAGCCTCACATCTACTAAAACCTAAACTCATCATGAAGAAATCAAACCACTTGTACCAACACCTTGGTGCCTATTTCAAACCATACAATGATTTTCTCAACCTGCAAACAAGATTCTCCTTGCCTCTTTCCTCAAAACCTTCTATCTGCTACATATAAATCTCCTTAGAGAGATCACCATGCAAGAAGGTTTTTTCAACATCTAACTGTTCTAGCTCCAAATCAAGACTAGCAACAAGAGCTAAAATAAATCTAACAATACTTAATCATACAACAGGTGAAATTTTTTCATCAAAATCAATACCAAACATCTGTGCATACCCCTTTGCCACCAATTGAGCTTTGTATCTCTCTAAATTTTCATTTATATCTCTCTTCAATTTGAAGACCCATTTGTTCCCAATAGCTTTTCTCCCCTTAAGAAATGGCACAAGCTCCCATGTCTTTTTCTTATGCAGAGCTTCCATCTCCTCTTCCATAGCAACTCTCCATTTTCTTGCACATTCAACTTCACAAGCCTCTCGATATGAACTAGGTTCACCAATATCAGTTAGTAATGCATAAGCATAATCACAAGTAAGAGAGTACTTTATAGGTGGTTTGATTACTCTACTAGATCTCCTTAAAACAGGTGATGATTCACCTAGTGGATCAACTAGTTGTTTTTCTTCTAGTTGATCTTCATCTAGTTGGTCTTCATCAAGCACATCTAGATAATCATCATGTTTTTCCACCTCTACTAGAATAACTTCCATACCTTGTTGTTCCTCACCTCTTTGCATTAATTTTTCATTAAAATAAACATCTCAGCTAACAATAATCTTGTGGGAAACAATATCCCACAATTTATACCCCTTTGTACCTTCTACAACCAAGAAAAATATATTTTGTGGAATTATTGTCCAACTTAATTTTCTATTCTCTTTACGAATATGTACATAAGCATTAGAACCAAAAACACGAAGAAATGAATAATCAACTGGTTTACCTTTCCATATCTCTTTAGGAATTTTATTATCAAGAGCAGTAGTGGGAGATCTATTGATTAAGAAACAAGCCATATTTACAACCTACCCCAAATTTTTTGCTCCAAACCAATAGTGCTCAACATGCATCTAGCTCGCTCCATAATTATACATTTCATGTGGGTATGTGCAAGATCATCATGGAAAAAATAGGCCCTTAAGTGGCAATAAAATTTAGAAAATCAGAGTTAGGCAACTTGACGTAAAAATTTGAATAATTTATCTATATTATTTCAAAAATATGTAATAATAGAATCTATAGAAAATTGAATTTAATTTCTAAACTACTAGGTTTATTTAAAAAAAAAAAATCTATTTGGTGAAAATTTGAAATTTCAATGCAGTAGTACTTAAATTTCAGGTAAAAAATAAGAAGTAGGTGTCTGTCTGACCACGCTAACCACAATAAAAAGATAATATTTTTTTATAAGATTTTAGATAGAAGTAGGGGACTCATGTCTCGATGTGATGCATATTTTTTTGTAATTTTTTTCCAAGTAAATAATTAATTATGATTTTTTTATTACAAATTTTAAAAAATATAAAAACTCGTTTGTCTAACCACCTTAACTTGATCAAAACTTCATGAAATTCATTTTTTTTTAATCCTATAGTATGTGAAGTATATAATGTGATGCGTGTTTTAGATTCAAAAAAAGTGATGCCATTTGAAAGTTATAGATTTTTTTCAATCAACTTATCAATCAGGAGTTTAGTCGTAATTCAAATAGAAAATGAATAATAATTATTTATTAAATTGAAAGTAAAGCATAATTTATATTGGTGGAAAGTTGAGAATATCCTTTAAAAACCCTTTTCGTTTCATCAAATTTGGGTAAAAGAAAAGTCATCAGCCACATGGGCCATCATATCACTTAGATATCACCACTTTTTGGCCCATCATGATCCTGCACATACCCATATGTTTAACAAAACCATTTTGTTGTGGTGTCCTGAAAATCATCAATTGCCTTGCAATGCCATGCTCACTACAAAATGGTTAAATTATATTGAACAAAACTCACCTCCATTATCAGTTCTCAAACATTTTATTGTCTTACCTTTCTAATTCTCTACCAGAGCCCTAAACCTCTTGAAACAAGAAAACACTTCAGATTTCTTCTTGAGAAGATAAATCCATACCTTATGGGAATAATCATCTATAAATGAAAAAATATGATGAACCTCTAATAGATGTTATAGGAGCTTCCCAAGTATCTGAATGAATTAAATCTAATACATCTATGCTTTTGGTAGTACTTCTACTAGAAAAAACTCAGTCTATTTTGTTTCCGAAACAAACAATGTTCACAAAAACTCAAATCTTTAGATTTTGCAACTAGGAGAAGATTTCTATCTAGTAGTACCTTGAGACCTCATTCACTCATGTGGCCTAGCCTTTGATGCCAAGTTGATAATGAGTCCATCTCTGCATCAGATACAACAACAACCTCTCCAATGCCATTTTTTCCAACCAACCTATAGAGATTGCCAACTTTTTCTCCCTTTAGCATAACCAAAACTCCCTTTGTTACCTTGAGACAACTATTTTAACCACTGAATCGATAACCTTGTTTATCAAACACTCCAAGTGAAAGTAAATTTTTCTTTAAGCCAAGTACATGCCTAACCTGCTGAATAGTTCTAACTACTCCATCAAACATCTTGATTCTTATCTCTCCTTCACCAATAGCTTCACATGGGTTGTCATTTCCCATGTAAAACATACCACCAACAAAAGACGATAACTAGAAAACCAATCTTTGTGTGGTGTCATATGAAAGGAAGCACCAGAGTCAAGAATCCAAACATGAAGTAAAGAGCTTCTTAGATTAGCAGTTAATACCTCTCCATCTTCCAATGGTGTCTAAACTTCAGTAGTGTTTGCCTTAGATTTTGGTGTACTAGGATTCTCCTTGGTTGTGTTTGGCAACCTGCAATTGTTGTTTACATGCCCATTTTTTCCATAGTTCCAACACTTTACCTTTTTTTGCCCCTTAAATTTGGACCTGATTTGTCCACGCTCAGTATTTTCTCTTTCCTAAGTTCTACCTCTTGCAAAAAGGGCTTCATTTGAAGAGGATCCTTGAGATGTCTTCTTCCTTGAATCTTCAAAGATTAAAGCAGCCACCACATCTTCAAAGACCAGATTCCCACTCAGTGCAGAATTACTGAGATCCATAACCAATTGATCCGAACTATCTAGCAAGGAGCATAGTAATCTTGCTGCCTTATCTTCTTCATCAATTTTCACACCCACTAAAGCCAACTTGCTTTTCAGTGTGTTGAAATAATTGAGATGATCTCTGATAGATGAATTTTCATGCATCCTCAAATTATACAACTATCTTCGTAGCAGAATTTTGTTTTCCAATGACTTTGTCTCATACAGCTTTGCAAGCTTATTCCACAATTCATGAGAAGACTTCTCTTCTGCAACATTGAATAGAACTAAATTTTCTAGAGATAACTGGATTGTTTCTCTAGCCATGCTATCCATGGTATTCCAATCTGAAGTGCTCATATTTGCAAGTTTAGATTATACTCCTTTAAGAGCTCTGTCACATCCATCCTTCACTAGCAAAGCTTGAATCTTAAGCTTCCATAGAGAAAAATTAGAACCATCGAACATATGCACCTCAAATCTGGTAACATTAGTTCCTGCCATTGCTCACCTCTCAAATTAAACAACTTATACACAAATAACCTATTCTTTGATACCAATTGAAAGGAAAAAAACAAGTGTAGAAAATTACAGAGAAGAACAAAGTCGCATAACACTCAGATTTACATGGAAAAACCTAGTAAAAATATACTAATAAAAACCATGGGAAAAATATCTTTCATATTGATTTTAAAGAATTAAAGAACCTCAAAATTGTTCTAGCCTTCTTTCCAAAAGAGGGAAAGCTACTCTACTTATATACAAATTTGAGAAACTTAATGCTATAATTAAGTTCTCAAATTTTCCACCTCTAACCCTTCCAATGCCACCACTGTAGTCATATTATTGACTAAGCCTATATGTGGCTCTCAATCATCTATAAGGTTGACACATATAAAGTCCAACTTGATTCTACTTTGAATCACTTAATAATTTATTGAGTCAACACAACTGAGTTGGAGAGTCCTAGTTGGAGACAACTTACTAAATATAGTAAGTACGACTCACACAACTACATGTATGACACATACAGGAGCAAATTCCTAATTGACTTCGCATTCCAAAAAATACAACAATACATCCACAAAAATATTGTTGATTAATAGAAAAATAAAAGACACCCATAAGCCAAACAACTCAAGTTTTGGATGGAACCACCCTAAACAAAATGGGATGAAACTTACACAATGCTAGACCCTAATCTTGCTATCAACACACCCTTAAATCAGGCATGTGACTAAAAAAGCTACTTGGGAAGACTTCTCTTCCTTCTTTGGACTAGATTCCAAGACACCTCATTGACCAAATCATCAAATGGAGGGGAAAGGGAAGATAATCCTCCATCCTCTCATTGACCCAAGATGACACTTGCATAGAGACAAAATGCCTAACTGAAGCAATTGGAAGCTACTTGAAAATTAATGGAAATGTAGGAGTAATGGATCCACCATCACATACCCATGAAGGTATTGCACAATATAGAAGGAGTGTCAACACCAAATAGAGAAAATATCTACATGAATCAAAGTTGTCAACAAAACCACACCAATTAAAAGATGGAGTTGTCATAGGAGTGTCCAGACCAAAATAGAGGAAATCTGTACATGAATCAAATATGTCAACAAAACCACACCAATTAAAATATGGAGTTGTCATAGAAATAGGGGTTACCATGGCCACAATTGGGTCCAATATTAGGGAGATTATAGGAGGACCACCATCCTTAAACCAAAAATTATATCCCACCAACAAGTGTTTAGGAAAAATTCTATACTTATGCTAATTACTATTTGTACATTTGGGTTTATTTTGAGATATTTTTTTGATATAATTATATAGTGATTTGTAGCATAGTTTTCTTTTCACCTCCTATAGTATGTATCTGTCCTTCCTTACCTACATTTCCATACATCTATCTTTATCATTATTCTATCTATACTTATTCACATATATTCACCTTATTTACTAGCCCGAATATTCATACATTCATCATGATACCCAGATTACATGTTCCTTGTCCTAACTCATTTCAAAAATGTGTGGGGCTGATCCCATACATTGTTGGTTTAACCCAAAAATTAAAATTAAAGTGATTGACTCTTGTCCTTCCATTTTAGCTATTGGGAGCCAAATTGGTATATGTTTGTAAGATTTTTTTTTTATCACTTAGTATTTATAGACATATATTTAAGTACTAAAATATCATTAAGTTGTCATTCAAAATCTTAGAGCATACAAGGGGAATTTTAAAATAAAAAAAATCAAATATTTGAAAGGAATAATACTTTGAAACATGATCAACATCTAGATAACTTGCATGATTACCTCTTATCTACTAATATTTATCATGAATAGAGAGCTAGTTCATCAATGGGGTTCAATCTAGGAGAACTTGGCCCTTGGAATACTTGATCTCCCTAAGGTTCTTTTAGATACTATCAATCATTAATGGTTAATGAAGTGCAAAGAATACAACAAAACAAATAGTTAAAATATGTTTCAAGGTTACAAATTCTTCTTCAATTTTTGAACATTCTTCATATTTGCTTTTCATCTTGGCATTTAGACACTATTGAAATATTTTTCCTTCTTCAACTTGCACTTTCAGATTGGTAATTGTTTCATTTTCTTGCTTCATCTTCTCCTTAACCTTCTTATTCCTTCTCTAAATTTCTTGATTTTTTCTTTCAATTTTTCGATGCATTCATCTACTTCTTTGATATTTTCCTTCAAATCTTTGTTCTTAATTTTAGTCCTTCCCAGATCTTCAAGGGGTATAATAATGTCTCAATTCATGTCAACCATGAAATATTCTTTAGTGAATCCAACAATAGGAATTTCTTCCAGAGGAGTAGGATATCTTCTAATAGCCATGTGTTCAACCTCCAAGATCTTCCTTAAGTAGTTAAGCTTCTTCTAAGGAATAGAGCTCTGATACCAATTGTTGAACACCCATAATACTGAGAGGGAGGGGCGGAGGGGGGGGGTGAATCAGTATTCTTCGAAACCACTTAAAAACTTAAACACTCATTCTACATAGTATATTAAATTTGTAGTAGGAAAGGAAAGCATGAAAGAAACCACAAAAAATTAACATAACACATGAATACGAGATTTTTACATGGAAAACCAAAAAAGGGAAAAACCATGGTGAAGATTAGTTAACAATATATTATAACCAGTTAGAAAATATTATAGAAGTGATCATTGCAGGTGGCCTCACTTGCCACAAAATGAAAGAAATATAGAAGAAAAGGAGTGGCTCATTGCCAAGGTTTGAAATGCTACAATTACATAGATAAAATATGCAGGAATTACAATTTCACTGAAGCTCAATATACAAAGTTTACACAATTCATACCATTCTACTCTAACACTCTACTATACTTTGCATTCACATTACATTTTCATTTAACTCACATAAAAAATACTTGTATATTCATTCTCATCTCGCAATCTGCATCCTCTAAAATAAAAAAGATCTTATACTTATACCCATTACATTCACAAACTCTTGCAACATCAATTAGGTCAACATAATTAGATGTATCATGCAAAATAATTTCTCATCCCAAAACATACTTAACAACATAATCAAAACTTATAACGAACTCAAATAGGCCAGAATGGACTTATAATAGCTCCCAAATAACACATCAACACTAATTTGAATTTTGTATACCCTTAAACATATTAGGTAGAGGGTATGTGCAGGGTCATGATGGGCCAAAAAGTGGCGATATGTAAGTGATATGATGGCCCATGTGGCTGACGAATTTTTTTTAACCCAAAATTGATGAAACAAAAAGAGTTTTTAAAGGAGATTCTCAGCTTTCCACCAATATAAATTATGCTTTACTTTGAGTTTAATAAAAAAATATTATTCATTTTTTATTTGAATTACGACTAAAGTCCTAATTGATAGGTTGATTGAAAAAAAATTATAGCTTTCAAATGGTATCACATTTTTTGAAATCTAAAACATGCATCACATTCTATGCTTCACATACTATAGGATTAAAAAAAAAGAATTAAATTTCATGAAGTTTTGACCAAGTTAAGGTGGTTAGACATACAAGTTTTTATATTTTTTAAAATTTGTAATAAAAAGTTCATAATTAATTATTTACTTGGAAAAAAATTACAAAAAAATATGCATCACATCGGGACATGAGTCCTCTACTTATATATAAAATATTATAAAAAAATATTATCATTTTATTGTGGTTAGGGTGGTTAGACAAGCACCTACTTCTTATTTTTTCCCTGAAATTTAAGTACTACTGCATTTAAATTTCAAATTTTCACCAAATAGATTTTTTTATTTTTTAAATAAACCTAGTAGTTTAGAAACTACATTCAATTTTCTACAGATTATATTCTTACGTACTTTTGAAATAATATAGATAACTTACTGAAATTTTTATGTCAAGTTGCCTAAGTTTGATTTTTTCTGAATTTGTTGCCACTTAAGGGCCTATTTTTCCCATGATGATCCTGCACATACCCTAGACATCATTGGAGACCTAACATTTAAACACGCCAACTGATCATCCTCAAAGTAACACAAAGACATCCAAACTTCATTTCACTTGGAACTTAGATGTTGTAGACACCTGTAAACACCTCCACAAATCCATAAGACCAAATATTATTCCACGATGAAGTGTGGACTTAGTAAAAACTTGTACTTTGCACTATCAAATTGGTAAACCCAATATTCTGTTACTCATAACTTCTCCACTAGAGGGCCAACATGCATGAAAATTTGGATTAGACCCTTTGATATCCAAAAATTTTTCCTTAGAACCACAAAGTGAAATTCTTCAAGTTGGACCAATGTGGACCAAAAATTGGATGCTTTGTACACTAAAACTGTGTTTTCACACTTATTCAATTCTTCACGAGAAATTTCGACACCAGATCAAAAATTATTTCATATATTCATTGGATTATCATTCTCATACACACTCACGCTTCACTAATTGGTGTGCACATCAATCTTCATATCAAACCACATTGTTGAAATCAATGAAAATATTGTAGCTGCATACTATACATTCATGCACATATTGCCAACAAGTATATTAATGAAAAAATTCCAACACTAACAACCAAGGTTCAAACCTCATGGTGTATTTATCTATTGCATCAATAATGGAGACCGTTATGCTTGGTGTTAAGGGGGGTCCCTTTAGTGAAGTGGTGGGTCTTCTTTCCTGTAGGGCCAACAACAAAAGACTCATATCCTTAATATAAATTTTTTTAAGGGGTGAACCATTGGTAAAGTGGTGGGGCTTCTAGCCTATATGGCCAACAACCAAGGTTCAAACCTCATGGGATCTTTCTCTACCATGTCCATATTGGAGATTGTTACCCTTAGTGTTAAGGAGAGTCCCTTTGGTGAAGTGGTGGGAATTTTTCCTATAGAACCAACAACCAAATACTCATATCATTTTTAGTGTAGAAAATGGTATCCCTTTACATTTCCACACTTGTTTGACCCCTCCTTGCTAAAATTGGGCTTTTTTATGCCTTATTTGGTCCCATTTTGCATCCACAAGCCTAATTTAATGCATTTCTCTGAGGATAATCTTGACACTTACTAATGACCAATCATAGTTCATGTTTTTGGGTTGTTTTTTCTAGATCTAGTGATCTAGGACTCATATGCCACCTTTGGAATATGGGTCCTAGTTAGGTTTCAGGGCCCGATCATGAATATTGCATTGAACTTAACATTTCTTGAAATTTGTGTCCCAAGCTTAGGCTACTAGGACTCATACGCTCCAACTAGCATATGAGTCACGCTTTATCTTGAACCTATTTTGAATTGAATTCTTGGCAATATTTTATTCTCTTAGATTTGATGTTGGCTTGTAGTGTAATTTTGGGAAATTTGGCATAAACCAGTATAGATACAAGGTTATTTCACATATTTTCTCCTAGAAGTTTTATGCAAGAATTTCTCTAGCAAGTTTATGAGATAAAGATAATTCAAGAGTATTCAAGAGCTGATTATCAAGTATTTGGAGTTTTATTCAAGATTCAAGCATCATGTTAAAGTCATCATGCATCATGTGTGTTTTTGAGCTAACATTTGTGATGTAGGTTTCATGATTCAAGCACGCATTCAAATACATTATATCATATCAACAATCAAGAGTCAAGATCTACAATCATGCTAGCCATTTCATACAAGTTTGGAGTATTTATCTCAAGGGTTTGGTGAGTTGCAACATTTCATATTGTTCATTCATCACTTCTTCATGTTATTTCATTTCATTTCAAGGTTTGATTACCAAAATGGGGTTTGACCAAGGCAAACCCCTATCTACTAAAAAAATAAAAAAATTCTCTCTCTACATGTGTGATTGTAGATCTAGTTGTTTTGAGACTTGAAGATCATTTGAAGAAAAAGTTGCAATATTGAATAAATTTGTCAAAGTTGTCAAGAAGTTGTCATCTTCACGAAAAGTCACCTACAGGCCAAAACTCAAGCTTTCAAACTTAGAGATCAAACATGAGAGAAGCTATAGAAGATCACTAGAGGATTAAAAAGGTTTCAATAAAACCCTAATACTAGAACTAAATCACCACTTTAGGCATATGAGTCCTAGTATACCACTTTTCAGTAATTTTCAGTAAATCCTGGTTTATCAATTGTAGATTCCAGATTTAGCCAAAAACCCTAAACTGGGACTAAATCGCCTAGTCTGGCATATGATTCCAAGTTCACATCAAAAGTCATAGTTTTGAGATTGCAGACCTTATTTTGGACATCTTCATTCTTCCAAGTACTTCTCTTTTCATTCACAGTTTGTTATTTTGATTGCAAGTTCATTTTCTAGGTTACATACCTGGATTTGAATATTGCATTCATTTCCTTCTTTCTAACCATTTTCTTAGTGGTGAACCCCTCTTTAATCACACCTAACAAAGCCCCTATAGTCCTAACCTCAATTGAGTCACTTGGTTGAAGGATATGTAAGGTTTCATTTAATGAACTAAGAGGGTATGTGCAGGATCATCATGGAAAAATCAGGTCCTTAAGTGGCAATAAAGTTCAGAAAAATCAGAGTTAGACAACTTGATGTAAAAAGTTATCTATATTATTTCAAAAATATGTAAGAATAGAATTTTTAGAAAATTGAATGTACTTTCTAAACTACTAGGTTTATTTAGAAAAAAAATAGATCTAGTTGGTGAAAATTTAAAATTTCAATGCAGTAGTACTTAAATTTCAGGGAAAAAATAAGAAGTAGGCGTCTGTCTAACCACCCTAACCACAATAAAATGATAATATATTTTTATAATATTTTAGATATAAGTAAAGGACTCATGTCCCGATGTGATGCATATTTTTTTGTAATTTTTTCCAAGTAAATAATTAATTATGATTTTTTTATTACAAATTTCTAAAAATATAAAAACTTGTATGTCTAATCACCTTAACTTGGTCAAAATGTCATGAGATTCAAATTTTATTTTTTTTAATCCTATATTATGCAAAGCATAGAATGTGAAACATGTTTTTTATTCAAAAAATGTGATACTGTTTGAAAGCTATAGATTTTTTTCAATCAGCCTATTAATTTGGACTTTACTCTTAATTCAAATAGAAAATGAATAATAATTATTTATTAAATTCAAAATAAAGCATAATTTATATGGTGGAAAGATGAGAATCTCCTTTAAAAACCCTTTTCGTTTCATCAATTTTGGGTAAGAAAAAAGTTGTCAGCCACATGGGCCATCATATCACTTACATATCGCCACTTTTTGGCCCATCATGATCCTGCACATACCCAAGAGTGAAATAGGAGGAACCACCCTTGTGTGTTCCATCTCCTAAAAGGTGGAGCACCCTATTTCTGTCGGTTTGTCCTTAATATCAATTTTTTTGAGGGGTGATCCTTTGGTGAAGTGGTAGGGCTTCTAGCCTGTAGGGCCAAAAACCAAGGTTCAAACCTTGTGGGGTTTTTCTCTACCATGTCAATAATGGAGATCATTACCCTTGTTGTCAAGGAGAGTCCCTCTAGTGAAGTAGTGGGGCTTCTTACCTCTAAGGTCAACAACCAAAGGATCATATCCTTAATACCAATTTTTTTATAATGACTATCTTAAGCTATCTAAGAGAAATTCCTTTCAAATGTAAGATGGAAAAAACTTGCTGGTTGCAATTTGTGAACAAATCAAAAGGTTTATTTGTTAAAAATATTCCAATAGAGATAATTTTTTATTTCGAGGGATCCTGACAAGCTCATTTGGGCCCCTTCCAAGTTAGGAAAATACAAAGTTAGCCTTGGATACTCACCAATTATCCAACAAGGTAATGTAGTGTAGTGTAGGAAAATGCATACCATTGCATTTTCACACTTGTTTGGGCCCGTTTTGCTTTATTTATCGCTATTTATGTCTTAATTGGTCCTATTTTGCATCCAAAAGCCCAATGAATGATATATTTTTATGGCTAATCTCGACAAACATCAAAGGATAAATGATAATTTAATGATTATGGTTGAGTATCCCTAATTTTTGGGTCGGGACTAAGATGCCACCTAGGGAATCTTTGTCCCCCAAAGGTCTTGGGACCCTGATTTCAAGTGTTCCTTAAATGGACCCATTTTTGGAGTATGTTCCTCGAGTTTCATGCCTTGGGACTAAGACGCCACCTAGGGTGTCTTAGTCCCCCTTATCTTATTTTTAGGATTTAATTTTAAATCTTGGCAAGATTTAGCCTCCTTTAATTAATGAATTCATGTGTCAGCTTGTTGTGGTGTAATTTTAGGATATTAAGTATGGATAAGTATAAAAACAAGGTTCTTTCATTCATTTTTATCTAAGACTTTTGTGAGAGCATTCCTAATAGCATTTAACTGAGTTCATAAGAGCATTCAAGAGTAATTCATCAAGCATTTGGAGCCATCATCAAAATGCAAGCATCATACATGTCAAATATATTCTTGCATCATGTGTGTTTTTGAGCTAACATTTGTGATGTGGGGTTTTGATTCAAGCAAGTAATTCAAGTCAATATCTTTCAAGCATTCATTCAATTCAAGATCTACATTCAAGCTATCCACTTCACACAAGTTTACAGATTTTCTAACAAGGGTTTGGGGAGTTGCAACATAACACTTTGTTCATTCATCATTTCCCTTCATTATTTTATTTCATTCCAAGGTTTAATTATCAACAAGGGGTTTGACCAAGGCAAACCCCCATTTACTAACAATCAATAATTTTTTCCTCTCTTGCATGTTTGTGTTTGTAGATTTAGGAATTGAAGACTTGAAGATCATTTGAAGTGAAAAGTTGTAAAATTGTAAAGTTGCATTACAAAGTTTTCATCTTCATAGAAACTCACGTACAGGCCAGATCTAGAAGTTTTAGGACCTTAGATCTGAGAAGAAGGAAGTATAGACATCAAGCCTCAAGACCACATTAAGAGATTTTAGAAATTCAGATCAAGACTAAGATGGTAGCAAGGGTGTATTATTCCTCCAAGTGGAATTTTGTAGAGATTCTTTTAGATCCGATTTTGGCACCCGAAGATTCTACATCTACTCTGAAAAATAGCAGCATGACTAATAAGTTAGTAAGGGCGTCTTAGTCATCCCTAGAACATTTTGACAGCTTCTTTGCATTTCCAGAATCCTCATCACATTTGTAGACTTCCTAGGTACATGTATCATAACTTTTTGTTACTTAATTTTTTCATTTGCACTCATCATTTAGCTTGCATTACTAGGTTTTGTTAGTTGAATGTTAAACTATCTTTTCCAACCTTTTTCTTGGTGGTGAATCCTTAAAAGCCTAAAATAACCCCTCCTAGGTCTTCCCTATTGAGAATTGAATCACCCTTTGGGTTGATAGTCGATCCAATTTGGGATCCTAGGACATAATTGAATAACCTAAGGAAAATAGGGGCATCTCTACCCCCTATTTTGTGGCCCCCCAAATTATACCATGACTTTGTAATTCTTCTAAAAGCTAGATCATTTTCTTGGTTAGAATTGAATAAGCGGATCCTCACCTATGAGAGACTGGTCAAGCTAGGAATATCTACCCCCTTCAATTGTGTATTGTGTGGCCAAAATTAAAAGGATGTAGATCATATTATCCTAACTTGAAAATTCTCACAACGGTGTTGGACATGGCTTTATAACAAACTTAATTGGTTCACACCCCTCCAAGAATCTCTATTATCAATTTTTTCCCCATGGCCACTAATGAATAAAGATTTTGTATTCTCCTCTATTTGGTCAATAAGCCCTTCAACACTAATAAGGTATTTATGGTGGGAAATAAATAAAAGAATATTTTGGAAGGAGCACCACTCAGTCATATAAGTAATATGAAAAATAGAAAGTTAAATCTCTGAGCTAGTAATGTCTATTGTGTACAAATCAAACACCTCAAGCAAAACCTACTCAAATAAGGATGCACAAATATCTTCCTAGTGGTATTTGATCCATTCTCCAAATCTAGGAGCATGTTTTCCAAAAACCAAATCCAACCACAAAAATATAGTGTGGATCGTGCCACCAATGGATGTGGTAAAACTTAATCTTGACAGGGCCTCTCAAGGGAACCTAGGTTCTTTGGGGGTTGGCTGTGTATTGAGGAACTAGGTAGGTATGATTATAGGACCCCTTTCTCTAAAATTACCCAATGGTACAAACAACAAGGATGAGGCTCAAAAATTACTCGTAGGGCTACAATTGGCTAAATTAGTAGCATTAACTATATATGGATTGAAATGGGATTCCATGATCATAATCAATGCATGTAAGAAAAATTTAACTCAGTCAATTGGATGTTAAGTGCCATACTGACCCAAGGTTTCAAAATGTTGCAGGATTTTGATTCCTTTTAGCTCTCACATTGCTTTAGTGAGGGTAATAAATTAGTAGACATACTCACAAATATGACATGTGACCTAGTTGATGGGTTATTACAAATCAACCAACTAGATCTTAGTTACAACTATCTTGCCTTGGTGCACATAGCCAACAATGAATCAAACCAAATATAATAAGGGGATTGAGTTATAAAAATATCTTGTGTATCTCGCGTGTTGTTGATTCCCATTTGAAATAACACCTCCAAGTTGTGTGGCTCCTTGGGCGGGCATTTTTCTACCCACATGCACTTGCTAGTCAAGTTTGCACTGGCTAAAATTGTGCAATCTCTCTCGTGCCCAAAGGCCTAACTACAAAATGTAAGTAATGAGGCATCATGTGATTGCCTCAGATGACAAGGTGATACTAGCGCAATCCCTAAGCATCACAACCACCTCATGATGCATTGGGAACTGATTCCTCTATCGTGGTGTTGGGATCTTTCTTCCACCAATGGTCCATCTTTCATAGATGTCCACTTTTTTCTTAAGTCTTGCTACTTGCCACTTCCCTATAACTTACTAGTGCATCATTCAAAGAGGTATTCCTTTCACTCAAGATTTGTAACTTTCCATCAAATTGAAACTTACTAGTGCTCTTAAAAGGTGTTGATTGCGATATGCCGAGTTTCACCTGCTTTACCTATCTCCAATTATGTGTAGATCCTTGGATGGTCTAAAAGGTGTTGATTGTGAGATGCTGATTTTTTCCTATTTTATTTATCTCCAATTATGTGTGGATCCTCGGATGGCCATTCTATTTTACTTGTGAATCCTTGTTGGTTCAAATAGCATTGGCTTAAGTTTTAGAGCTCCTACTAAAATTGATGGCTTAAACCCAAATTGTAAAGCATTGTGGAGACATGTGTTGTCCCCAAGTGTTGAGAATTGCTAGAATATTCCATGCACCCACCCCCTGTATAAATTCCATGTGTCATCTTGGCATAGCTTGGTGAGGGCCTCAAGTATTGCAAACAAGTTTAGCTATGGGATTGGTTGGTTTTGTCAATTGTGTTTCTCCCACTTGGGAATATTATTATATAACAAGAAGCACTTTGGTGCCATGTGTTGATCCTGTGCTCCACCAACAAAAAGGTTATTATTCTCTTCATTCTTCAAAATGATCACCTTCTCATCCTGCCACATGTAGCATTTGCATTGGATGGGAAAGTTGCTACATCTTGACATGCACCACTATCGGTTGTGCCTTCTGATGGATCCATCATGTGGTAAAAAAGGAATAAAGTTGTTGGTTGCATGGTATATCCAAGTATTTTTCATAGGTCAAAGGCCCATTTCAAGCCATTTCAATCCACCCACAAGTATCCAAGCATTATTAAGGGTGGTGCTTGTCCTAATCTCGTGAATGCCCCCACTATCCTAAGCCACAAACATGTAGCAACATTGTGCTATCTCGAGCACCCTTTCATGAAATGTATTGCTTCAAACTACACAAAAATGCCATGTGGAAACATCAACATTGGTTTTGAAGCTTCCCAACTTATAAGTAGTCATTGGTTCTTTACATAAAATTACTGATGGGGAATGCATTCAATAAGGTTTATAAATTTAATTACATAAATTATCTATCAACTTCTAGTATGGTCGTTCACTTGGTATAATTTCAGCTCATGCCATTGTTGATTGCATATTGATCAAGAGATTTTTTAGTTATGACTAAGTGGCAACGTAGTACTTATTGGAAACTTGGCTTGTGCTAAAGTGGGACTAAAGCACTTTGTAGTCATTTCACTATCTCCACTAAAGGGAAGATAATCTAGAAAATTTTCACCAAGTGGTTGCATTGTATTTCTAGAGGGAGTTGACATGCACCAAAATGGTAATTAATTACTTTGAAGATGCATCAATACCTCTTCTCATGGGAAATAAATTCCCTCTACCTAAAGGTTGGGAAAAGGTAGTAGCTTGCTCTATTTAAACTGGTAGGGCAATATCCTCACCACTCCTTTTTTTGCATAGTTGGATAGTATTAGGTTGAGAATGGACACTTCAATATTCCTCATAGGTTCAAGGTGATATATAGTTTTTGTTGGTGCTATCACATAACAACGTTTAAAGGTGATCATGAAACATCCCACAAGAAGGGATATAAAAGCAATACAGATGATACTTGGTGTTGATTTCCTAAGGGAAGCAGAGGGATACAAGGTAAACATGGATATAATGTCAAGGATTGTGGCTTCCCTCTAGGACTTAGGAGAACAAAAGGAGTTGGTGGGGGTCCTGACAAAAAAATTGTTCAAAAAACACAATCTAGGTGAGCTTGAGGCTACTTTGGATGTAGCTTTCTTGGGTTTTGGCATTTTAAGGTCGTGGGACTTCTAGCGTGTGCATGAGGAGGGTGTAGTTGTGGAATGGATTCCATTCCTCATCAAATTTCATATAGTGTCAATATTTCAATATCATGCTCTAACGTGCATGGGAAGTTGCTTCCTAAAAAAGTTGAACGATGTCGAGTCCATGTCAGATATCCAATGGACTATGGAATTTGACACCACCCCTCTAGTGGTATGAGTAGTTTCAACCTACCCCCTACATAAAAATGTCCTCTCTAGCTTTTTCACACTCTTTGGTCAATGACTTATTTTCTATTTTGGCCTCCTCTCGTCATGATACTGACATTTGGGGCATTGTGTTCTATTTTGGCCCCTTGTCTACATATATATTTTGTAAATTTTTTGTAAAGTGTTTATGCTTTCTACCCGTACTTTTGAAATTTTATAATATTTGTGAACCCTCGATCCTAAACTTGCACAAACATAGCAAACAAACACATAATTAGATTCCAATGCAAGTAAGAACAAGGTTTCCCCATGAAATTCATCTACAATGCTCAAAGATAGAAATGAATGAAGAAACAAGACAATAAACTAAATCAAATCCTATTTAAGCAATGCAAACACTTAATCCCATGGGGGAATTGGTGCCAATTATGTGTAGAAATTGACCATTTCCCAAATCCTTTTATAATCTTGATGATTTGATGGAGATTGATCCACTTTGTTGATGAAAAACAAGATGATTTCTTGACAAAAACCTGCAATAACCTAGCTATGGTGATGACAAATGCTCAAGAAAATATGTGAAGTTGTTATCAATGTGAAGATAATGAATTTACTCTTAAATTGTGGATGAAGATTGAGGAGAAGAGCCTATTATTTATAGATTTCAAAATTGGAAGAATGAGCAAGATTGAGCAGTGTGGGATCATTCAACATCCAATGGCCAAGTGTCACTTGTCAGAATGTGAATGGAGGAAGCTTGAGCACATTTTGGTGATTGTGCACAATAAATGATATTAGGTGGAGATTCAAATTTGTGAAATGACATGTAAGAGGGAAAAATAATGAATTAAATGCCACTTGGCTCAATGCACAAGGAAATGTAAGAGGAATGAATGTCTTGTTGGATGTACAAATCCACTTGGAGGGATTTTCAAACTTGGAAGAATATTCCACAAAAGATGCTCTTTTAAATGGAAATTTATGATTTAATAAATTAATTTATGATGCAAGTTGCAAAATCTAGAGGATTGAAGTGATTATGATTAAATTTAATCATGATTTGATCAATTTAAGTAGAAATTAGACGATTTGACAATTTTGACTTAGATTTTAGGATTTAAATAAATCAAAGTTGAGAGGAATAATGATTCTAAATTTGATTAAATAAAGATTGATTTATTTAATCAAAGGGGGATGATACTAGATTAAATTAAATAAGGTTTAATTTATTCAATTTAATAGGATGACTTTAGAGATTTAATTAAATAAAATGAACTATTTAATTAATAGAGACATAGGCTTAATTAAATCAAATTCATTAATTTAATTAACAGGAAAGAATGACTTAATAATGATTTATTTAATTAAGGGATAAAAGGTGATGACAAGCTAAGAATATTATTTAGGACGAAACGATGTTAGTAATCAAGATCAAGTGCATAGAATCAACTTGTATGTTTTTCGTGTCTACAATATTAATAATATTCAGGCTTCTAGCTTTTATCTAAATGTAGTGTAGGAAAATGCATATGCTTGCATTTTCACACTTTTTTGGGCCCTCCTTGATATATTTATCTTTATTTATATCTTAATTGGTCTTATTTTGCATTCACAAGCCTAATAAACTATATATTTTTATGGCTAATTCCAACAAATGTCAAAGGGTAAATGATAATTTAATGATTCTAGTTGTATGTCCCTATTTTTTGGGTCGAGAATAAGATGCCACCTAGGGTGTATTTGTCCCCCAAAGGTCTTGGGACCTTGATTTCAAATGCACCTTAAATGGGCTCCCTTTTGGAGTCTATTCCCTAAGTTTCAAAACTTGGGACTAAGACGCCACCTAGGGTGTCTTAGTCTCCCTTAAGGTATTTTTGGGATTTAATTTCAAATCTTGGTGAGATTTTGCCTCCTTTATTAATGATTTCATATGTTGGCTTGTTGTGGTGTAATTTTGAGATATTAAGCATGGATAAGTATAAATACAAGGTTCATTCACTCATTTTCATCCCCAAGCATTCAAGTATTCATTCCTAAAGCAAGTTTATGAGATCAAGAGAAATTCATCAAGCATTTGGAGCCATCATCAAGATTAAAGCATCATATGAAGGATATTTTTGCATCATGTGTGTTTTTGAGCTAACATTTGTGATGTAGGGTTTTGATTCAAGCAAGCAATTCAAGTCAAGATCTAACAAGCATTCATTGGATTCAAGATGTACATTCAAGCTAGCCACTTCATACAATTTCACAGACTTCACAAAAAGGGTTTGGTGAGTTGCAACATAGAAAATTGTTCATTCATCATTTCCCTCCTTTATTTCATTTCATTTCAAGGCTTAATTACCAACAAGGGGTTTGACCAAGGCAAACCCCCATTTACTAACAATCACCAAAATTTCTCTCTCTTGTATGTTTGTGTTTATAGATTTAGGTTGAAGAATTGAAGATCATTTGAAGTGAAAAGTTGCGAAGTTGCATTACAAAGTTGTCATCTCCATGGAAACTCACCTACAGGCCATATCTGAAAGTTTTAACACATAAGATTTGAGAAGAAGGAAGTGCAAACATTGGACCCTGGGATCACATTTAGAGATTTCAGAAATTCCAAATAGGAATAAGTCGTCACCTAGGGTGTCTTAGTCCTCTCGAGGGTATTTTTCAGAGATTCTTTCAAATCTGGTTCTGACATCCAAAGATTCTGCATCTGTCCCAAAAAATAGTAGTGGGACTAAGACAACACTAAGGGTGTCTTAGTCCTCTCTAGCATATTTTGATAGCTTCTTTACATTTCTAGAATCCTTGTCACATTTCCAAACTTCTCATGTACACATACCCTAACTTACTACTCCTTAATTTCATCATTTGCACTCATCATTTAGCTTGCATTACTAGGTTTTGTGAGTTGAATGTTAAATTGTCTTTTCCAAGTTTTTGCTTGGTGGTGAACCCCTCAAAGCCTAAAGTAACCCCTCCTAGGCCTTCCTTGTTGAGAATTGACTCACCCTTTGGGTTGATAGTCAATCCAATTTGGGATCCTAGGATATTCTTGAATGACATAAGGAGAATAGTGGGCATTCAACCCCCCTATTTTTATTACGGATCACTTAAAAATAATAATAATTAGAATTGAATCTATCATATTTCATGTTATTTTGATATAATTTGAAAGTGTATTCAAATAAAGAGTGTTATTGTATAGGCATAATATCTTTACATAAGGAAGTAATTTTTATTTTTATTTTCTTATTATAGAGGAATGAAATTTCCAATTTGTGTCACATTTCTATAAATGAAATAACTAACAATAATCTAACTTTTTAATTTCAATCACTTGAAAGTGACAAATGTGTTCCCTTTCTTTAATCCTCTTACTAAACCCCTCAATATTTTTTGTTTGGGTTAAAATTTATAACATCCCTCTTTATTTCTTGAGTGAACCTTGTTTTTAAGCTATTGACAATGTTACTTGTTAGTTTCTAAAGGTAGATTTTTATTCTTCAAAGTTTAGGCACACTACTCATAACTAGAGTTTAGTTGATATCAATATCTCCAAGCCTCTTCTTAGAGATACCTTTCTAATGGTGGAAGATAGGCCTTCAAATTAATTGGTTGATTATGAGGGCATTCCCTTATAGTATAAAAGGTTCTTTTCTATTGGTCACCTTAGTTCTAATTTAGAAGTTCTCATTCTCATTACTTTATGGTGGGTTTAATAATGTGGTGTGGAAAGGCTCTTCCTAAAAACATGATTGATGATGATTTTATACTTTGAGCATGGTGGTTCCCCTATGTTGGTCCTTGATATTTCCACGAAGATACATATTATTATGTGGGCTCCCTCTTTTGTTGGTGAGGTTCTAGTAATAGGTGAAAGCACAAACTTGAGTCCACTTATGGTGCAATTTTCAAATAGAAAAAACCCAAAATCAAGAAAAATGAAACAGGATCCCATTATTTAACAAATATGATCCTATTTTTATTTAGATCCCCAAGCCAAAAATGGTATCCCATTTTTAATCCCTAAGATGGGTTGATGCATGAACATTGTAGGCCTCAAAGTAATGTTGGAATTTAATGAAGCTCTCTAGCTTTGACAAATGATCATTAGAATGCGACTATAAAATCTTAATTTCCATAACTAGATGGAAAGAGGAAGCCTTAGCTCTCTCCTCCCAAGGATGACATGGAATAAAGAATTCGATGTTGAAGGCATCACTAAGTTTAGGTGGAGGGAGAATATAAGGCTAAGGATTTAGCAACTTAACCACACAAAAAATAGGCTTCAAGTCACAACATCTCATATGAAACCAATGCTTGTTTTTCTTTTGCAAGATCAATATCTATTTATTTAATTATTTAGATAGAGTGAGAAAGAGAAGGTTAGTTAAAATATTTCATAAATTGAATCTCATCTATCCAATCAAACTAATGGAAAAAGTACTTAAATCTATAGATGTTAGATGGAACCGACGCCCTATTGGGGGCTCATAAAAATAAATAGATTAACATCACTTATTTGATTACAAATTTAATCTCTAAATTTTTCATAATTTTATATTAGATTTTTTCTTTTGTTAATCTTTACATTACTTATTGTGAGTTAATCTAGAGCAACTTTATGGTTATTCATTCAATTAGTTATTTTTATTAAGAACTCTCATTCACTCATTCAAAAAATTTGTTGGAGATCATGAGATATCTTAGGGCATTCTTATTTAACACATATCATGTTTTATATTTTGGAGGATGAAAATAATCTAGCAACATTTACATAAGAGCACATCATATTAGGAATAATAAATTTTGTGTCTATAACCCTATTCATAATGATTTAACACTAATCATAATTGTAACCCTAACCCTAATAATTTTGTCTTTCATGTCTCCCTATGAATGCTACTAGTATATATATATATTAGTTTATAAATAATATATATAAACATAAAGAGATATATTTCTTAAGGAATCTTTTTTTAATCAGTTACTCATATAAAAGTGCAATAGATGCTGAGAAAGATATCTCTCAACGTTTTTATATATATTATTCATAAACTAATATATATATATATATATATATATATATATATATATATGTGCAAGTTTAAAATTTTAAAAAATTATAATTTATTGATTATATAAACAAACATTATTAATTGACAATATGACACTTAATATTCCTCTTCCTTTAATATTCTCATTGCTGACCAAAAAAATTATTACTTGAATGTTGTTCTTGATTTTTGGAAACACCAAATAAAATCCTTTCAAACAGTGGATGTGAATGGGAAAGGGAACGAGAAAAGTGAAAACAAAAAAATAAAATCTAATAGGAATGGAAAGGGTTTGGATTAATGGTGCTCATATGACCAGACTACCTGAACAATTAGGGGTTAAAAAATGGGATCCCTCTTTAAAATAAAATCTCTTTTTTTAATGGGTCATTTTAAAACGGGATCCCATTTTGAAAAAAAAATAGGATCTCGTTCCCATTTCATAGAGAAACTTATTTTTTATGCTTTTACAAAATAGGATATTCTTTCATAAAAGCATAAAAAAATATTTTTTTATGACAGGAGATCCCGATTTTGAAAGAGATCGTGTTTCTAGGATCCTATTTTTTAAAATTTGAATTTTTGGTCAGGTTTTTGCCTTGTTTTCGGTTTAAGAAAAGGCTTGGGGAGCTGAACCTAAGCTTTGGATTTGGTTTGTCCTACAACTTGAAGGTCCTATCAATGTCACAAGAAAATAGTGACTTTGGACATATGTTCGAAGACCTTTTTGCAATTTTTTTTGATGAAATTAAAACCCATTATAGATGAGACACTGTAGATTCCAAATATGCAATTGTTTTTAAAATTTTATTATTTTTCTATTTTCAATTAGTTTTTGATGAAACTGGTCTATAAACTTGAAATATAAGGATTTTTTTAGTATTTTAATAACTTTTTTATTAAAATATTTTTTTAAAGAATGAATTGTAGTATACTTTAGACAATTCTTTTCAATTTGAAAAAAAAAAAAAAAGTTTAAGTCATCTTATACGTGATGTACACGACAATTTTTCAAAACAAATATGACTAGTAAAAAATTAACAAAAAAATACTAATTTTTTTTTTTGGAGGGTTCTTCAGTGTGTTACAAATATTTTCTGAAAAAGATTCAAAAAAATATAATTATTTAGTTCAAAATATGGATGGCGTACACATGCATGGTAATAAGAAAATCAATATATATTATCTGAGTATTAAATAAATTACATATTTGGAGACTAAACTCCAAGTACTACATTTTAGGATTAATTATTTTTTAAAAGATTCCATCTCTAAGTGCTTCAAATTTTAAGGTCAAATGTGATAAATTCTAAAAATTAGGGAAAACACTTGCATTTTTTGGCCAAAAAGTGGAATCAACTTCTTGCACACACCCAAAACCCAATGCCTAAGATGGGAAATTAAAATTTTGTAATATTTGAAAATGTCCTAGAAGGGAATATTAAAGTCCATGCACAACCTGGGGCCAATCAATGCACCATGCTTATGATGGGAGGTGACAAATGACTCAATGAAGAGGGAGAACTAACTAATGAGGTTTTAGTTATTATTAATATCTTAATTTTTATGTCATTTAAAAAAAATTATGATTGACTATCATGTTTTTATTGCATTTTTTAATGATTGCATAATAACTATTTTGTGTTTTAATGATTATCATTGTATTTTTTTTAATGAAATTATATTGTTTGATCTCATGTCAATTATGTGTTATTTTCTTATAATGAGATATCATGTTGATATCAAAATTTGTATTATACAAAACATATCTCTCTATATTATTAGATCTTAGAATGCTTTCCTTCATGATCATTTACACATTTTGATATAATTTCAAAAATAAATTTGAGGAGTATTCTTATTATTGATATGACCTTACCATGAAGAACCATCACCAATGATTTATAGACTTTCTTGTGATTTGGAATGTGTAGTGGAAAGTTGAGTGAATATTTAAGTGAAAATAATTATGTTTTTATGTTTATGTTTGAAAGCTCTGTGATGCTAATAATATTGTGCATTGTCTAGGGATTAAGGTTCAATGTTAAGGAATGCTGACCTACATATCACTAATTACATGTCTCAATAACTAACTCCTTAATATATTTGACACTAAAAAATAAATATTATTTATGTATTGATGATAAAAATAATTACTTAAAATGATTCAAATTTATTTTCAAAAATATTATACACAATTTTATACATACACTTAGAAGTGAATTTAAAATATCATATTATACTTTGAACATAAACTTCAAAGTCTTTGAAATGAATCTACATCTTATATTTTTTGAAATTTATACCATTTCAATGAACTAAAGATATTATTATTGATTAATATAAGTTTATATAAAATATATAGATATTATGACCACCCTTTCTAGAAGCTTTAATATTTCCATTATCATAACCATTATTTGGTTGATAGCTTTTGCAATTTGTTTGATAGTGACTTCCCTAGAATAACATAATGGGATATCAATGGGGATTGAGATTGAAAATTTTCTTCTAAAACCGAATCTGCAAATCAATTTCACTGGAACAATATCTGTTACTCATGCCTGCATATGCATTCTAAGTAAGATGATGTAATATAGTATGATTATTTTCATTCATAATGAGTTGTTCAAGCCCTTAAAATTATAGAGCTTCCCTAGAGTTGGGCAACTACAAACCTTTTGACTCACAGATACATTGCATGAAGTCTTAGTTTTAATAGTATGAAAACACAAGTGGGAATTCGTGGATGCTTATAATCCATTATATGTTATGCTTAATTAATCAGTGTGAATCAGAACCGAATATCCAGTCACAGATTCTAAATTATACTGCAAGGATTTTCTTAAGATAATATTTCTAGATCAATATACAAACAAGAAACCATTAAAATTGGAAGAAAATAATGGTCAATCTGACTCTTGAGAATCATACTCAACACCACATGAATCTGTGCCCAATTATGAAATCCAATCTTCTGTTCTATTTAATTATGTTCTATGACTGTGACCTTCTTGTTTGATATTTTGTGAGCTATCTCCTGTTTGATAGCAGCAATTATGTTCTTTTGTTCTGTTCTTCTTTCTTCTCAATATATTAATAATTTCATTGAAAAAACAAAACCAAAAATATCTGGAACAAGATCGACAGATTCATTGCATAAAACTCCCCGAGATCACAGAATATATTGATAAGGAAGACTTCAAAATGAGTGAATTAGCAATGGTAATACCTCTTTATTTTATTCAGAACTTCAAACTACGTGTAAATACATGCAACGACTAAACTCAAACAATTACAGTCCACAAGATTATGATATTCTTCGTAAAAGCATAGACGAAACCCGTGAGCACGTACATAATGGAAGAATTTCAAGATAGTAGGTGGTATAAACTGAGTGATAAGTAGAAAATATTCATAAATACCTGGACTTTCGGTAAAAGCTGGTTTAATTCATTAAAAGACCTAAAACGGAATTTGCAGAAGCGCAGCCAGGAGAGGAAGGTTTTGAGCAGTAAAACAATGGGCTGCAAAGCACTTGGGACCCCACATGCGCACGCACTGCAAAAATATCGGAGCGTCAAATTGTGCAGTCCAGAGAAGCGCGCACCAGCAGCAAACCCTAGCATGCTTCTGTCATGAGCCGTACAACCATGCGCGGAGCATTTTTTTTAGGGTTTTAAATGATTTAAAAATTGTTTTGAATGTTCAACGGATTTCGATTTTTTATGATAAATTTTGGCCAAATCGGGGACTTTGATAGTACTCTGAGAAGAGGTATGGGCATGTGGTTTTGATAAACTTCGGCTTTCAGAATATCTCTTAGTTTAAGATTTCTGGTGTTTGACAGATCGCCAAACGGTTCTGATCGTACACATTGTATTTTTTTTTTCTGGGAGATGGGGAAAAAAAATGATTTTTAGGGTTTTAGGTTGTTAGATTATTTTATGTTAAAATTTTGTCTGATTATACGTGTCAAGTAATGCTACTTGCTAGTGTTTGTTTTTAAATTGTGGTTGT
The DNA here is from genome assembly GCA_007115665.2 of Sequoiadendron giganteum. Taxonomy (NCBI): domain Eukaryota; kingdom Viridiplantae; phylum Streptophyta; class Pinopsida; order Cupressales; family Cupressaceae; genus Sequoiadendron; species Sequoiadendron giganteum. The sequence goes on from CM021109.1 coordinate 507,637,139, forward strand.
GATCTGTTTAATTTCTGTAAATAAATATATTTGTAAATAGTATTATAGGCTCTGGACAAGATTTTGTGGAGCATATTTATTTTTTAGTATGTGGAAACCTGCATTTGAAATGATACAAAATGTTTAAAGTTGAATATTGTACTTTAAAACAATGATATATTTTAAAATATTTAATAGAGTGTAATAAATTGAAAATATTATTTAGTATTTATTGTATATATTATATGATATATATGGAACTTGAATATTAATTTTGATTTTATAGGTGAGATTTTTTAATTTAGTTTTTTTCTAATACTAACATTTGAAAATTAATTTTAATTTTATGGTTGAAACTTTTTAATTAATTTTTTCAAATAATATTATGGAAATCTAGATTCTATGAAGATATGTTTCTAACATGTATTATATTGTAAGAACCTTGAAAGTAAAATACACAATTTATATAATTGAAGAAAAACATAAATGTTTTGATTAGATTAAAGTTGGGAAGGGCTCGTACTCATATAAAGCAACTATTAAGGCAAAAGAGAGGTGATTCATAGAAAGTGAGACAAGAAAACAGAAGTGAGAGACCCACCATAGTGAGCCTTGAAAGAACAACAAACTATCCATAGTTTTGATCGGAGCATGAAACCAATATATATATAAAAAACTGCAACGAAATAGAGGCATCAACCACAACGAAAACCAACTTAGAAAACACAACACTTGTGAGACAAAAAAATCAACGAAAGCCTACAACTTAATAAAACAGATAGTCACTATCAAAAGAGATAGGACCAAAAACCCAACACCAATCTTAATCTCCACCTCAATAGGAGAAAAAAGAAAAAAACTAATTTGAACTAAGGATAGCAACCCCCTTGCTACAACTTCAACTTTTTTTGCATAGGATAAATGGAAAGAGAAGCAAAACCCAAGACAAAACCCCAAGAGAAGGTTCCACTACAAACAAAACATAAATGTTAGTTCATCCATGTAATAAAAAATAATTAGAACAATTTTTCTCTAAAGTTTCTAAAGATAAAAATACTAGGACAATTGAAATTGAAAACATATTTGAGAAGAGGGATTGTATATGACACTTCATATGAACAAAACATTCTAAATTACATGAGAATGTATTGGAGGCTTGCTTAGTACTACTCAACTTGAAATACATAGCTAGGACATTTGAGAATTTATAATTTGATGACATAAAATGAAAAATTATAATGGTGTACAATTTAGCCAAGTTGCCATCATTTTAATCAACACATATAGTTTGTATTCCATTTGTTATGTAAAATATATTAAAATGATATATAAAATATCTTCAACCATTATGTCTTTTTGAGAGCACATTCTAACTACACTAGTAGAATAAATCATAATAGATTGAATGCCTTTAATATTGTTAGGAACAAAAAATAAATCACATGTTATAAGATTACAATGTATAAATAGTTCACTCATGATATATTATTGCATATACAAAATAATCATGTCAATCTCAAAACACTCTTTCATGAAAATGAAAATAGGTTTTTAATAGCTTAAGAAAATGCTACATAATAAACAAAAGTAGAAAAAAAAACCACTATCAACAAGATCTCACAAGACAAAATTCACTTGAATTGAAATATATATGAAACAAGTTGAAGGAACTCTATAATATGAATGTTTGATTTGGGGAAGGAAAATACCCACTTAATTTAAAAAAAAAATACATGTAAAGAGTATTAATAAAGATGAACAAAAAAATGATCTTGACAAGAAATTATACAACAATGATAATAGGTAGAGAGCATGCACTTCTTGTAAAAGATCTCTTTATTATCGAAATTTGTCACAATTTACCACACCTCAACAAATAAGAAAAATAAATCACACAATCAATTTTAATATCTCTAATAGAACTTGAAGAAATAATTATTTCACCAAGAAGTATGCTTGTATGGATAAAATAATAAGGTTATAAATAACATCAAATCTAATTGAATTGATAGAATTAGTTTTCTTATAAATATTCATAGTTTTATAAGAAGAATTTCTACATTTGATTGATGAGACAATAACAACTATAATTGCATTAAAAATACAATTGTAAGTAAATAATGCCTATCAATGTAGAAAAATGAAAATGTATTCTAATCTCATCATGGAAAAATTAAAGATATATTATGTCAAATGTAATTATAATTAATAGAAAAAAGTAAATTTTTGAAAAGGAATGGAAACATGTTTCTTTCAAAAAGAGGACAATCACACTACTAAATTAATTTGTTTTTTAACTAAATAATAATAATGATAATAAAATAATAATATATAGATTTAGAAAGTCTTAATATGCGTTTCATTTGCACATGAAAAAAATCAAACTTGGGGAAGGGAAATAGCCACTTAAATTTTTAAAAAAATACATAAGAGATGAGATTTCCAAATCTATGTTTTAGAGAACCATGAGATTAAAACACTACAAAATCATTTAGTTATAAAAATATTAAAAAATATTAAACCCTAAACCCTAAACCCCTTTCTTTTTAAATCATTCAGATTTGGCATACCACTGCCTTTAATATTGTACCTCCCAATCCATCTTATCAGCTTGTCCAATTGCCACCAAAGAAATACGAAAACCAACTTGACAGATGGACGACATTGCAAGCCACTATTTTTAATTATTACCATTCTGACCATGATAAATCAAATCCCCCATTCTATCCTTAGAAATTATTTCTTTAATTTGGTTTAATAAATTGGGAAAATCCCAATATTTTAATGCCTCCTACCTAAAGCCAAAATTTGGTAAGGCATCAATAGCCCTATTACCTTCCCTAAAGGTGTGGCATATCCAACAACTTTGGAAAGATTGTAACATATTTTTGCAGTCATCCAACAAATCTTTTATCTCCCAAGGGGCCTTTGCTTTATTGTTTAAATAATCAATTATTAGCTTGGAATCACCCTCCAAAATAACCTCCGTGTAGCTATTATCTTTAAGATAACATATTCCTATCCAAGCAACATAAGCCTCCACCAAATTATTTGTTGTTGTTCCTAGACCCTTGCTATATCCAGTCACATAGATGCCACAGTCATTTTTGACAACCCCACCTGCACCCTCCATGCTTGGATTCCCTTTTGAACATCCATCAATGTTACATTTAATCCACCTAGGGTCTGGGGGATCCAAGTAGTACTTTTCCTAATAATTTGTTTATCCCGATTAACAATATTAAGATCGCAAGAGAGATCCCATTGTTGCTTGATTCTCACCTCTTGATATGAAGGCCCTTTCTTTGAAGGAGCATAATTACAACATTTTATGTTCTCTTGAATTTGTTTCCGGATAGATATGGATATCTCTTTAATTCTTTTAGTAGCATCTCTAAAGATCCTATTATTCCTCTCTTTCCACAAACCCCAAGTGAGGAACGAGGGAACTTGTCTCTAGAGGTCAAGAATTATATTGTGAGAATAGGGGCATATACTCCAATAATAAAAAAAAAGATTAACCAAAGGAGGGAAACCCAGTCAACCATCAGACTCTTTAGAAAAAAATCCCAATCTTCTTGAGCTTAAGAACATTGAAAGAGTAGATGCATAATTGTTTCTTCCTCTTCATTACATAGGTAACATTTATTAACCAAGTACCATCCCCTTTTCTTATGGTTGTCAATTGTAAGAATCTTTCCATGCATCACTGTCCACCAAAAGAAGTTAATATTAGGGATTAAGTTCTTGCTCCACATAGTATTCTAGTTAAAGACCCCTAAAGCTAAAGGTTGCAAATCCATAGTCTCATAAGCTGATTTAACATAAAATCGCCCAAAAGTATTTTTCAAGAATGTTGAAAAGAGAGAGATAATAGACATGTATGTTTTGTAAAGAAGCTTTTAAGAGTTGAACCTTCCCTGGAAAAACTTAGCAATTTTCCTTTCTACCCTGCTAGGTTCTTCTGAATCTTTTCCACAATATAATTCCAGTAGTTACTATTGGGTTTCCTTGAGATTAACGGTAACTCTAGATAGGTAGTAGGCATATCAGCCTCCTGACAAGCTAAAATATTTATCACTTTGTCGTTAACAATCTGGTTGGTATTGAAAAAATAGATTTTACTCTTTTGGTAGTTGATATATTGGCAAGAAATCTTAGCATATTTATCAAGGATCATTTTCCATTGTTTCGCTTCCAAAATAGAGGCCTCCCCGAAGAGGATAGTATCATCAACAAACTGTTGATGTGAAGCAAGGGAAAGGGGAGAAGCAACACAAAAATCTTTCAAAGCTTTATTTGCAAGCTATTTCTGGATATTCAAAATTCATATGTTATTTTATATAATATTCATAATTTCTACTTACAACTCAATTTTTAAGGATTAATGAGAATATAGATTGAAAATATTTAACTAGAAGAAAAATGAAATCAAAGAAAAAAGCTAACATCTAAACTTAGTATTTGATATAAAATTAATAGCAAACAATCAAATTTTAAAATAAATCAACAAATAAAATCTTAAGAGACAAAATTAGTGATGGGTAGGGTGGTATAAAATAAGATCACATAATAAAATATCAAAAACCCTAATAAAATGTATAACATTCAAGCTTGGATCTATGATAATTAAGTAGCAAAGAATAGATGATTGTAGAAAATTAACTTCAATTCATTATACTCATTTATAATATAGGATGATGTCTACAAACACCATTTGGTACCTTGCTGAGCAATGATTGTCTTCTCCTTAGTCATGGGTCATTAGGCAAACCAACTTAGTGATGATGAACTCAGATTGAAGACAATAAATGAGTATTCAATGATGCCTAAGATGATGTAGACTGATGCATGTTTTGATAATATTGAAATTAGATGTATCATGAATGCCCTCTAACAATACTATTTCATAATCCTTAATGATTTCTAAATGAATGAAACATGTATTTATTTACAAAAACATAGAACATACATATAATCATATTATAAAAATGTGCTAAGTTGGCTCACAATGACTAGTGAAAAAGTTGACAAATGTTTAATTTTAAATTATGAGTTTAATTTTTTTGAAATTTAGATCTGCAAATACAAAATTGATTTAGATCAATTTTACAATTATAAATCTGATTCAAGATAGATCATGAGTCAAATTTTGTTAAAAAAAATATTTAATTTAATTTTTTTTTTGGTGAATCAGAATTATTAGCATTAACACCAATGGTTTAGTATTCAAATATGGATTCCAGACTGATGGGTGCTGATTTTTTTTCTTCAGACTGATGGGGACGAACAACATTGAAATTGGATTCATATCTGAAGATTCATTAAATAAAAGATTTAGAGATTACAGACTATATTGAGAAGGTAGACTTCAAAGTGAATGTGTATAAGAGAGTAGATCTTTTATTTTATTCAGAGTTTATGACAAATGATGCTTATAGGAGCTCAAACATAAGAGAAAACCCGTGAGTGCAAGCATATAAGAGAGATTTTCAAGATACAGACATAATACTAATGTTAGAAGAGCCATTATTATAATAGATTCCATATTTCGTAGACTTTGACTTTGAGAATATTTCTTAGTTTAAGGTTTTTGGTGTTTGAATGTGAAGATTTAACAGATTTGCAAACCGTGCAAATCAAAAGAAAAATGAAAAGAATTCTAAAGATCTTAACTATTATACACTTCTATGTTTGTAAATAGTATCACAATGTTTTGGACAATATCCAAGTATGTGGAAATGCAGTTGAATCTTGAGTTTAAATTATAATAAAGGTAAATATATTATGATTTTTTTTTTTTTAAAATTTGAAGAATTTATAGAAGAAGTATTTGATATGTGATGGTGAAAGAATAGTTGAAAAAGAAATTAGTGCTGGCATTTAAAAAAAAATATAAATATATTAATATTAAAGTAAATAATACATGTAGTAAATAAAATATTTCTATAGTAAAATAAAAGTAAAGACAAAGAAGTTTCTAAATATATAGTATATTATATGGGTTTTTATTATGTTGACAGGAGAAGCATTTGATATGTGATAGTGAAAGAATAGTTGAAAAAGAAATTAGTGCTGGCATTCTTAAATATAAAGATATTAATACTAAAGTAAATAATACATGTAGTAAATAAAATATTTCTATAGTAAAATAAAAGTAAAGACAGATAAGTTTCTAAATATATATTATATTATATGGCTTTTTATTATGTTGACAGGAGAAGTATTTGATATGTGATGGTGAAAGAATAGTTGAAAAAGAAATTAGTGCAGGAATTCATTTAAAAAATATAAAGATATTAATATTAAAATAAATAACACATGTAGCAAATAAAATATTTCTATAGTAAAATAAAAGTAAAGACATAGAAGTTTCTAAATATATATTAAATTAAAAAAAACCTATAATAAAATAAATAAAAGGAATCATTTTTTTTTCCATATACACTAAATTAAAAAACCTATAAAGTAAATAAAGTATATCTTTTTTATTTCAAATAGATCTAAAGATGTGGTTATACTTCTTCAAGATATCTCTTGGCATCTTTTAGATATACATATTTAAGATTTCTATATTAATTTGTATGACATTTGAATATTAATATTTTATCTAGGTTGTCTTTAGTGCCAACTTTGGTGTTTCTTTGGTTTTTTTTGTTTAATATTGAACTCTATGTAATGGGATCAAGACCCTTTCCCTCCTAATCTAATAAAAAATATTATTTCACTAGGTCACACTTTTTAACTTATCATTTAAAAATAGTACCATACAATCTAAATTGTATGAAATATATTTTTAGAATGTGCTATATTGTAAGAACAACTATGTGAAGAAAAACTCTATCATAGGTGCCAATCAAACTTATAGATATGAGAAAAACATAAATGTAGATTCATCCACATAATAGAAAATAATTAGATCAATTGTATAAATAATTTGAAAAAGGAAAGAGGCTAAATATGAATAAATCATTCCAAGATTTATGAGACTATATTGGAGATTTGACCAATTATTCTCATGTTTAAGTACACAACTAGGACCTTTTAGATGCTATAATTTTTTCTAATTTAATACAAAGGACTCTAATAATGTACAATTTAACCAACTTGCAAAACCAAGATGTGTAATTTGTAAATTTTGCTATGTAAGTTATAGTGAAATGATATATGAAAAAACCTTCAACCATTACGACTTTATGACAGTACATTCCAAGTACACACATAAAATAAGTTATAGTAGATTGAACACCATGAATGTATCTCGGAACATAAAATAAATTACTTGTCATTAAATTGTAATGTACAAATAATATACTAATGATATACCATTACACACATGCAATTACATCAAAAAATGTAACAATGAATTTTCCAACCCAAAAATACTCTTCCATTAAATTAAAAAAATAATTTTTAATCAACTTAAGATAATTCTACATAATAAAATAACCAAAACAAAATCCTCTATCAAAAGGTTCTTACAATTAAAAGTTTAATCTACTTGAAATGCATATGAAACAAGTTGAGGAAACTCCACAATATAGTTTAATATATAAATAATTATATTTAGGTAAGAAATCAAAAGCATTAGTGAAGACGAATAAAAAAATTACCAAACCTTAACAATTAGTTATACAACAGTAATAATAGGTAGAGTGTGTTATTCTTGTAAGAGACATCTTCATAATGGAATGTCATAATTTTTTAAACCATCCAAAATAAGAGGAAATAAGACACTACAAATTTTAATTACTTATGTTTCTTTGATCACTTGGAAAAATATTTTGGGATGGAGCCTTATTATCTTTATGATTTAGAGGCAATGGAATTACTATAATTAGTATCCAAGTGGGATATTGTTGGTAATGGAGCTTGATCTTGTTAAATGTTCAATTTTTGGGTGTTTTCATAGCTATGTTTGGGGCCCATTTCATTATGGGGGGTAAATTTAGGAAAATATTAAGCTTGCAGTACATCCACACCAATGTGGTTACCTAGTTCCTAAGTCGGGCTCATCCAGTTGAGTTCGCACCCAAGTCGCACTGGAGCCAGTCTAGTCGCGCAGTCAAAGTTGCATCACCAAAATGTGCATTGGGATGAGTCGAGCTCGTGCTCTTAAGTCGTACAGCAGCAGCGTGGACGCCGGATAGAGCCACTATCCGTAAACAAAGTGCAAGTTAGTCAATCCATCAATGGTTGCAAATGAGATCCTCAGCAGGAGGAATTTGAAAAGGAAGTCGACATGACCTACCAAGCTGGGTCCACATGTCGCATTGTGTGGTGGAATAGTCACAGGGAAGCATAAGTCAGCAGGGAACCGGACGCGGTGTAGATGTTGCAGCGGTGTTGTGGGTGTTTCATGACAGTCAGAAAAAGGGGGACCTGAGCCTAGTCTCAGAGTTCAGGGCGTAGGATCCTAACCAAGCTCAGATCCGAGGTGAAATTGAAAAGGGGGATCTATGCCATAGTCATAGAGTCCAGGGTGTAGGTTCTCGTCCACGACAGAACTGAGGAGGAACCAAATGGGGAACCTATCCAAGGCAGAGTTCAGGGTGTAGGATCTTGTCCCAAACAAATCCGAGGTGAAATTTCGGTGGCAGAAGGGTTGAAGAGCAGGAATTGAAGTAACCGTCTAAGGTGGAAGATTCAGATCGATGTAACCAAGGTCACTAAGGCAGTCTCCAAGCAGGTTGCAGGTGTCCCTCAGTGACACCAAGCCAAGTCGTGCTCACCCAGTTGAGTTCGCATCAAGTCGCTTCGGATCCTATCCGAGCGCAAATCAGAAGTACACCATCGAAGGTGGAAAAAAGTATGACAGAGTATTGCAGGATCACCAGAAGCAAGACGTGTATTGGCAGACAAAAGTTGTTTCATTTTGGCCTATCGTATGACAGGTGAGAGACTCCCAGCAGTCGAGTGGGTGCCAAGCCACGCCACGTTGCCGTGCTCCACAGGGTATGCAAGTCCCCAATGACTACGATACTAGAGCATCATGGGTAGACAAGATGACGCAATGGACAGAAGTTGCGAAGCCGAAAGTCGAAGGTGTGAATTCGAGAAATAGTCAAAAGAGGGTATTCTAGTCGCCAGAGGCTAGGTGCCGAACCTGCACAACCATGTTGCTACAACGTGTTGCCCAACAGTCGTTGGAAGTTTTGAGTAAAAGTGAATCCCTCAGCGATGCAGTGTTCACCTCAGGAACAACTCAGAAGTCAGTTAAGGCCGAACCTTGCAAAGCGTTGTAGTGTCCAAGACATGCAACAAAGTTTCACTTCTATTGACATCAGCTCAAGCAGTCCATCATTTGAAGATCCCTTTGGATAGGTGCGTAAGTCTTCTTCAACAAGCAGATAAGCACGGATCTCACGTTAGAGTTATCGGCATCGGGGACGTCGCTTGTTTTTAAGTGGGGGAGGATGTAAGGGGCTCGAAGTGAATAGTGTGCTCGAGGTGCACTCAGCCCAGCCTGAGTGTGGTGCACCCAAGTGTACCCTTGGTGATACAAGTTAGGCATGATGCGATGTCAATCAATGCGTGAGCCAGGTGAGGCATAGCGGTTGTGCGAGTTGGAATCATGAGTCTAGTGGACGCCACGTCCAGGACTCACCCTAAGTGCACAACTAGTCGTAGTAGTCGTGGGTGAACCTTTGACCATCTACCAAGCCATGAGGTGTGAACCAAGTCCGTCGTCCATCCAGCCATGGTCGAGCCGCACCAAGAAGCCAGGCACAAGAGGTCAGTGTTACAGTTATGCCGAGGTGAGTTGGACAACTAGTTCAACATCGAGCTGAGTTACTCCCAGTAGCGTGGGCAGAATACATAAGAGAATCCAAGTGTGCCGAGTCATGCCAAGTCATGGTGAACCAGCGTAGGTTGCCCGATGCAACTCTACAAGGCGAGTTGAGTTCGTCAAGAAGTTAGTCAGGCTAGCAAGAGCCTGCAAAGCAGAAAACCACCTATGGGTTATTACAGGTAGCCAAAGGAGGAAATCAGGGGATCCGCCTATTCTTCAGTGTCATCCTACCGAGGTCTAGTATTTGGACTAATAACTTATATAAGGAGGTATGGTCATTCGCACAATGGAACACCATAGGGCTGCACCATCGCGTCAAACCACAGAGGTACCGATGCGTTGCACCGGGAGTTCACAGTAGGTCACCATTAGAGTTGTCCTCAAACTCCTCCTCCCAGGAAATAAGCAGAATAGTTTTGGCACCATGCCACGCCGTCGTGGAGGTGTTGTCCCACCAAGAAAAGTATGCAGTCCACAAAGAGTATCACGCTCTAGCACTCATCCTTCCCGGAGTGAAATAGAAGTAACTCCCACCTCGAGTCCCCTGCGACTCAAGTGATCATCATAGTCTTTAGGAGCAAGGAAGTCTCGTTCCACCTCGAGTATGAAGTGAGGGGTTTTGTGGTAGACCCAACGTCCAAAACCCGGTGAATTTAGTAACCAGGCCAACATGATATAGTTCCAAGACACCTTGTCAAGGGAGGTGGATGTTGGAACTCGTCCCTCAGTGGCAAGGCAAAGAGAGGAATGCAGGTTGGGCGAGCTACGGATCCGTGCCGACAGGGTAAGCCTGGGATGGCTCAATGCATTCCAGCAGTGTCGAGCCAAGTCTGGAACTAGTAAGAGGGTTTCAGCAAAGCGATCTCATGTAAGACTTAGATCAGGTCCGAGCCTATTCCTTAGCATTGAGGTGTGAAGTTGAGGAGCCACGCCGGGTGTGCTCCCCGCAAGCGAGCTGGGCCATGTCGTGCCAAGCACACATGGGCACCATGGATGTAAGCAAGCGTCGGCATACTCTTGAGGTTAGATTCAATCCTCATTAGTAGGATCACATGAGTTACTTAAGGGCCAAATTCCTCAGTATGGTGTACAGCCGGAGCAAGGATGGAAGCCAGTGAAGTTGTTGTTCAACTCCAAGAATGGGGGCAGCAAGGAAGGAGTCCCAGACACTCGAATAGGTATTATCGTGCAAGGTCTTAACAAAGGTTACCCTAGCATAACAGCATCGTCAGAACTCCCTCAGCCGAGTTGGTGTCTATGGAGACAAGTCGCACAATCCTTGAAGTCATCAGACCAGGTGATCTATGATCCTGGGCCCTATGTAGCAATGGGAGTTACTTAGCCGGAGTCAACCTCCCTAGAGATCAAAAGGGAATCCATTGAGAGTTTAGAGTTGGATCTGTAAGTGCTCCCTGAGATAGTCCACATGAAGAGCGAACTCAGGGTTCAAAGGTGAATGAGTTAGTAGTCAGTTGTCTTATGGGGGACAAGCCATGAAGCACTTAGCTAAATCACCGAGTCTATACCCGAGTGCAGCATCCATTCAGAGAAGTGAACAAAGTTAGACATGTTCCTAACATGCATGCCAAAGAGCTCCTAGTAGCTCGTAGGTGCATAATTCCGCAATGCACTTGTAAAGTCGAGTTCCTCATGAAGGAGGACTCGCTGGCCTAAAGGCGTAATCTGTGTACAAGAAAGGGCTCGTCCGCAAGGGAGTCGCGAGTAGAGTTGAGCAGTGCCGCGCGAGATAGACCTCTCTGAGCAGAAAAGGTGCATTCGATTCGTGCACTGGTCTAGCCCTGTGACAGTTGGTATACACAAAGGTGTGCTATTGGCCGCTTTAAAACCTGTGGGCAGCCCACAAGAATTCCAAAGTTCCTAATAGGAATTTGATGACTGCTAACACCAATTGTCACTTGGGCATAGACCCAAAAATGTCCATGACCAAAAGAAGCTAATAATGCACCATTGGCATGCTGTCACCTTAGGACGAAGCATAGGTGTTTGTGATTTCCATAATACATACCCACAAATTCTATTTTGGAACATCAGTGTAAATGCTAAGAATCCCTTTAAATTTGTAGGAATATTATTTTAACATCTTGGCCAAAGGTGGTGGCCTTGATTTTAACTTGATTTGACAAAATTATGGACTATTTTCTCTAGAAAGGAATGCATCACAAAAATCAAGGAAGCCAAGTATCTCCACCAGCCTTATATGCTCATGCCAACATCTAATTTAGTGGTTTTCATCTTCCAAGATTGAGGATGGACATGTGTGAATGCTAAAATTCATCATCACTATCCAGATAAGTGTATGAAAAATTGCTAGAAGGATTTATTGGTACACTTTTAGAGTGTTGTCTCACACGAGTATTATTAAATACCTGTGAGTCTTAATTGACAAAGAAACTTAAAACTCATAGTGTGCTTACTTGATTTAAGGGTTTTTATCTATCATGTGAGAAGACATGGATACCCTCATTAGTTTAGTAAGTACCCACAAACAAATGGCCTTCTTGGAAAAATCTCAGAGCTTTGGTTGAAGCGAATAATGGTGGAACCAAATTTTATGCTAATTAGAGTGGTTAAACTCATCCCCAGTCATGAATTTTTGGTGTCTAGCAAATGGTATAGGGTTGATTTAGATATTTCATCTCAATTTGTGGTGGCACTACTAGACCTGTGCACTCCAAAGGAAAAGGTGGTGGAATTGGCTCATAAACTCTTTATTTCAAAAATTTTAGGTGGCTTTGAGGAGTTGATGGATGTTCCTCCTTTGGCTTTGGTATACCTAGGCCATGCAACTTGTAGCATCTTCTCATTCCAAGTGAGGAATTAACCTTATTCCCCTTCTTACTGAATATCAAAGGTGAGGCACTATGGGCACATAAAGAGTGGGCAGAGGTAGTAGTGAAATTCCTAAGGAAAATGTTGCATGTGGAGCCAGTAGATAAGACTTTGAATGGGTCAAAAAATTTATTGATTATATTTAGGAAGTTGGTAATGTATAACCTAGTCTTTTCTGCAAGATCTGCATTATGTCCCTTTTGTCCATATGTAAACTATGTTGATATAGATGGTTTTCTAGTTGATAGTAAGTTTTAGAAGAGACTTGTAGCTGGATAGGTGTATGGGTTAAATTATTTTAAAATTGATAGACATATGAGAATCATGAATTTTATGTAGTTATTTGTAATACCCCTCTGTTTTGCTCTTTTGATATGGTGGTATTTTATTTTGATGTTATCATTGTGACATGCTTTAGATTAGCATCGTGAACATTTGAATTAATGATGTTTTATGTTTTGATTATATTATTGATGTTAGATTCGTCAGTTGGTAATACTGTATTGGTGAAGGGGACGGGATTGCATCACTTGCTTGCGAGTGCCTTGCGATTTCGTGATTCCCTCTTCACGGTGTGTTTTCTATGATGCAAATATACATGTGCGATATTCTATTGTTCGCAGGTTAACAGGTACATGACATCGACTCCACCTGATTTCACAAGGTTGAGCGTGTCCATTGCCAACGATATTTGATTGGGAGATAGTAGCTAGGTTTTTCGTGTCAAGTCATCACCCTAGTCTTGAGTGTGTCGTCGGTTGAAGTCTGGTTCAGTTGTTTTAATATTGTTCAATTGCCTTGATCTTATTAAATTGCAAGTTAGAAAAAGTTAAATAATGGCCTATGTAGTTAAGTTGTTGATTAAATGAATCTGGTTATAATGTGAAAAATGTTATTTTATTATTGATTAATTTAATTTAATTAATAAAATAATTAAATCTTCGATTAGATTTATTTTATTAATTAATCAAATTAATTATGTTGAAATGAAGTTAGTTATGCATTTTCAAAATTAATAGATATTTTGAATTTAAATTAAGGTGGAAAATTTGAAAAAGGTTTAAATTTCATTTTTTTGAAAATTAGAAAATGCAAAAATTGAAAATTGGAGATATTTTCCTATTTTGTTTCTGAAAATTGATGATGGTGGTTGAAAATGAGATATTTTGCAATTTTCTTTATTATTGGGTTTTTTCATGAATTTTGGGGGAGGATGAAAATAGAGATTGAGAAAAAGGAAAGGAATTTTTGGTTGGATTTTTGGAGAAGCTCAGAAGAAGCTTGAATCTGAGGAGAAAGATTTGCACCATTTTGTCATGTCTCTCAAGCAATGGATACCAGGTTTTCTTTGATTAAATTAGTTTCATTTTGGAAAAGAAATCACAGTTTCATTATGCTGTTCGGAAATGGTTAAATTTTGTTTGATTTGCAAAATAAATCCATGATTAAATCTGGTTTGAAAACTTCGAAAACCTTGGGTTGGAAATGGAAATTCTCAAGAAAAAGGAAATGAGTTCTTGACTGTAATTGTTTATGTTTGGGAAATATTTTCTCAACTATTTTAAAGTTTGGATTAAATTAGTATATATATATACATATTTATATATACATAAATCTTTTATTTAGGTTTTATGGAGGAATTGAAAATCAGAATTAGAAACCCCTTTGTTTTTTATGATTTTTGAATTTTTATGATCCGTAGGGTTCTTGTTTTAAATTTCTATTTTTATGTTAAAATATTTTGGAAGGGGGTTTGTGGGGGCTAGGGGCTTGACCCACAGTTGCCATGGGAGGCGCTGTGGGGAGCCGCACCCAGCGCACCCCACGTGACCCCATACTCCCTTAACCACTGCCGTCGCAACCCCGCCAAGGGACGGCTGTGTCTAAACACAGCCACCGCCCCCCTTTGGGGGTGTTGACTATGTTTACACACAGTCGCCCCCATTAATGGGGGTCGGTTGTGTGTAAACACAGTTGGCCACCATATGGTTGGCGCGCAGCCTAGAACAACCGCCCACCTAAAATTGGGCGGCGTGTTTCCCTAAAACCACGCCCTAAACTTTTTCCGTTCAATTCGGACTTCAAAAAAAAAAATTTATATTTTATATGTTATGAATTATAATATTAAAATATTTAAGAATAATATTTAATATTAAAATATCTGAGTATATATTTAAATATATATTAATATATACATATATTATGTATATATTAATATCATATTTGGTTTTGGAAATTTTCATAATATTTTTAATGGTTGATTTTAATAATAGCATATTTTAAATGCAATTGAGAAATTTTTTGAGTGTTTTAAATGATGAGCTAAAAATATATAAATATTTAAATAATGATTTAATGTTTTATATATATATATATATATATATATATATATATATATATTGAGTTGGTGATTTATATAATGGTTTGTTTTGAATGTAATTGGGGGAAGTTTAAAGTGATTTGTAAGAGTCGAATAAATGGATTTGTTTTAAAATTAATATATTTTGAAAGAACATTTGATTTTCAGATAACGTGCTCAATAGATGAATTGATTGACTTTTAAATAATTTAATTGGAATTGAAGAAAGAGTATTTTCTTAAAGTGATATGTCTTGATTAGAAGAAGTAACAGACTCTCTTTTAAATATTATTATTTAGAAGCAATTAATGGATTAAATATTTGGTTTAAAATTTTATCATGTATTTGAAAGAGATAATATTAAATTAGCTTCATTGAGACAATTAACTATTGACTTTTATTAGAGGCAGTGGATGTAAGTTGCGTTTAATCATGGATTTGAATTATTTATTAAATTTAGTTCTCCCTTCTCAGTAATTAGAAGGGCAATGGATTATTTAATTTAATTATCTTGTTAGGGAAGTGTTTTGTTTACTGAGAAATGAATTTAGTATATCCAAAACTAGTTATTTTCTCCATTTGCTCTTGTGATTGTTTCCTCTGTTTTATTTGGGGAAGTGGATTAAGCATCTTTAATATGTAAGTCTTCCAGGGGACCTTAGAGGATGGGAGTTGTCATTATATGAGGTCAACCGTTGCTAATGCCCTTGGTTAGTGCTTGAGGTTATGTCAGTGTTATTACCCAGTTATCACAAACGAGGATGTTTTGTGCCTCCTGTGAAAGGAGTGGATTATGTGATCATGGCTCCTTGTATGGAGTAACTTTGTTATTGTTGTTAGCTCTAGAGTTGGAGTGTGTTCTTTTTATGGTTCCTCCTAGTGTTGGAATGGTGGTTATATCTATTTAGTATGCTTTTGGGTTTCCTTGGTAATTGGTTTGAATGTGTGTTGTCAAGTAGAAGAATGACTTCCGTTAGGGGCCAGAGCCATGAGAGGTAAACTGGGTAACCTTCAGAGGTAGTTCATTCGAGTGATAACTAAAGCAATGTAATCCATGTCAGTGATGTTATGGTGTACTTGTAGTTGGTACTTGATTGTTATGGGTATGGTTTTCTTAACATACCTAATCTGTTATTTCTGGAAGCAATGTAACCATGTTAGAGTTGTACTTATGTTGAACTTGAGTTGTACTTGTGTGGTTCATGGGTTTGGTTGTGTCAGTTTGATTTAGTTATGTTCTAGCCTATGTCTGGAGGTAGTTGGTCTTGTCTAGGATTCCTTGTTACTATCTCCTAGCATGGGGGGTGTGCCTTTGGGTTCCACTTGGTTGGGTGGCATGCACCTTACTCCGTTGGGCTTCCTTCTTGTTCGTGTTGGCGAGATTTCCCAGTTGGAGAGATCGTGTGATCCAGTTACTTTTATGCTTTATTCATTTCAGTTAATCTTGTAATTTATATTACTCCTCTTGTAATCAAGGTGGAAGTTATAATATGTAATCATGCTTTTGGATTTACCTCATTCGGGGAATGAGAGTTGTAACCTTATTGTGAATCAAGATCTTATGGTATCTCTAATTTCTTTGATGAATTTATCTTGTATGTAATGTATGTGTTATTAATCTCTTAAGTAATTAAATGTTGTGGTTTCAACTCTTTATTTTTGTTCGTGGGTTGTTAAGTAATCTAAGTCTCGTAACCTTAGAGGTTGTTACAGTGTGTAGTGAACTTGCATATTAATTATTCTTTAAAAAAAAAAATTAGTTCATTTCAGTAGTTAATTGCAACTTCCTCTAGGGTTGCGTGGCGGGGCGTTACATTATTTTAATTTGTTTGTTGGGAGGAGGGGGAGGGGAAGGTATCTTATACATATTTTCTTTGTCTTACACTCGATGTTTTGTAATAGCAATTATATTTGTTTTGAATTTTAAGATAAATTCTCTGGCTAGTGGGATAAACATTCTCCCCTAGTACAAATACTATGAACTCACTAGCATGTATTTCATATTTTTATGATTAATATAAACTGTTTAGGCCTTTGGGCTTTTACCAAATAAAAAAATCTTATAGAAGATGAAAAATATCCTTGTTTCACTAAGATACAATTTTTACATGGAGTACAAAATAGGGTTACAAATGATATCAAATATATTATTGATGATAAATATTTAATGTCCTTGCAAATATGAATATTATATAGACAATGTTGACATACTTGTTGGATGAGACAACAATAATTACTATTACATTGAAAATGAAATTGTAATGCAAGAATTCATATCAAACTATAAAATTGTGTCACAATCTAATTGTGAAATATTTAAATATATTATGTATTTATTTTTAAGGATTAAATGATTTTTACCCAGAGCTATGAATCGGTGAGGTCACAAAGGAAGGACCCCATCCCCAATTTAAACATTCAAAAATTACATCCCATGGGGTTTGAAGTTTGATGGAAAGAAAAACACCACAACAACTTAACCATAAAACCATACGATTATTTTCTAAATCTATTATGTAAAACACACTAATATAAAATAGAAAAAAATATAATGACAAGGATTGAAAAAAATTTTCTTCAAAAATAAATAATTACATTATTGAAATAGAAAAATATTTTTATGGATATTTATTCAAATAGTAGTGATAGTCACGACATACATGACAATATAATAATAAATATATTTACATAGTCTTGATGTGTGAATGTTTTTCACCAAAAATTGAAGTCACACCTAATGTAGGGAACCATCTACATGGTATTTTTAAAGATAAATATACAAAAGAGGTGAACTATCCAACTCTAATATTTAGAGAAGCCTGAGATGAATACATAAATAAAAGGTTTAGTTATGAAAAATTGCATAATAGGAACATTTTTATACAAATAGAAACTTTGAAACCATAGTAATAACTTATTATTTAAGAAAATGAGTTTGATAATAGACAAGATCATTGGAAGTTATGACTAAGAATCATGAAATTTTAACACAAAGGACACAATGCAAATACTTTGGTGAAATATGAACACTTTTTTTAATTTGATGTAAACAACATCTAACTTTCATATTATATCTTAGATTGAATAGTATTTAAAATATTTTGATATTAGTTTCAAATGAAGAAAAAAAATTACAATGGTAAAAAAATTATGAATTAAAAAAATATTCTTAACATTTATAAGTGTAGAGCACCAATGAAGGCCATTGATATCTACGATAAAGAAATTTTATGAAAATAAACATAAAATAATATACAAGTTCATAAAAATCACTACTCCCCAAATCCTATAGTGTGTAATGGTAAATAAGCTATATTATCATTATTAGAATTATATATGCAGTTATGTTGTCTTAGGGGTTATAGTTAAGTATCTAAGTCATCCTAGGTGGCATCCAGGGTATAATTATGTTATATATAAGAGGTATAGATTATATATTCTCATCATATTGAGTATAGTGTTCTAATCAATTGAGTACTATTAGAGGTATTCCCCTTGAAGTTGATTAAGAGGTTTCCCCCTTAAAGTAACATAATATTATCAAGTATTTACACTATATTTCCTTTTATATTTATTTATTGGGAAATTTATTTCATTACAAGTGGTATCATCTCATGATTTTTGAGTATAAACAAGGGATTTATTATAAAATTAGGGCTTTCACCAAATTCACTCCCAAGGCTAAAAAATAGTGAGTTTAGAGGAATTTATTTTAATAACTAATCTATGTAGTCCTTAATAAGTTAAAACATTTTTTTTAGATAAATTTGAGTTGTTTTGTATCATTTATTGTACAAAACTACTTTTTGGCACCATGGTGGGGTCTTCCACAAGAGGTAAAAATAGTTCTATCCCACTTATAACATCTCCAATAAATGAGGATGTGGGTATTGATGATATTGTTTATAAATATAACTAATTTATGAATGAAAAATTTAAAAACAAACCAACAAAATAAAGGATGAAATCTTGATAATTATGATAGAGTAGATGAAAGGGTTGGCTAAGGTAGGTGATATTGAGAAGACAATGGAGAAATTTATTCATAGAAAAAATCTTAGAGAATATAAATATAGGGAGCCACACAACAAGGATCAAGAAGAAGAATAAGAATTATTAGTTGAATAAGAAGAAGAAGAGGAGGATGAGGAGGAAGGGGAAAAGGAAGAATAATAAAACAAAAAATAAGAAAAATAATAAGAACAAGAAGTAGGAGAAGAAAAATAACAAGAACAAGAAGCATCTGAATAAGAAAAAGAAGAAGAAATATGAGAAGGAGAAGGAGAAGAAAGAGAAGAAGAGGAAAAAATTAAACTAAGTCAAAACAACTTTCCATGCATTATCACCCCTTGGGATTTTAAAAATGATTGTCTCTTAAAGGAGATTTTGGTTAGGCCCTTTAATCAATGCTAGGGTACCATATAACACCCTTCAACTCTTCATTGAAGGCACACATAAAGTTATAGAAATAGAACTATGAAAGAAAAAAATGAAAATGAACAAAACATAATAAAGACTAAATTTGATCAATATAAAATTATTATATATATAATGCTACCTAAGCCAAATATATAATGAAGAAGCATCTTTGAGCTGAAGTTAGTTTTAAAAATACACATCAAAAATCTAAGAACAAGGAAAATCCAAAAGTGACTCATTAAATGAAATTATTTTTTCAAAGTTTCCAAATGTGAGAAGATGAAGATTTTATGTGGAAGCATCTACAATTGATTAGTGTTCAGGAGAATACTTTTGTAAAGAGGGAGAATGCTATTCCCTTAATCATATAATGTATATTAGATTATGAGTAGTTTACTTGTGGCTACCTTAACTCTTAAATAATTTATATAGTCATTACTATAATCATCTATAAGTAGTTAGCTTGTCTTCGAGGTTATCTAGTTAAGTATCTAAGGTAGTCTAGGTAGCATCCAAGACATAAGTATGACATCTATAGAAGGTATAGTTTAGTTATTATCATAATATTGAGTATTTTGTTCTTATTGAAGACTATTGGAGGTATGGACACTTGAAAGTGATATATTACTATCAAGTATTTTTAGAATATTTCCAATTATATCCTTCTATTGTGTAAGTTGTTTAATTAAAACCCTATAAAATTTAGTGTCTTTTGAGAAAATACCTAGGAGTTACTTGAACTTTCTACTATATGAATAACACTAGAATTATTTAAAAAACTTGATATCAAAGATCACATAATGTTTAGACATATAAATGACAATTCTTTTTTAGTTACAAAAATTTTAAATAGAGGAAATCAACATGATCATGCTTTCATATTGGTTAAACATGACCAAGTTTATATGAAAAATTAAGTTCCAATAAAATTGTAGACTTTCTAGATACATGTATTCCATGTAACACCAAGTTTATTCTAATTGATATTGCCAAACTATATAAGCATTATCATATGAAAAGTTATTTAAAAACTAAAAGAACACATTTCAGATTTTATTTTCTAATGCCTCTTATGAAAAATACAACAATAATCAAACCATTTATGAAAATTATTCAAACTATAATGATTAGTTTCATTGATTTTTTTAGATCTCTAAAACAAAATCCACATGATCAATCAACCATTTTTAATGTCTAACTAGATGTTAAATGAACATAAATAAATATAATCTGTCTAGTCCTTACCATAAGTCTTATACCAACACTCCTCCCACTCACACCATAAACCATCACTCCCAAATCCTTAAACCCAACAATTAGAACCAAAGAAAAAAATGTCCTACAAGGAAAATATCAAGATAAAATGTGAAAATTCATTGAACACATAAATCAAATTGGACACAAAGTCAAAAATGGATCTTGAATAAATATGGATCAAAAAAAGGAAAGATTTCAAGTTTAATAGTCAATCAAAGTGTAGATCCAGGACAAAAATTCCTCTTGCATATAAAAAGTTTCCACATCCTTAAGAATAGTTATTAGTCCCACCATTCAAGGCATGCAAAAGTATTGGTTCCAAACAAAATCAAGATCAAAATTTTAAACTCCATCTTCTATCATCACACATTTGAAAAATAAAATATTTTATATTTAAAATTTTAAATAATCCATCAATTTCTAGCATTCCTCATCATAATCCAATTTCTTGCCTAAAATCTAAAAATCCTAAATCACATCTACATCTTTTTCCTTATCTATCTAGACTGATACCTACACTAGACACACCAAGGAGTTTATCAGCATGGGGTATCATATGCGATCATATTGTAGGGGTTATATGTTCTAGCATTGATATTGACACAATGTGTGTTGTATTAGACATTGAATGTCCCCACACACTTTGGACATGACTTTGGGAGATCCGTGGAGGCCCTCATATCTCTCCATACCCAAAGGATCTTGTTGTAGATTGTCTCATCCCTCTTATAGATGCATATTCCATAACCTTTGATGATGATACTTTAGAGGAGCTTGATTATATCATAGGTCTTGCATGTTCTGGTGGTTTAGAGACTTGTCTTCATGTTCCCACTCTATAGATTGAGACTACATCATCATCTTTTGTTGTTCCTAATCAGTTTGACATCACCAAATCTTTGGCCCTTATTGATTCAGTGCAACAAGACATACATCTTCCAAACATATCTACTTGTGATTCATATCTTGTAGACATACCATCCTTGTTTTTAGAGTCTCATATTGCAGATTTGGAGGATTACTTTGAGGGCATTAATATCCTCTTTTTTGACATCCACATCATTGCTATTGGCCCACCATCTTCATCACCTTTGCATCTTTTTCTCCATAATTCTTCATAGGATTCTGGATCGACATCATCACTTTCCAACACATGGACACATGAGCACTTTTAAGAGGAACACATCATTTGGATTTGGAATCTTGATTCACCCATTCTTTTGGATTGGATTTTTCAATCACCAGTGGATCTATTTCTTCCTAAGGGGAGAAATGTTGTTTATAGGTAGTGGATCATATTCTATCTTCAGGCGGTCATCATTCACATGGGAGCTCTTTCTTTATGGTGGATTCATATACTCATTTTCTCTATCCTATCGGGGGGAATCTATTGTACTTTCATGACAAAATCATTCCTTAGGGGGTCACATTGAGTCCTTCTATCCTTCTTTCACTAGTGTAGTTATTTCATTTTCTCTCTTTTGGAGAGGATTTTTTCCCATGTGGTTTTCTCCTTTTCTCTAGTTATGAGAGATTAATTTATTTGTACATGGGCACCTCATCAGGACTTGTATCTAGGACCCATCCATGCATCAATCATTACATTCTACATCAAAGTTTTATAGCTTCTCCCTAAGTTGATCTTAAGGAGAGCATTGGAGCAATTAGGACCATCACTTGATATTTAATTATTAAGCCCCTTATTACTTTATTTCACTTAAGCTAAACTTAGGAGTGCTTTTTTATTATTAGATTCAAGGACTAATTATAGGTCTAGTTGCCTCATTGCATGATATTAAGATACTTGTCACAATCTAATACAATCTTGATCTAGGGTTTACTTTTTTATGCTTTTATAAGATTGCACATTGATTGTAATCAATTATTTAAAATTAATTCATAGCAAATCAGTTTCTTTTCTGGATCATTTCTTCTCAAGGTTGCATAAGCATATCAATGGATTTGATCTTTCTTTTGTGATAGGATAATTTCTTGTAGGTGATTTCTGGGTGTTGTGGAGTTCAATCATTAACTTCAATAGTATTATCTAGTTTCTCAAATTTATATTTCCTTTTGGATTTGGTTTTGGGGGTTGACTGGTAAACCTTCATGAATATAATTTATTTTGGTTTTAAGGATAGCTATTATTGTTTGGAAATACCTATATAATATTTTCTAACTTCTTAATTAATATATTTTTATAATTCTTTCCCATATAATAGTAAATAAAATAATTAAACAAAAAACTATAGAATTTTTAAGAGCTAGGACTAGAATAATAAGTGTAAAATTAATCATAAATTTTAAATAAATTAAATATAATAATTAGTTATATTCTTGATGGTGGAATATTTTGTTGAATGTGTTGTAAATTGATTCACTAATATGTTGGAATATTAGGGCTTACTAAAACGACTAGCAAAAAAAATATAAAATGTTTGTTCTCTACTATGGTTTAGATTTTTCCTATAGACTTGACCTTCAAACCGAAACCCGTGAATACAATAGTAGAAAATAAATGATCATGAACCATATGAAAATGGTGATGCCTTATAACCTAGGTCATAAAACACCACTATTCTCCAACTGTCATTCAATAATGTCCTAGGAGCCGAAATTGGATTGAATATCAACCCAAAAGGTGAGTCAATTCTCAACAAGGAAGACCTAGCAAAGGGTTCTTTAAGCTTTCAGGGGTTCACCACCAAGTAAAATCTTGGAAAAGACAACTTAACATTCAACTCACAAAAGCTAGTAATGCAAGCTAAATGATGAAATTAAGCAATAGGAAGTTAGGATATGTGTACCTGGGAAGTCTGGAAATGTGACAAGGATTATGGAAATGAAAAGAAGCTATCAAAATATAATATGGAGGACTAAGACACCCTTATTTTCTTATTAGCCCTACTACTAGTTTTCAAGGAAAATGCAAAATACTTGGATCCCAGAACTGGATCTGAAAGAATCTCTATAAAATTCCATGTGGAGGACTAAGATGCCCTTGCTATCATCTTAGTCCCAATTTGAATTTCTGAAATCTCTGAATGTGGTCCTGAGGATCAAGGTCTTTACTTCCTTCTTCTCAGGTCTCAGGTCCTGAATATTTCAGATTTGGCCTGTAAGTAAGTTTCCGCGAAGATGACAACTTTGCAACTTTTCACTCCAAATGATCTTCAAGTCTTCAACCTAAATTTTCAATCACAAGCATGCAAGAAAGGAAAAACTTGTTGATTTTTAGTAGATGGGGGTTTGCCTTGGTCAAACCCCTTGTTGGTAATTAAACCTTGAAATGGAATAGAAATGATGAATGAATAAAATGCTATGTTGCAACTCACCAAACCCTTGTTATGGAATATGCAAATATGCTTGAAGTGGCTGCA
Organism: Sequoiadendron giganteum; assembly: GCA_007115665.2. Lineage (NCBI taxonomy): Eukaryota > Viridiplantae > Streptophyta > Pinopsida > Cupressales > Cupressaceae > Sequoiadendron > Sequoiadendron giganteum. The sequence goes on from CM021109.1 coordinate 507,661,176, forward strand.
ATGGACATGGATCTTGACTCTTGCTTCAAGGATGTTGATCTTGCATAATTTAACACTTGCTTGAATCATAAAACATACATCACAAATGTTAGCACAATAACAAACATGATGCAACAATATCCTTGATATGATGCTTGAATCTTGATGATGGCTCCAAATACTTGATGAATTTCTCTTGAATTCTTGAATGCTTGAATGCTTAGATTTCTTGTTAGGATAAAATGATTTAAAAAGAACCTTGTATTTATACTTATCCATGCTTAATATTCTAAAATTACACCACAACAACTTGACATATGAATTCATTAATTAAAGGAGGCTAAATCTTGCTAGAATTTGAAATTAAATCTCGAAAAATGATTAAGGGGGACTAAGATTCCCTAGGTGGTGTCTTAGTCCCAAGGCTTAAAAATTGGGGCACGGACTCCAAAAAGGGGCCCATTTAAGGTGCGTTTGAAATTAGGGTCCCAAGACCTTTGGGGGACAAAGATGCCCTAGGTGGCGTCTTAGTCCTGACCCAAAAATTTGGGACACTCAGATAGAATCATTAAATTATCATTTATCCATTATTGTTTGTTGGGATTAGCCACAAAAAGATATAGTTTATTAGGCTTGTGGATGCAAAATAGGACCAATTAAGACATAAATAGGGATAAATAAAGCAATGTGAGCACAAAACAGTGTGAAAATGCAAGGGTATGCATTTTCCTACACTACATTTAGCCCCTACTTTAGTGAGAGGATGAACTTGCTTGAAAATCACACTAAAGTATTGAACCGCGTAATCAAGAGAGGTTCAAATGTACGAATGCTAGTAAGATAGGACAACAATAACCAAGAGAGTGGCCAAGCCCCTAGGATCAAGACCTTATGAAAAACCAACATAGGCACAAAGGAAATATTTCAAGTCTAATAGTCAATCAAAAATGGATCTTAAATAAATATGGATCAAAAAAAGGAAAGATTTCAAGTCTAATAGTCAATCAAAGTGTAGATCTAGGATAAAAATTCCTCTTGCCTATAAAAAGTTTCCACATCCTTAAGAATAGTTATTAGTCCCACCATTCAACATGACCATGCTTTCATATTGGTTAAACATGACCAAGTGTCTACGAAAAAGTTCCAATAAAATTGTAGACTTTCTAGATACATGTATTCCATGTAACACCAAGTTTATTCTAATTGATATTGCCAAACTATATAAGCATTATCATATGAAAAGTTATTTAAAAACTAAAAAAGCACATTTCAGATTTTATTTTCTAATGCCTCTTATGAAAAATACAACAATAATCAAACCAACTATGAAAATTATTCAAACTATAATGATTAGTTTCATTGATTTTTTTAGATCTCTAAAACAAAATCCACATGATCAATCAACCATTTTTAATGTCTAACTAGATGTTAAATGAACATAAATAAATATAATATGTCTAGTCCTTACCATAAGTCTTATACCAACACTCCTCCCACTCACACCATAAACCATCACTCCCAAATCCTTAAACCCAATAATTAGAACCAAAGAAAAAAATGTCCTACAAAGAAAATATCAAGATAAAATGTGAAAATTCATTGAACACATAAATCAAATTGGACACAAATTCAAAAATGGATCTTGAATAAATATGGATCAAAAAAGGAAAGATTTCAAGTTTAATAGTCAATCAAAGTGTAGATCCAGGATAAAAATTCCTCTTGCATATAAAAAGTTTCCACATCCTTAAGAATAGTTATTAGTCCCACCATTCAAGGCATGTAAAAGTATTGGTTCCAAACAAAATCAAGATCAAAATTTTAAACTCCATCTTCTATCCTCACACAATTGAAAAATAAAATATTTTATATTTAAAATTTTAAATAATCCATCAATTTCTAGCATTCCTCATCATAATCCGATATCTTGCCTAAAATCTAAAAATCCTAAATCACATCTACATCTTTTGCCTTATCTATCTGGACTGATACCTACACTAGACACACCAAGGAGTTTATCAACATGGGGTATCATATGCGATCATATTGTAGGGGTTATATGTTCTAGTATTGATATTGACACAATGTGTGTTGTATTAGACATTGAATGTCCCCACACACTTTGGACATGAATTTGGGAGATCCGTGGAGGCCCTCATATCTATCCATACCCAAAGTATCTTGTTGTAGATTGTCCATCCCTCTTATAGATGCATATTCCATAACCTTTGATGATGATACTTTAGAGGAGCTTGATTATATCATAGGTCTTGTATATTCTGATGGTTTAGAGACTTGTCTTCATATTCCCACTCTATAGATTGAGACTACATCATCATCTTCTTTTGTTCCTGATTAGTTTGACATCACCAAATATTTGGCCCTTATTGATTTAGTGCAACAAGACATACATCTTCCAAACATATCTACTTGTGATTCATATCTTGTAGACATACCATCCTTGTTTGTAGAGTCTCATATTGCAGATTAGGAGGATTAATTTGAGGGCATTATTCTCCTCTTTTTTGACATCCACATCATTTCTATTGGACCACCATCTTCATCACCTTTGCATCTTTTTCTCCATCATTCTTCATAGGATTTTGGATTGACATCATCACTTTCAAAAACGTGGACACATGAGCACTTTTCAGAGGAACGCATCATTTGGATTTGGAATCTTGATTCACCCATTCTTTTGGATTGGATTTTTCAATCACCAGTGGATCTATTTCTTCCTAAGGGGAGAAATGTTGTTTTACAGGTAGTGGATCATATTCTATCTTCAGGCATTCATCATTCACATGGGAGCTCTTTCTTTATGGTGGATTCATATACCCATTTTCTCTATCCTATCGAGGGGAATCTATTGTACTTTCATGACAAAATAATTCCTTGGGGGGTCACATTGAGTCCTTCTATCCTTCTTTCACTAGTGTAGTTATTTCATTTTCTCTCTTTTGGAGAGGATTTTTTCCCATGTGGTTTTCTACTTTTCTCTAGTTATGAGAGATTAATTTATTTGTACATGGGCACCTCATCAGGACTTGTATCTAGGACCCATCCATGCATCAATCATTACATTCTACATCAAATTTTTATAGCTTCTCCCTAGGTTGATCTTAAGGGGATCATTGGAGTAATTAGGATCATCACTTGATAATTAATTATTCATTAATTAATTATTAAGCCCCTTATTACTTTATTTCACTTAAGCTAAAATTAGGAGTGCTTTTTTATTATTAGATTGGACTAATTATAGGTCTAGTTGTCTCATTGCATGGGATTAAGATACTTGTCATAATCTAATACAATCTTGATCTAGGGTTTACTTTTTTATGCTTTTATAAGCTTGCTCATTGATTGCAATCAATTATTTAAAATTAATTCATAACAAATCAGTTTCTTTTCTGGATCATTTCTTCTCAAGGTTGCATAAGCATATCAATGGATTTGATCTTTCTTTTGTGATAGGATAATTTCTTGCAGGTGATTTTTGGGTGTTGTGGAGTTCAATCATCAACTTCAACAGCATTATCTAGTTTCTCAAATTTATATTTCCTTTTGGATTTGGTTTTGGGGGTTGACTGGTAAACCTTCATGAATATAATTTATTTTGGTTTTAAGGATAGCTATTATTGTTTGGAAATCCTTATATAATATTTTCTAACTTCTTAATTAATATATTTTTATAATTCTTTCCCATATAATAGTAAATAAAATAATTAAACAAAAAATTAGAGAATTTTTAAGAGCTAGGACTAGAATAATAAGTGTAAAATTAATCATAAAGTTTAAATAAATTAAATATAATAATTTGTTATATTCTTGATGGTGGAATATTTTGTTGAATGTGTTGTAAATTGATTCACTAATATGTTGGAATATTAGGGCTTACTAAAATGACTAGCAAAAAAATTATAAAATTTTTGTTCTCTACTATGGTTTAGATTTTTCCTATAGACTTGACCTTCAAACTGAAACCAATGAATACAATAGTAGAAAATAAATGATCATGAACCATATGAAAATGGTGATGCCTTATAACCTAGGTCATAAAACACCACTATTCTCCAACTATCATTCAATAATGTCCTAGGATCCCAAATTGGATCGACTATCAACCCAAAGGGTGAGTCAATTCTCAACAAGGAAGACCTAGCAAGGGGTTCTTTAAGCTTTCAGGGGTTCACCACCAAGCAAAATCTTGGAAAAGATAACTTAACATTCAACTCACAAAAGCTAGCAATGCAAGCTAAATGATGAAATTAAGCAACAAGAAGTTAGGATATGGGTACTTGGGAAGTATGGAAATGTGACAAGGATTATGGAAATGAAAAGAAGCTATCAAAATATAATATGGAGGACTAAGACACCCTTATTGTCTTATTAGTCCTGCTAGTGTTTTTCGAGGAAAATACAGAATACTCGGATCCTAGAACCGGATATGAAAGAATCTCTATAAAATTCCACTTGGAGGACTAAGATGCCCTTGATATCATCTTAGTCCCAATTTGAATTTCTAAAATCTCTGAATGTGGTCTTGAGGCTCAAGGTCTATACTTCCTTCTTCTCAGGTCTTAGGTCTTGAATATTTCAGATTTGGCGTGTAAGTAAGTTTCCACGAAGATGACAACTTTGCAACTTTTCACTCCAAATGATCTTCAAGTCTTCAACCTAAATTATTAATCACAAGCATGCAAGAAAGGAAAAACTTGTTGATTTTTAGTAAATGGGGGTTTTCCTTGGTCAAACCCCTTGTTGGTAATTAAATCTTGAAATGGAATAGAAATGATGAAGGGAAATGATGAATGAATAAAATGCTATGTTGCAACTCACTAAACCCTTGTTATGGAATATGCAAATACGCTTGAAGTGGCTGCAATGGACATGGATCTTGACTCTTGCCTCAAGGATGTTGATCGTGCATAATTTAACACCTGCTTGAATCATAAATCATACATCACAAATGTTAGCACAATAACAAACATGATGCAACAATATCCTTGATATGATGCTTGAATCTTGATGATGGCTCCAAATACTTGAATTCTTGAATTCTTAGATTGCTTGTTAGGATAAAATAATTGAAAGAACCTTGTATTTATACTTATCCATGCTTAATATTCTGAAATTACACCACACCAACTCGACATATGAATTCATTAATTAAAGGAGACTAAATCCTGCCAGAATTTGAAATTAAATCTCGAAAAATGATTAAGGGGGACTAAAATTCCCTAGGTGGTGTCTTAGTCCCAAGGCTTAAAAATTGGGGCACAGACTCCAAAAACGGGCCCATTTAAGGTTTGTTTGAAATCAGGGTCCCATGAGCTTTGGGGGACAAAGACGCCTTAGGGGGTGTCTTAGTGCCCACCCAAAAATTAGGGACACTCAGATAGAATCATTAAATTATCATTTATCCATTAATGTTTGTTGGGATTAGCCACAAAAAGCTATAGTTTATTAGGCTCGTGGATGCAAAATAGGACCAATTAATACATAAATAGGGATAAATAAAGCAATTTGAGCCCAAACAAGTGTAAAAATGCAAGGGTATGCATTTTCCTACACTACATTTAGCCCCTACTTTAGTGAGAGGATGAACTTGCTTGAAACTCACACTAAAGTATCCAACCACGTAATCAAGAGGGGTTCAAATGTACGAATGCTAGTAAGATAGGATAACAATAACCAAGAGGGTGGCCAAGCCCCTAGGATCAAGATCTTATGAAAAAACAACATAGGCACAAAGGAACACACTTGCAGATGATATATGAAGCGATAACTAGATCACAAACATACACCATCAAAGATCGAAAGAGGAAAAAGGAAAAATAAAAATGCAACGGATCAAGCTTTGGTTGGCCGTCCAATGCACTATGGACTAGTTATAGGCTATTTTCCCAAAAAGGTTTGCAAGTGGAATGCATTGTCCACTATGCAAATAAAACACATGCTCACAAGGGGTAGTGAAGCTAGTTGTTCACTAGGTGAGCCCCAAGAGGTCCATATCAAAGCCATACCCCCATGAGTATGATAAGGAAAAAAAAGATTTCTCACAAGGGCTAGTGAAGCTAGTTGTTCACTAGGTGAGCCCCAAGAGGTCCATATCAAAGTCATAACCCCATAAATATGATAAGGACAAAAAGAAAATGCACGCTCACATGGGCTAGTGAAGCTAGTTGTTCAGTAGGTGAGCCCCAAGAAATCATATCAAAGCCATACCTCCATGAATTTAATAGGGTACAAAAGATTCAACACAACAAGAAAGAGGGATGTTCAAAATGATTTTTCTTAGTTTGTGTGAGGTCTTAATCTTAGGGGACATTGCTCCTAATGTCTCCAAGAGAGGACCAATTAAAGGATAACAAATTCACAACTTAGGGAATGCAGTGTGTCGCATTGCCACTAAGAGGAATGCAATATGCTAAGATAGATCAAGATATTGGAGGACATTACTACCACTATCACCACAAAGAGAAAAAAACATCGCATCAAGTAAGAAAATCACATCAAGGAACATGAAAAAGAAAAATACAAATGAAATCATGCCAAAATAATGCCAACGTATGCCCCCACTTTAAATAAATTGCTAACACCATGTTGTGAGCAATTACTTTAAAGTAGCCAAAAGTGAAAAAGGAAAAGAGGGTTGCCCCCCAGAAACACATAAGGAATCTATGGATTCGAGGTCAGTATCTATCTTTGTTGCAATGATATTTGAGAGCTCGAAGCTGTCATCATTCCCCAAATACACATAGAACTGGAAGAATGACACAAAAAGAGTGAAAACAAAGAAAATCCTTTTGAGTCAACATGGAAGGGACATAGGGTGTCTCGACACCTTGCGTCATCCTCAAAAGGAAAACACAAGACAAAGATGAAAGGAAAAGAAAAGATAATGAAAAATATTTTGGGTCAACATGGAAGAGACATAAGGTGTCTCGATGCCTTGCGTCATCCCCAAAAGGAAAACACAAGACAAAGATGAAACAAAAATAAAAGATAATGAAAAATATTTTGGATCAACATAGAAGAGACATAGGGTGTCTTGATGCCTTGCATCATCCCCAAAATAAAAACACAAGACAAAAATGCAAATGAAAGACAAAGATCAATGAAAAGGAAAAAGCTTACGATACATAGAAGAATAGAGGTACAAATAGAGGAATGCACAAAGAGAGAACATCAAATAGAAAATCACAGGGGATCACATTACACACATGCAATCACACAAAATAAAAGAAAAAAGGAAAGAAAAAAGAAAAGTAAAGCACAAGCAAGTCAATCTAAAGTAGGTCACCCACCTCCCAATATCAGTTTGTATAAGCGGAAGGTAGAAAACGAACCTAAGGGACTTGACGAAAAATGAATTACTAGGACAAGGCTATCTGCTTCTTGTCCCCACTAAGTGCAATACAAGAATGACCCAAGGTAGGTGATGAGAAAGATCATGTAATAGTGAGACTAGAATTTTCTACAACTATTACATGACAAAGAGACTTCAGGATCCCACGTTAGGGGATTATTTTTATGATATCAAATTGATAAAGGATCCTTACTAAAGTATGACATTCATTGGTAAAATGTCCAAAATTTTGATGGTATGCACAATAATTCATGTTATCATTAGGAATTTTGCTTCTAGTAGGGGGTGGTAATTTAAGACAACCTATGTGTATAAGGTGTTCCAAATTTTGTTCAATTGTTGTTTGAGTATGTAGGAATGGTTTGAGCTTGCAAGGTCCAGAGTAACCAATTTATTAGGTTGAAGGTCAATGAGGAGGACCTAAGGCGATCCTATCATCCTTTTCATTTTTATAAATCATTGGTTTTTCTTTAGGAAGAAGGACATTCATATCGGGAGGAGAGTCTAATATTACTGTACCATCACTACGAAGCCTTAGGTATTATTTAGGAACTCTTATGTTGCGAGGGGGATCTTGATACCCTAACCATTTTTTATTTTCATTGGTTGGTATTTTCTCTAGGAGTTGATGAATTTCATGTTCACTTTTTGTATCACATCCTTGTTTACTCGAGATTGTGAATCATTTTCCATATGTTTCTTCTAGATTGATTGGAGTGTTTGTTACATTGTTATCAAAAAATGGTTTGAGTTTTTTCTTGATTAGAAGAGGTAGGTGAAAACCTACTATAGGGAACTTAGTTTCAAATTTTATTTCGATTTTAGGATGTAAGTAACAAAATATCTCAAGAGGTGGCATTGTAGGGGGATTTGGTTGTTTCATTGATGGATAAAAGGATGCAATATCTTCTAGGTTGTTAAGATAATCATTTAGGAACATATTCATGCTGTCATCATCTTCTCCAATGATGTCAAAATCATAAGTATGACATGCATTAGGAGTTGTGTGGGCATGAGTAAGTTCAATTTTGTTAGGATCATTTCTGAAAGTACAGCTTGACACATCTACTAAATATTTCAAGGACATCGAAAGCTTTCTGAAGGACATATCCATGATGCAAGATGAAAAAAATACACTTGAAATGAAAGAAATTGAGATAACAACAATTCTGCAAATTGAAACAGAAAACTGAAGGCAACCAATAGAAGCACAAAAAAGAAATTTCAAATCCTGAAAACTGGAAAGTCAAAGTCAATAGGGACTAAGATGCTAGTAAGGGCATCTTGGTCCTATTGGTGAAATTATGAGGTTCCAAGGACTGGAACAAACAACAACCAAGAGAGAGAGGGTTCTGAGCCAAAAACCCACAAAGGGACTAAGATGCCAGGAAGGGCGTTTTAGTCCTAGAAGAGGTTTCTATCAGAAAAAAAACAAAATATGGATTGTTTATAGTGTTCACAGGTTGCCTATTTAGGGACCTGATGTTTGGAAATAGAAAACTATGTAAATGAATGCAAGAAAAAGTAACTAATGACAAGAAATTGGATGCAATATTGAATGCAATGTTTTCAATTTTTTATGCAATAACAATGTTTGTAAATGCAATTATGATGATTAACAATGCACTTTTTTAGTTCTTCAATGAGATAAAATGATGCAAGAAAGCAAAAATGCAGCCTATATGCACTTTCTCTAATGCAAATGTGAGAAACGCTAGATGCAATACAAGAATGAATGCAACCTAGATCTAGGACTTTAATGAACTCCAAATCAGAAAATGAATGTTCTAAAATGTCGAGTTCATCAAAATGAACTATATGAAAATGGTGATGCTTTATAACCTCTAGGTCATAGAACACCACTATTCTCCTACTGTCATTCAATAATGTCCTAGGATCCCAAATTGGATTGACTATCAATCCAAAGGGTGAGTCAATTATCAACAAGGAAGAACCAAGAGGGGTTCTTTAAGCTTTGAGGTGTTCACCACCAAGCAAAATATTGGAAAAGATAACTTAACATTCAACTCACAAAACCTAGTAATGCAAGCTAAATGATGAAATTAAGCAATGGGAATTTAGGATATGTGTACCTGGGAAGTCTAGAAATGTGACAAGGATTCTGGAAATGCAAAGAAGATGTCAAAATATGCTATGGAGGACTAAGACGCCCTTAGTGTCTTATTAGTCCCACTGCTATTTTTTGAGGCAAATACGAAATCTTCGGATGTCGGAACCAGATCTGAAAGAATCTCTGCAAAATTCCACTTGGAGGACTAAGACACCCTTTCTATTGTCTTAGTCCCAATCTGAATTTTTGAAATATCTGAATGTGGTCCTAAGGCTCAAGGTCTACACTTCATTCTTCTTAGATCTCAGGTCTTGAATCTTCCATATTTGGCTTGTAGGTGTGTTTCTATGAAGATGAAAACTTTGCAATGCAACTTTGCAACTTTGCACTCCAAATGATCTTCAAGTCTTCAACCTAAATCTGCAATCACAAGCATGCAAGAAAGGAAAAACTTGTTGATTGTTAGTAAATGGGAGTTTCCCTTGGTCAAATCCCTTGTTGGTAATTAAACCTTGAAATGGAATAGAAATGATGAATGAAAAAAATTATATGTAACTCACCAAACCCTTATTATGAAATCTACAAATATGCTTGAAGTGGCTACAATGGATGTGGCTCTTGACTGTTGCTTGAAGGATGTTGATCTTACATAAAACACTTGCTTGAATCATAAACCCTACATCACAAATGTTAGCACAATAACAAACATGATGCAATAATATCCTTGTTATGATGCTTGAATCTTGATGATGGCTCCAAATACATGATGAATTGATCTTGAATGCTTGAATGCTTGAATTCTTGAATTCTTAGATTTATTGTTAGGATAAAATGATTGAAAGAACCTTGTATTTATACTTATCCATGCTTAATATCCCAAAATTATTCCACACCAAGCCACCATATGAATTCATTAATTAAAGGAGGCTAAATCATGCCAAAATTTGAAATCAAATCTTGAAAAAGCTTAAGGGTGACTAAGATGCCCTAGGTGGCATCTTAGTCCCAAGGCTAAAGACTTGGGGCACATACTCCAAAAAGGGTCCCATTTAAGGTGCCTTTGAAATCAAGGTCTCAAGACCTTTGGGGGACAAAGACGCTCTAGGTGTCATCTTAGTCCCAACCCAAAAATCAGGGACACTCAAACATAATCATTAAATTATCATTTATCCATTCATGTTTGGCAGGACTAGCCACAAAAATATATAGTTTATTAGGCTTGTGGATGAAAAATAGGACAAATTAAGACATAAATATGGATAAATAAAGCAAGGAAGGCCCAAACAAGTGTGAAAATGCTAGGGTATGCATTTTCCTGAAGTACAGATTATAGAAAATTTATCTCAATTTTCTATTTCTATATGTAACAATGAACATAATTTGGAAATTTTCTAAACATGGTTTGCATTGTCCTTAGTCAAGGGCCCCTTAATGCATTGATTTAATAATCATAAACCAATATTGAAGATAATAGAGAGACGCACAATGATTACTAAGATGATGTATGTTGGAATATGTTGTAGTAATGTTGCTATAGATGTATCATGAATGATCTCTAAAAATAATAATCATTTTAAATAATTTGCAAATGAATGAAGAATAACTTTAAATAAAAAAATATAGCACAAAACTAACATGAATATATGTTAGTTTGGCTCACATTAGTTAGTGAAAAGACCAATAGAGATTTAACTTGAATTATGAATTTTAAAAGTTTGAAGTATATGACTTTGGTCAATTCCATGTTGAAATATAAGGTTTACATATTGTAATAAATTCACCCTAGTAATATTAGGGTTTATTATTTAATAAAATTATTGAAATAGTAAGTTACTTTTCCATCAGCTGAAGTTGTTTGGGAAATTATCTTGGAAAGGATTTATAAAATCTGTATTGTGGTATAGAGGAAATAAATCAATACTTCAATTATTATTATTCAATGTTTATTATTATTGCTATCATGGTTTAGATTTTCCAAAATCTCTATTCTCTACCATTTCCATTATATGGTATTATAGTTGTAGTAGCTTCCATTGGTGCACATCCAAAATCATTGCAAAGTTCTAGTCTTTGTATTCCATGGGTGTAAAAGGACAAAGGGTCTTAATGGGTCTACTATGTATTGGATCAGTGCAATTGATCATGTACTTGTTGTTCTAGGCATTCTTAAAAAAAAAAAAGTGTTATCAATGCTAGTAATAAGAAATACTACCATCTATATAATTGAAATATTTTCTCACCTAATAGTGTAGATTTCACTAGTATTTGAATTTTGATTTGGATGTAGGGTGCACAATACTATTTTTTATCAAGTACAATTAATTATTTTTGTTTTCATTCTGTAAGGCTACATTTTGGGAAGATTAATATTTCAAAATATTCAAAATATGTGCTATATTAATTTTTTCATTAGTAAATAAATTAATAAATGTGTAGATTGGTTGTTTTGAAGGTTTCTTACTACCAAACTATGATTATCTACTATTTGTGAGTCTTCCAAATGTTAGATGCATAAGGTACAAATTCATTTCACATGTTTTAGGTATTTATTCTAAATATTTTGCAATAAATAGGCATCATCCTGAAAGAAATAATAAATAAAACTATGTTGCATGCAATATTTGTGTTTGTAAAGAGGACTAATGCATTGTAGACAATATTATTTTAGAATTTTATTTAAAAAGGAACATGGTGTTTTCTAGAAAGGAGGAAATAGTTGGATTTTATGAACTTAATGAACATGTTATAAGGTTTAGTTTGATGATATTATTTATTTTTTGATTAGAAGTGAGAAAATAGTTGGATGTTTTGAACTTAATGAGCATGTTATAAGGTTAATTTGATCATATTATTTATTTTTTGATTAGTTCTCTAAGAATGGAGATTATATCAAATAAGTATTCTAGCTTCAACTTTTATACCTAAAAAATAAAAATTTAAATGCAATTAATAATTAAAAATTTATGGAGAATAAGAAATTGGATTCACAAAGCACAGGTATAGATGCAAATGTTATTAAATTACCATATACATATGATAAAAATGAAGTGAATATTAGTCTTTCTCTTTCCAACTCTATATTACATCATGTAGATCTAGAGAAATCATTAATAAAAATTTGGGATGATTTGAATAAAGTGTTTGGAGAGAAATTAGTTAATCCAAAATTTTCTCTAAAGCTTCATCTATTTAGATTCAAGATAGAAGATAGAATAACTATGTCAATCTATACAAGCAGTTTGAGGTCTCCCATTAATTAGCTATCAAAATTCAAAGCTTTAGTAGATGACGATGATGCTAAATCTATTTTGTTAAGTAGTTTTCCTACAACAATGTTATTTTTACTCTTGGTCAAATAACTTCTAAAATTTAGAAGATATGATTTTATCTCTTTTAGCTAAAGAGAAGAGAACAAATGTGGAAGATATAAAAGTTGATTCCTCAATGTGAGAATATATTATTCTCATGAAGAAATAATTGAAGATCATATACAAACAAAGGGAAAATTGAATGTTATTAATGTAGGAAAAAGAGTTTCATAGCTTGGAATTGTAGAACTCAAATAAGTGGCGTTCTCAAAGAAAAAAAAAATAAAAAATGAAATGAAGTTAACTAAGCTTGTGTTGAGGATGAGGATCCACTAGATGATTTTGTTTAATTTTATTTTTTAAATATATTACAAATAGATAATTATTTTAAAATATCTTCACCATTGGAGGTTGGAGGATTTTGATCATCTCAAGCCAACTTCTCATTCAGAGATGGTGCTTTGTATGAGAATCATTTTTTTTATTTATCTTTTGTTTTCTTTTTTCAAGATGTCAACAATGTTGAATCATTCATAAATTGTGAAGTTTTATTTTTTAATACAAAAAGGGATCCAATGTTAACACAATATGGATTGTTTCTTACATAGTTCATAAGTCTATGGATCTTGGAATTATACCCATGTTTCATGAGACAACTTGATGGAGCATTGTGGATGTAACTTAGAATATTGATGTCCAATAATTCAAGAGATATATGATTATGGAGTTCAGGGAGGTGGTAATCTAGGAACTCAAGAATTTAGCTTGGGAGATACAACCTTCTAGGCTAGGGGTTATGGGGTAGACTGATCGAGTTCTTTTTGGTTTAGGAATTATTTTTTTCAATGAAAATATTTTCAAGAATGTGTATTTTTTCTTTCAATTAGCATGTTTTGTAATACATTCTTTTTTTTTTGTAGTTTAAAGCTTAGGAGGGGTGTTGGAATATAAGGTATTGTATCGCCAAAAAGTGTAGTCTTTGACACTTTTTCACTCATTTTGGCCTTTTCCCTTGGATTTTGGCCTTGTTTTACCTCGGTTCAGTCTTGAAAGCTTGCAATTCAACAATAATCTAACGGTGTTTTACAAGGTGTTGTGAAATGTTGTAATACACCTCCCCAAGTTTCTAAGACCCTTTCAACGCAATTCACCTAAATAAACCCCTTTTACCCCTTTCAAGTCTTGTGTCAAGGTGTTGTAAAGTGTTGTAAGTCATTTTCACATCTTCCTAGGCTTATCATCCACTAATTAACCCTTTTCTTATTTTAATTTTGCCCCATTAATGTACTTTTAGTCCTGACTTAAGTGTGTTTTGGGAGGAAAACCTAATAAAAATCATTTAACATCACTTTATTCCCGACCACCACTTGAAATTGTCCAAGTGGACTAGGTCACCACCTTGGGTGACCTAGTCCCTTTTGGCATAAATTTTAAATTTAAGATAAAAACCGAACGGGAATTTGCCTCCAAAACCCTAGTGTCGGCCTATCATGTTGCATTTTTGAGAAAATTAGGGTTTAGCATGTATAAGTAAGAGTTTTCATCCTCATTTTGATCTCTCTAGAGACCATTTTTCACCTTCACTCAATCTTCACAAGTACTCTTGCACTCAAGCTTTTCAAACAAGCAATCAAGCATAGGGCATCACAAGAAACTTCCATTGGAGTTGTTCTTGCATGTTGTAGGCTTCAACAACAAAGGATTTGGTGAGAATTTACATTATTTATCATTCAAGCATCTTTCCTTTGATTTTATCTCATTTGGGTTTGAGTTACCATCAAAGGGGTTTGACTTAGGCAAACCCCTATTCCCTAACCCCAACATTCTCTTTGTATTTTCATGTGTTTTGTAGGATTGTACTTAGATTTAGCAAGATTCAAAGTGTTGGAGAAAGTACAAACATTCCATCCAAGTCACATCAAGGCATCAAACCCTAGAAGGAGCAAAAGGACAAGTTGTAGGTCATGTTTGGGAGTTTCAAACACTAATTGCTATAGAGGAGGAAAGTACCAACCAAGACCCATAAAATCAAACCCAAATCTTTTGAAAGAACCAGGAGGACTAGGTCACCACTATTGGCAACCTTGTCCCTGTGCTAAGCCTAGAAAAGGATTTTTGTATTTATGGGTACCCTTTTCCTTGAAACCCAGTCCGATAGAATTTCCAGATAGGAGGACTAGGTCGCCCAACTTGGTGTAAGTATCCTTTTGTTGATTTTAGACAATTTCCAGGACATTTCGGGGCATCTCATCTACAACACTCAATTTCCAGGTGCACAAGGATTTAACCCTCTAGTTTGCTTTCTATTTTGCATACATTTAGGTCATTTAAGTTTAGGTGCATTTAGTCATATTTGCTTTGTTTACATTACATAGAATAAGATTAGTATCATTTCATTTCAATTTTTAGCCACACTCAACACACACATAACACAACCTAACCCAATCCTTCCTTTTAATTCAACCGCCAAAAACCATATAACCACCAAGTGGAAAGAGAGCCATTTCTACACCAAAAGCTCCTAGGTGAAAAACCCTAGGGGCCTAGTAAAGGGAATCCTCTTTCCCTAGTAAATGCTATATTTTTGGTGGTTAATTTTGGTGAACCTGACCACAGACCACTTGCTAAATTTTTGATTTTGCATTTCATCTTAGGACATAGATTCAATTGCATTAAAAAATTTGCACCGTTTGCATCCTAGGGTTTGTAGAAAAAGTGCATTAGTGAGAGTTCATGCTAGATTGCACTTTTCATTACATATTCAGTAAGAAAATACAACAAGATTTTCATTTCCCTTCTCTGTTTGCATCAGAAAATCATAAAAAGCATAAAAAGTAGTTAAAATTTAGAAAATAGTCAAAAACAACACTACTAGGACTAAGTCGCCACACTGGGTGACCTAGTACTTTGGCACCATTCACTGTGTAATTTCTAGAAATTTTACAACATTTTCTACATCACAGTTCCTTGGTTTTTCATTTCTATTTTTTGTTACAAAATCTAAATTACATGCAGTTTTGTCTCTTTTGTTTACATTGCATCTTTCTCCACCCCACCCTTATGGAACCTTGTATGAGAATTTGGTTTTCTCTTGTTGATACTATTGTGAGACAAAGTTCTAGACTCATGGCATCTAACAACAACACTATTGTTGTAGATCTTGGGATGTCTCAGACTTCAACTCCTAGTATTGATGATAGTACACTAGGCTTAGAGATCATCCTTAGCAACTCTCTCCACCTAGGAGACACACTTGGTGATAAAAAAACCAATGACCTCCCACATGATAAGGTCTTTCACATCCATGCTGATTTAGTTGATTATCAACATGAATTAAGCCTTGAGCCCATATCTGGTATTGCCATCCCCGCCATAGAGACTTCACTACTTACTTGACCATGATGATGGCCTAAGTTTCATGAAGAGGATACCATAAATCTATCACAAATATGCCTCTTCTACACCCAAGGTATCTTCCTCACCTACTCCTTTCGTCGGCTATGTCAAACTTTCCACTCCTCCCCCATCAACCATAACTTCTATCTCCACTTATGCATCTCCTAGTGTGACAACCATTGTGCAATAGATTAGTAATGCAGTACCTTCCCTCAACATCCCTACTAGTGTTCCTAGTTCCCTTGTGGAATCACATCCCTTAAATTCTTCCACCAAACCTACCATTACCATCCCTTCCACTTCCCCTTCCACCACCTTCACCCCATCACCACTTTCCCTTCCACCTCATAACACCTATATTGATCCCCTTATCACACAACTTTTTCACACTATCACCTCAATGCAACAAAAAATTCCACTATCCACCAAAGCCAACATGGTTCCCCTACCCACTACATTCATAGTGATCCATTATCTTTTGACATACTACGTACCCCATTGCCACAAGGAACATAAATTCCTTGATTCGAGAAATATGGAGGGAAGGGTGACCCTTCAAATCATGTCAATGCCTATACTGCCTTATGTAGTGACTTTTCTCTTATGACAAGTTGCTAGCTAAGTTGTTTCCTAGGACCCTCAAAGATGTCGCCTTGGACTATTTTTCCTCCCTTCCCAATAATTCCATTAGTTCATTCAATGAACTAGTGGAGACCTTCATTAATCACTTCCAAGTCCATATGAGCCCTTAGAAAACCTTGTTCGATCTCATGAGATGAAAGAGGGACACTAACGAGAATATAACTGACTTTATCTCTTGTTATCAAGCACTTTATTCCTTGATTGATGTCAAGATCCCTGACACACATCTGAAAAATATGTTCATTGAAAACCTCTTAACACCTCTCCAAGACAAGCTCACCCTCATGAAGTTCCCCTCTTTTATGCACTTTTGCCAAGCGCTCTATGACTATCATAACTCCACTAGTATTCATGATTCATGATCCACTTCTAGAACACTTGAGAAGTCTGACGCTTCCACCCAATCCAACTATCAATCATTCTGAAAACCAAAAAAAGGGTTTCTCCAATTCAACCCTTCATCCTCAACCCCTCCACCTACTAATAACCAAGTGATTGCTATTAGGTCTATCATGCCTTTCAATTATGGAGATCCTAAATGCACCTTCACACCCTTAACTGACACCCTTCATAACACCATGAACCAATTGCTCCAACAAAAAATGATCTCTTTACCTCCCATCCATACACATGATCCTAATAAACCCTTACCTCCATCTTATAATTCCAAGTTGCTTATTGTTATTTTCACCACCAGAACAGACATGACACTGAAAAATGCAAGCGTCTCAAGCACCTTGTGCAAGACCTAATTGATTAAGGCTGATTATCTATTGCTGGATTCAATGATAAAAGAAATAAGTTCGTAGCACCTCCCAACCAAAACTTGCAAATATTCACCAACCCCATGTCCAAACATAATGTGTCATTTGTCAAAGCAAGCAAAACTTCACTACCTGATGTTATGAATGTTGACTCACAAAATACACATTCATCTATTAATGAAATGGTCAGAGAAATTGATGTTATCCATCATAAAGGCTCAACAAAAGGACCTCTTGAGATAACCTTTTTAGCAAGATATACTACACAATCTTCCTGATGGTCCTCTCCACATAGCTGGTAGAATATATGATAAGCCCACCACTAGGATACTCATAGATCTCACCTGTGGTGAGAATGTGATCACATAAGAACTTCTAGTATTGCATGATATTGCTCAAGATGTTTATGATTGACCTATTAATTGGGTCAAAACGCATAATGGTTTCATGTGCCCGATGATTGGATCAATTTCCCTCCCATTAAAGATATGTTTGAAGACATTGGACATTACCTTCTCCATCATACCATAATTAGACCAATTTCATTTGTGACTTGGCCACCCATGGCTTCGTTCAATGAAGGTGGTCCCATTTGTCATCCACAAGTGTCTGAAGTTTCTCATTAATAATGACATATTCACTATCCACCTTAGTGGCTTTAATCCTTTATCCTCGAAAGGTAACTTTTCTTTGGAAGCCTTTTGGCTTGAGCCCATGGAGCCCATCACCCCTAGACGAGACTTCTTTTTCATTGCCTATCAAAAGTTCAAAGCCAAGTAAATTTATGAACTTTCTCTCTGCAACATAACTCCTACTTTAGAATCCCCTATCCTTGATGAAGCTATGTTGCAACCTGACTCTGACATACCCAATTAAAACCCACACCTGAAACCTCTTCCACATCTTCCAAGAGGCCTAGGGATCATGATAGCAATTTTGTTCTCCCTCCCCACACTAAACAAGTCTATAAAGCTAAGGAGAAAGTGGATGAGCCACCCATAGTTCCTCTCTTCCCTCCTCCCAGGGACGATAAACAACCTATGGTGGACCAGACCACTCCTTCCCCCATGCACCTTGACAGAAAAGAAAAAAGGAATAAAGAAGCTAGAGAACATAGGCGTCACCATCGTGCTCTTGCTCACCAATATCGTGAGGAAGAAAAAATTTAAAATCATAACCCACCTATGCCAGAAGTAGTACCTGATGACCCTCCTCCTCCACCCCCACAACCTAATCCTACACCTCCTTCATTGCCCCTCTTGCAGGTTACTACTGATATTGTCATTCGACCTACCATTGTCATCAACTTAGATGATGATGAGAATACTAGAATCGATGAAGAGGTACACCAAACCTTGAATTCACTATTCTCCTCTTCCATGAGCATTCATGAAAATTCTCCTAGAACAAACATTGATCTTGATGCTAGTTTGACAATTGTTGTTGTTCCTTTTGCTAGTCGCCCTCTCGAGTTTTATCCTAAACAAGATTGGGAGGCAGATGAATTTCTTGCAGAGTAATGCACATACACCTTACTAGTCTTTTCTTTTTCCTCTTTGCATTTATGTGTCATGTATTCCTCATATTGGCATGTTTAACCTTTTCACTCTTTGTGATATTCTTCTATATGTATCTCCATTCTTCTATATGTCATGCAGTCCTTTTCACTTTTTTATTTCCTTTTTTCCTTCCATTTGGGGATGATGCAAGGCATTGAGACTACAATGTCTCCTTCATGTTGACCCAAATGGACCCCTTTCCTTTCTCTTTTGTTCTTTTTGCCTTCCATTTGGGGATGATGCAAGGCATTGAGACCGAAATGTCTCCTTCATGTTGACCCAAATGGACCCCTTTCCTTTCTCTTTTTTCTTTTTTCCTTCCATTTGGGGATGATGCAAGGCATTGAGACCGCAATGTCTCCTTCATGTTGACCCAAATGGACCCCTTTCCTTTCTCTTTTTTCCTTTTTGACTTCCATTTGGGGATGATGGAAGGTATTGAGACTACAATGTCTCCTTCATGTTGACCCAAATGAACCTCTTTTCCCTTTTGTTTCCTATTTTCCTTTCATTTGGGGATGATGCAAGGCATTGAGACCTCAATGTCTCCTTCATGTTGACCCAAATGGGCTCCTTTCCTTTCTCTTTTGTTCTTTTTTCCTTCCATTTGGAGATGATGCAAGGCATTGAGACCACATTGTCTCCTTCATGTTGACCCAAATAGACCCCTTTCCTTTCTCTTTTGTTCTTTTTGCCTTCCATTTGAGGATGATGCAAGGCATTGAGATTGCAATGTCTCCTTCATGTTGACTCAAAAACCAATGCTCCTTTCATTTTCCTTTTCCTTTTTCTTTTGATTGTCCTTTTGGTGACGATGCAAAGCGCCAATACATCTTATGTCTCCTCCATGTTGACCCAAATTGACTATTTCTTTTCATTCACTTTCGCCCTCTTCATGTCTTCTTTCAGTTCTATTTATTTAGGGGAATGATGATAGTTTCACGCTCTCTTAACAAACATTGCAGCAACGAACATACTGACCCCAAATTCCTAGATCCCTTATGTGTTTGTGGTTTTTCATTTTGGGGGCAACCCCTTTTCCCTTTCTTTTATCTTCTCCCTTTGCATGACACAACCTTTCTTGAAACACCTATCAATTGAAATAGGGATTTTCAAGTAGGCTCTCATGTCCCTTTATTTATTTTTGGCATTTTTCCTTTCTCTACTTTAAATAAATTTCTCACAAAATGGTGTGTAGCAATCCCTTTAAAGTGGGGGCATACATTAGCATCATTTTATTTTGCATTTGCATTTGTTTGTTTGTGCTTCCTAGTGCAACCTTGTCACTTCAAATGATACGTTTTCTCACTTTGAGGATGAAACTCGGTGTAATGTCCTTCATAAGTGTGACTTATCTTAGCATATTACATTCCTCTTAGTGGATTGATGTGTGTCATGTCCTCGAAATTGTAAAGCTAAATATGAGATATTGAAAAACAAATAACCACACCGAATAAATATCAAAATATAAATATAAGAATGTCATTTAAACATCATTATTATAACTATAATTATCAAAGATAATAATTATCAAACATAAAACAAATAAAAATAAATATTAGCAATTTAATATTTTTATAATTATAAATTATCGTAAGATAACAATATAAATATAATTACCAAATATAATTAAAATAAACAAGATGAAATTATTATTATTATAATATAATAATACGAGATATATTAACATATCAATATAAATATAAATAATCATAAATAATATATATATCACAAATGGAAGTGATCCTACTCATAATATGCAACAATTATGTTACACTTCTAAAAGCAGCAATGATCATTCAAGGAGGTAGCACATCGATGAAGTAAATAAAGATTAATATAAAATAAACAATGCTTTACAAAGTTTAGAAAGAGCAGTAGATATCTTCAAAGGTGGCCACATAAGGAAAAAAAGGTCCCACGTAAAGACAAGTTTTATCTTATATGGGTGGCTATGAAAAATATGATTAGTATATTAAATCTGATTGCTAACAAAGGGGTGTGTGCTTTAAAAGAAGTAACCTTTCTTGGTAAAAGACACCTCCATTCATGGAAGAATGGAAGATATAAAAGATGTTTGAAAAGCATCGGATAGTAAGGGGCAACAGGGGATATGTTCAAGGGAAAGGAACAAAAAATAAAAGAAAGCAATACTCAAGAAAATGACATACAATTTGAATACGATCATCGATTGGAATATGGGAATTAATATATGATTAGAGGAACAAAGAGATACATATGGCTCTTAAAAGAAGTTTGAAAAATACAATATAATCAGATTTAAAGACAACTATATGAACAGAAAATGAGAAACTGGGAATAGAAATACGAAGAGTAATTACCTGAGTATAACAACAAATACATTATAATCAGATTTGGAAGAAGAGATGTGTGGAAAGAGGAGACAGTTCAAGAAGAAATATATGAAGACAAATGACAAATCAATAAGGGAAGTAAGTTTAATTATAATTATATATATATGTATATGCATTTGGTCATATGAAGTGATTATTAAAATATTGGAGGTAAGTAGAAATATATATATATTTCTATAGAATATAGATATGCATACATACATATATATAAAATCTGATTATACAATAATGATGCTTGCATCAATTATTGAGCCTTTAAATAGTTATGTTGCTTAATATAATTATGGATAATAGATTCTTATTTGTTGAGTTATACTAACAATATCTTTTGAGTGCAAAGAAACAAGAACAATTGCATCTTAGAAAGATACATCATCACATCAAAGAAAGAAGACATATCGGGCTTAGGGAAATAAGTTTGGAAGAAGTCCAGTTAGTTCAATGATTGGAGGTAATTACCCTCAACCAAATGATAGACCATTGAGGTTTATATAATCAAATTCCAGTGATAGAGGGTTACAGTGTAATACCTAACTCATATCTTATTAGAATCCATATCGGTGAATTTTATAATATGTGATGATTTGTGAATTCAATAGGATAAGTGAATGTATAGAGTGATTAAATGAAACGCTACAACAATAGATATACATGTCTCTATATATTGAGTTCATCTCTACAGCGTAAGTGAATTTCACATATAGAAATAAATGGATGTTATTTGTCTAGCCACAATAATATTGCTTACAACAATTATTATGTCTCATTGAGCTTTTATGACTTTGCCTTGAAGAATAGACTTCAGGCCAAAATTCCCTTTCGCTAGCACTCAACAAGGATAGAGAGTTTGTGGAGGGAAAGGCTGGTAAATCAATCCATTGATGGACGGTCCCAAGATGGGTGGGAGACCTTGAGGGAGTCCAATTTGAGATCATTCACATGACCTTGCACAATAAATCTACCATCCAAAGAGGTTAGGAAAGAGGAAACAAGGCGAAGATCTATTCCGATCGAGAGTAATAAGTCATATCAGTTTATGTTAGTTATGCACTAGTTGACAATAATGCATTTCATTTATCTTATTCCATCAATCTTCCATTGCTCTTTATCAAACAATCTTTAAAATACAAAATTTTAATCTGTACATTTTATGTCTCTAATATGGGGACATTACAATGCGATGCACTGCATCCCCTAAGTTGTGAATCTTCTATCCTTTGATAGGTCCTTTTTTGGGAGACATTAGACACAATGTTCCCTAAGTCAAAGACCTCATATGAACTAAACAAGACTCCTTGGAACACTCTTTATACATTTTTTCATTTTACATTTTATACTTCTACATTTGTGCATACATGGCCACCTTGCATAAAATAACTTACATTCTTGTGGTGCCATCTTGCACTTGTTCATGAGTTCTAAGAATCCAAGGCTTTGCTTGTCTCATGAACCACACTCTTGTCTTTTGTGGTGCTTTATTAAAGTTATCAAGAGGTATAACTTCGGTATGGTTGAGTGGGAAGCCCAACTAGCAGCATGACTTTCCCCATAGCCACCTTTTTGAGTGTGAGTGCATACCAACCGTGTGTATGTATCTCACCTCCTTCTTGGCATTCTCACCTGGTGAACAACTAAAAGTCTCATCAGCCCAAAGTGAGTACATCCTTTCCTTTTAGACAAATAGCCTAAATCTAATCCACAACTAGCTAGACAAACGGTCGAAGCTTGATCCGAATTTCCTCTCTCTCCACCCTTTTACATCACTCCTTGTGTGATATTTTGTGATTATGTTCAGTTTGTAATGGGATCTTGATCCTCGGGGTTTGATCATCCCTCTTGATCATAATCATCCTACCTTACTGGCATGATTACATTAGATCCTGCTCGACACACATGACTCAACTACTTTAGTGTGAGTTTGAAGTAAATTCATACTCTCACTAAGGTGAGGGCTAAATGTGTTGCCAAAAAATGTAGTCTTTGACACTTTTTCACTCATGTTCTGGCCTTTTACCTTGAATTTTGGCCTTGTTTTGCCTCGGTTCAGTCTTGAAAGCTTCAAATTCAACAATAATCTAATGGTGTTTTACTAAGGTGTTGTAATACACCTCCCCGCTTTTCTAAGACCTTTTCAACACAATTCACCTAAATAACCCCCTTTTACCCCCTTTCAAGCCTTGTGTCAAGGTGGTGTAAAGTGTTGTAAGGCATTTTCACATCTTCCTAGGCTTATCATCCACTAATTAACCCCTCTCTTATGTTAATTTTTCCCCTTAATGTACTTTTAGTCTCGACTTAAGTGTGTTTCGGGAGGAAAACCTAATAAATATCATTTAACATCACTTTATTCCCGACCACCACTTGAAATTGTCCAAGTGGACTAGGTTGCCACCTTGGGTGACCTAGTCCCTTTTGGCATAAATTTCAAATTTAAGATAAAAAACTAATGAGAATTTTCCTCCAAAACCCTAGTGTCGGCCTATCATGTTGCATTTTCGAGAAAATTAGGGTTTAGCATGTATAAGTAAGGGTTTTCATCCTCATTTTAATCTGTTGAGACCATTTTTCAACTTCACTCAATCCTCACAAGTACTCTTGCACTCAAGCTTCCCAAGCAAGCAATCAAGCACAGGGCATCACAAGCAACCTCCATTGGAGCTATTCTTGCATGTTGCAGGCTTCAACAACAAAGGATTTGGTGTGAATTTACATTATTTATCATTCAAGCATCTTTCCTTTGATTTTATCTCATTTGGGTTTGAGTTACCATCAAAGGGGTTTGACTTAGGCAAACCCTTATTCCCTAACCCCAACATTCTCTTTGTCTTTGCATGTGTTTTGCAGGATTGTACTCAGATTTAGAAAGATTCAAAGTGTTGGAGAAAGTATAAATATTCCATCCAAGTCACATCTAGGCATCAAACCTTAGAAGGAGCAAAAGGACAAGCTACAGGTCATTTTCAGGAGTTTTAGACACAGACTATTGCAGAGGAGGAAAGTACCAACTGAGACCTACAAAATTAGACCCAAATATTCAAAAAGCACCAGGAGGACTAGGTCGCCATTATTGGTGACCTTGTCCATGTGCTAAGCCTAAAAAAGGGTTTTTGTATTTCTGGGTACCCTTTTCCCCGAAACCCACTCTGACAAAATTTCCCGATATGAGGACTAGGTCGTCCAACTTGGCGTAAGTGTCCTTTTGTTGATTTCAGACAATTTCCAAGACATTCTGGGGCCTTTCATCTGCAACACTCCATTTCTAGGTGCACAAGGCTTAAACCCTCCAGTTTTCTTTCTTGTTTTGCATACATTTAGGTCATTTTAGTTTAGGTGTTTTTAGTCATATTTTCTTTGTTTACATTACATAGAATAAGATTAGTATCATTTCATTTCAGTTTTCAGCCACACTCAATAGACACATATCACAACCTAACCCAATCCTTCCTTTGAATGCAACTGTCAAAAACCATATAATCACCAAGCGGAAAGAGAACCATTCCTACACCAAAAGCTCCTAGGTGAAAAACCCTAGGGGCCTAGTAAAGGATATCCTCTTTCCCTAGTAAATGTTATATTTTTGGTGGTTTAGGTATACATATTGTATTAAAGTCACTTTTAGTGATTTTGCGGTTTAATATTCAATATTGTTATTAAAATAGTTAGTTGTTTTCTTGTAGGTCGAGGTAGTTCAAGAGGTTATCTTGGAAGGGTTTATAAAAACCATATTGTGATAAAAATAAAACAACTTAAAATAGTAATTATTACTATTTTTTATATATTTTTTAATTTTTATAAGAGATGTAAATGCTTTTAGACTGGAGCTATGAACTATGATTGGTGAGGTCACAAATGAGGGACATCATCCATGACATAAACACCCACCAATATCACCCCAATGGAGTTTAAACCTCGGTAGCAAGAACAACATCATATTTAAACCATCACATTATACACTATTCCGTATTTATTATTATTGTTACTATCATGATTTAAATTTTGGAGAAATCTTTGAACTCTACCATTTCCATTATTCCACACATATGAATTTGATTCAAGAAAACAAAAATCTATGAATAAAAAGTAATTTACAAGAGATATAATAATTAGAACAATATGTATGAATTAAATTTCATAAAAAAGATAAATTTGTGATTTCATTCATAAATCCTCTCAAATTTCATAGGAATAAGAGTTTTTTCCCTTTCAGTGATCATGGTGATTTGAGTATTCTGTTTTATGTAGCTTTCAGTATAGGGATAAACCTTCTTGGGTTTTCTTCTTCTCACCTTTTTTTTTTAAATTTTTGATAAAAGTGACAAAGTCATTGAATTTTATTAAATTAGAAAAGTGTTACAATACTTGATTCAAAGGAGCATACTGCAATCAGGAAAAAAACTTCTGTTATAGCTCAATTCAAAAAACGATTTACAGCATAATTACATGCCCCAACCATGAAGAAGTTTACATACAGAGCAAAATTGGAAGCCCAGCATAAGAACAGATTGGCCCAATACCTATTGAGCATTATCAAAAGGCCTCAGAAGGAACCACTCGAAACCAGATTTCAAATTTTTAAAGATAGGACAATTCGCATACATCTAAAACCCAACCAAAATCTTACTTTACTAATAGTTTTTGCTATTCAAAAATTTCAAAAGTGTAAAATGTAATCTAGCATTGTTTCTGTAATGCATTTTTCACCCTTTTCTCTTAAAGTTAAAAAATAAGAAGAATTGCGTTCATTATTTTGTAAATCAGAATCGTTAACAATAGCGTGAATAACATGTGGGTGTCTTAGTTAAGATACAGAATCTAAACTGTGCTGAGTGCTGAAAGATTTTACTAAGATAGTGTTTTCTGTTAAAAATATAAAGAACAATTCACAAAAATTGGAAAAAGAACTGAAGATTCATTAAATAAAAGAATGGGTGAAGGCGTTTCTTATATTATTCAGAGGTGGACGCAAATAATGTATAAGAGGTTGAAAACAATTGCAGATAACAAGATTGTGATATTGAGCCAAAACCAAAAAATAAAAACTGAGAGAAAACATATAAGACAGATTTTTGGCTCTGTGATCAGGCCTTCTGGCTTTTGCTCTTCTTTCTGCAATTTGTTGTTACTTTTTCCTACTTTAATGCTTAATCTAATATTGAAAAACCCTCTTTGGTAGCCCACGGTTTCTACTGAAATAAAGCGCCAATGGTTTGGAGTCGGCAGGAAAAAAAAATGGATTCTTGTTTTTGTTTTAGGGCTGTCAGATACAAAATTCTCTATTCTAAATTCGATAAATATTTTAATATACGATAAGAAAATGTAAAGAACGTCCACTGGTGTGTATTTCATGGCATCTTAACGGCAATGTTAATAGGCTAACGTCATAAAAACTGAATACGACAAGTGGGGTGGACAATCCAAAGAATCCTGGACTCGAAAGTGTTATATAAATGGATAAATAGGTGAATTGCAGTTTAGGTTTTTGAAGTGTTATATTTGAATTTGTTTGGAATATGGATAATTGTAGTCGTTTCTGTATTTTTATTTTAATGGAAATAGTTGGATTATAGAGATAGTGGCATCTCTTTCTTTTATGAATAAATGGATTATAATATGATGAGTAAAGATGCATCAAAATAATAAGTAGTTTTTTGGTTGGTTGGTTGGCTGGTTAGGTAGATAGTCATGAGTTGAGGGAACTTGTGAGAGTTATCTAGGGGTCAATTTTGACTCAATCACACTTTTGAAGATTTGACCCTTGGTGGATGAATAATCAAGGAAAATACCATCATCTTCATCAATTGTACTCAACCAATTATTCTACAACCCTTTGGCATTTTCAATGACATGTATTAGTCTACTAGTTAGGATCCACATATATAATGATAGAAAATGTGAGATAATAACAATATCATGCTTAATAAAATAGATCACACACAACATGAGATGTTTTGTGGGACAAGATTTCTTAATATCTCATATACTCATGTACAGAATAAACTCTTGAAATAGGTCAACACCATACACTACTCTTTATGGAAGAAGTCATTTTGTATATCTCCAACATGCTATTCAAAATGCATGTAACACTCTTCACATGTCCCTTACTATAAAAACATCTCATAATAGGCTTTCCTCTTAATAAACAAATAGAGTTAAACATTAATCCCAACATATATTGACTTATTATCCAATATTATTTATAACACGAGAAGTGAATATTTAATAGATTCCAAATATTACACATAAACAATATATTTTATTTTATAAGAAATGAAAAATACTAAAGAATTCCAAAACTTTACACTATTATAAACTTATGTTAAAAACTTGCATAACTAAAAAAAGTTCCTAGACAATGATTAGTACTTGCCACTAAACGTTATTGTAACAAATATATTTGTAAATAATGTTGTGCAAGTTTTATCAAGATTTTATAGAGTATATCTATAAGTATATAGAAACATACACTTGATATGATAAAAAGTATTTGATGTTGAATATTGCATTAAATTACTATAAAATTATCATATAGAAATAATTTAAAGAACTATTTGATATATTACTACATTTGAATACAAAATTTAGTCGTATGGTTGGAACTTTTCAAATTAGCTTTTTCAAATAGTATATAGAAATTTAGATTCTATGAAGTATGTTTCTAGAATGTCTTATATTCTAAGAACTTTGAAACTTGAAATACATAATGGTCAAAATTTCTAAAATAAAACTGCATCAAATTTGTAGAACAAACACATGGAGTTGAAGAAAAATATATTGTAGACTTTATAAAATGTAAAATAGAGAACTACAATAATGTTTTTTTATTTGAGTCAAGATTTTGTTTCATGCAATTTTATAACTAGTATTGGAAAATAGGGGTTTTTCTACTATTCTAAAATAATAATAATAAAAACTAACTAGAAATAATAATAAAAAATAACTTACAAAATAATATATCTCTTAAGTTAAAACTAAGAGCTAGTTTGAAATTTTGTTAATTAGAGAATATATAAATTTTGAATTAAAAAATTGAGTTGAGAAGAGGAAATAATAGAGAGTAAGGAAGTTGGAACTACATTATCAAGTTCATTGTCCAAGATAAGACTACAATACATGGATGTCATGTGAGATGTTGTAATTTAACTCACATGATGTAGTTTTAGTCATACACTATCATCCTTGAAAGTTACAAAACTCATTTGCTTTTCAAGATTTGAACTTTCCTACAAAACAAGAGGCGACACAAAAGCACAAAACCAAATAGGAGGATGATAGATAGCACAAAAATTATAAAAAATAAAGTTAGTTTTATGAAAAATATTAATGAAAACATAAGTTTTCCTCAATATAAGAAAATACTACATAGTAAACAAGAGAAAAGAATTTAAAAATCCAATCAACAAGTTGTAGAAAGAAAAAATCACTCTAATTGAAATACATATGAAGAAAGTTGACAAAACTACACATTATGAATGTTTTATTTACAAAAAATCACATCTTATTTACAACAAGAAAATCATTACTAAATATGACAAAAAAAATCAAACATTAACAAGAAATGATACAACATTGAAAAAAGGTAAATCATGTGATTCTTATAAGAGATCTCTTCATAATCTAAAATTGATACACTTTTCCACACCCTAGGAAACACGATAAAAGAAGACACTAATGATTTTAACATCTCTTAAAGAAATTTAAGATATAATTAATTCACTAAGAATATCTTTTCCATAGACCAAACATTGAGATTACAAATAATCTCAAATATATAGTTGAATTGATAAATATTAATGTTCCAAAAAATGAACATTATATAAAAACAATTCCAATGATTGATGTATGAGATAATAACAATTGTCATTGCTTTAAAAGAAAATATATAACACAAAAATGTATATTAAGCTAGAAATTAGGTTCCAATATCTTTATCAAATATTTAAAGGTATTATGACATACATTTGTATGTATGTATGTACGTACGTACATGCATACATACATAAATACATACATATGATCCCTCTGAGTGAAAGGGTGAAAATAAAATTTGAGATGGCCTTTCAAGGTAGTCATAGGACCATAGGTGCAAGTTGTAGAATCAAGAATGAGGCAATAGCCCTTATTTGGGTGGTGTCAAAGAAGCTCATTATTGGTAATAATAATGAGGCTAAGTTGGAGGCTTTATATAAAGCTATAAAATTATATGAGTTAAAAGTCATCAAAACCATACAAATAAAAGGTGACTATGATTTGGATTAATGGAATAAGGCCCAACAATGTAAACAATTGGAAATTGAAGAAGATTGAAATTATTGATTCCCTTTTGGATAGAATATAATATTTTGTTTAAGAACCTATATCAAGAATCCAACACGACTATGTACATCCTAGCAAATCATAATATCGGAAAAATTAGGGAGATAGTCATGTCAAATAACTTATTATCTAATTTACCAAGAATAAAATGTTGAGGGATCTCAATGAGTGATTAATGTAGAATGAAGAAGGCTTAAACCTGATTGTGATGGGGTTTGAACTTTGGTAGTAAGAGCAACAATACCACATTTAAACCATCACACTATACACTATTTTGTATTTAATATTATTACTATTATGAATTAAATTTTTGAGAAATCTCTAAGCTCTACCATTTCTATTATTCCACACATATGAGTTTGATTCAAAAAGACAAAAAAATTTATGAATAAAAAGTAATTTTACAAGATAAATAATAATTAGAACAATATGTATGAATCAAATTTCATAAAAAGAAGAAGATAAATCTACGGTTTCATTGATAAATCCTCTTAGATTTCATAGGAATAAGAGATTTTACTCTTTCAGTGATCATGGTGATTTGAGTATTCTGTTTTCTGTAGCTCAGTATAGGGATAAACCTTTTTGGGTTTTCCCTCTTCTTGCTTTAGCAATAGTTGTTTCCATTCAAAATCTCAAAACTGTAAAATGTAATCTAGCATTGTTTCTGTAATACATTTTTCACCCTTTTCTCTTAAAGTTAAAAAATAAAAAGAATTGTGTTCATTATTTTGTAAATCAGAATCATTAACAATAGCGTGAATAACATGTGGGTGACTTAGATCAGATTCAGAATCTAAACTGTGCTGAGAGCTGAAAGATTTTATTAAGATAATGTTTTCTGTTAAAAGTATAAAGAACAATTCACAAAAATTGGAAAAAGATCTGAAGATTCATTAAATAAAAGAATGGGTGAACGCGTTTCTTATATTATTCAGAGGTAGAACCAGTAAGCTCAAGCAATTGCAGATAACAAGATTGCGAGAACAAAACCAAAAAATAAAAACTGAGAGAAAATTGATGAGATAAGACAGAATCTCAAGATCAATGTTATGAAAATTTCAGTCTAAGTCCTTCACTGAATCTTCTCTCTTGATGTTTGGCCTTTTGCTCTTCTTTCTGCAATTTGTTGTTACTTTTTCTTATTTTAAGGCTTAATCTAATGTTGAAAAAACCTCTTTGGTAGGCCGCGGTTTATACTGAAATCAAGCGCCAATGGTTTGGAGTCGGCAGGAAAAAAAAATGGATTCTTGTTTTTGTTTTAGGGCTCTCAGATATAAAATTTTCTATTCAAAACAATCTACCTAAATTAGATGAATATTTTAATATATGATAAGAAAATGTTAAGAACGTCCACTGGTGTGTATCTCATGGCATCTTAACGGCAATGTTAATAGGCTAACGTCATAAAAACTTAATACGACAAGTGGGGTGGCCTCGAAAGTGCATTATATAAATGGATAAATAGATGAATTGCTGTTTAGGTATCTGAAGTGTTATATTTGAATTTGTTTGGAATATGGATAATTGTAGTTTTAATTGTAGATTTTGGTTCAATTTTAGTGATATATATTTTTAGTTTGGTGCAAATAGTTGGATTATATAGATAGTGGCATCTCTTTCTTTTATGAATAGGTGGATTACAATATGATAAGTTGTTTTTTGGTTGGTTGGTTGGTTGGCTAGTTAGATAGCCATGAGTTGAGGAAACTTGTCGAGAGTTACCCAGGTTTCAAACTTGACCCAATCACACTTTTGAAGATTTGACCCTTGGTGGATAAATAATCAAGGAACATATCATCATCTTCATCAATTGTACTCAACTAATTAATCTACAATCCTTTGGCATTTTCAATGACATGTATTAGTCTACTAATTAGGATCCACATATCTAATGATAGAAAATGTGGGATAATAACAATATTGTGCTTAATAAAATAGATCACACACAACATGAGATGTTTTGTGGGACAAGATGTCTTAATATCTCATATACTCATGTATAGAAAAAACTCTTGAAATAGGTCAACACCATACACTACTCTTTATGGAAGAATTCATTCTATATATCTCCAACATGCTATCCAAAATGCACGTAACACTCTTCACATGTCCCTCCTATGAAATCATTTCAAATATATTTTTCCTCTTAATAAAAATAAGAGTTGTCGAACATTAATCCCAACATAAATTGACTTATTACCCAATATTATTAATAACACGAGAAATGAACATTTAATAGACTTCAAACAGTACACATCATAAATAATGTATCTTATTTTATAAGATAAGAAAAATACTAAAGAATTCCAAAATTCTACACTATTATAAACTTCTACATTAAAGAGTTGCCTAACTAAAAAAAGTTCCCAGGTAATGGTTAGGTAATGGTTAATACTTGCCACTAAATGTGATTGTGATATATTTAATTTGTACAAACATATATATTTGTAAATAATGTCACAAGTTTTATCAAGATTTTATAAACTATATCTATAAGTATATATAAATATACACTTGATATGATAAAAAATATTTGAAATTGAATATTGAATTAAATTACAATAAAATCTATATAGAAATAATTAAAAAAACAAATTAATATGTTATTCCATTTCAATACTAACTTTAGTCTTATGGTTGGAACTTTTCAAATTAGCTTTTTCAAATAGTATTATAAAAATCTAGATTCTAAGAAGATATGTTTCTAGAATGTCTTATATTGCAAGAACTTTGAAACATGAAATAATTAAAAAAACAAATTAATATGTTATTCCATTTCAATACTGACTTTAGTCTTATGGTTGGAACTTTTCAAATTAGCTTTTTCAAATAGTATTATAAAAATCTAGATTCTAAGAAGATATGTTTCTAGAATGTCTTATATTGCAAGAACTTTGAAACATGAAATATATAATAGTCAAAATCTATAAAATCAAACTACATCAAATTTGTAGAACAAACTCATGGAGTTGAAGAAAAATATAATTGTAGACTTTATAAAATGTAAAATAGAGAACTACAATAGTGTGTTTTTATTCGGGTCTCAAGATTTTGTTTTATGCTATATTATAACTAGTATTGGAAAATAGGGGTTTTTCTACTATTCTAAAATAGAATAATAAAAACTAACTAGAAATAATAAAAAAAATTAACTTACAAAATAATATATCTCCTAAATTAAAACTAAGAGTTGGTTTGAAAATTTTCTAATTAGAGAATATTTAAAATCTGAATTAAAAAATTGAGTTTATAAGAGGAAATAATAGAGAGTAAGAAAGTTGGAACTACATTATCAAGATCATTGTCCAAGATAAGACTACAATACATGGATGTTCATGTGAGATGTTGTCATTTAAGTCACATGATGTAGTTTTAGTCATACAATGTCATCCTTGAAAATTCCAAAACTCATTTGCTTTTCAAGATTTGAACTTCCCTACAAAACAAGAGACAACACAAAAGCACAAAATAAAATAGGAAGATGATAGGTAACACAAAAATTATAAAAATAAAGTCACTTTTATAAAAAAAAATAATGAAAACATAAGTTTTCTTCAGTTACATAAAATAAATACTACATAGTAAATAAGAGAAAATAATTTTAAAATTCATTCAACAAGTTGTAGAAAGAAAAAATCATTCTAATTGAAATACATATAAAGTAAGTTAATAAAACTACACAATATGAATGTTTTATTTACAAACAATTACATCTTAGATACACATATAAATCAGTACTAAGTATGAACAAAAGAATTCACAAAATGTAACAAGAAATGATACAACATTGAGAATAGGTAAATCATGAAATTCTTATAAGAGATCTCTTCGTAATCGAAAATTGACACACTTTTCCACACCCCAAGAAACAAGATAAAAGAAGACACTAATTATTTTAACAAATCTTAAAGACATTTAAGATATAATTTATTCAATAAGAATATCTTTTGCATAGATCAAACATTGAGATTACAAATAATCTCAAATATATAGTTGACTTGATAAATATTAATGTTCCAAAAAATGAACATTATATAAAAACCATTCCCATGCTTGATGGATGAGATAATAAAAATTTTCATTCCTTTAAAAGGAAATATACAATACAAGAATTTATATTGAGCAAGAAATTAGGTTCCACTACCATTATTAAATATTTAAAGGTATTATGTCATACATATGTACTATAGTGTCGTAAATTGTCTCCCTTGATAATTTCACACTAGATTTTGCTCCCTCCTATGTGATTGGACCTAATAATGCTCCTCATTTATTAAATTATGCATTCCATGGCCCATTTTATTATGCATCGAGAAATCAAATGTGCAAAAATCAAGTAGGAATTTAATATTTTTCCCTTGACACATCAGATCCCAAAAAAGTGGGTCTAGACAAGGGCACCCTTAGAACCCTTGTCCCCTTAAAATGACCCCAAATTTAAGAATGTTGGGGTTGGAAATTAATTATTTGACTTTTAAATCCTAAATGTCAGCTTTTGGGATTTAATTTGCAAGAAAATATATTAATCGTATATAAATACATAGCATTTTCACCATTTTAATTCTAAGCAAGAAATTATTGAGAAAATTAATATTCCTAAAAGAATTCAAGAGCAGTGAAGAGTAGAATTATCAAGATTACTACAATATTTCAACATTAAGGCATGATGTCAAGTTTTATGTGAGTTTGTTCATGTTTATGCAAGCATTTTATTTTTGAATACTAATGCTTGTAGGTCTTCAAATCAAATCAAGCCAAATTGTAATCAAGCCTTGAAGATGATGTGCATGAATTTAGTCCCTCAAGGATATTAGATATGAGTTGTGAGTTGCAATGATTTGTTGATTCATAATTCATCTATCATTTAGCCTATATCCATCAAAAGGATAAGCTCTCTTTATTATTAATTTTTCCATTATAGAGGTAGAAATACCAACATGAGGTTTGACCAAGGAAAGCCCCTATATGGCGCAACCCTTCCTCTCTCTTTGGATGTGCAAGTTATAGATGTGAAGAAGATTGAAAGAAGATAGAGGATAATTTTTTGTTGATGCATTCAATCCCTACAAGTGGAAAAGATATGAAAAATCAATTATCTCAATAACAAACAAAAATCTCACCACAATATCCAAAAGGTAGAAGCCACATATTGGGGATGTGAGTACTATGAAATTAGATTTTAGTTTCAAATCTCTGGTCTAGGGTTCCCTAGGAACCCTTGTTCCATCAAATCAAGCTTAAATTTAAATCACAAGTGCATACATGTCTACTCTATCCATTTATGGTCATTAGTTTCTAGATTATTCATTTTGATAAATAAACTTCAAAATTTGAAGCAGAAGGAAAATAGGGTTGAGGAGTATAATGAAGAGTTTTATCAGTTAAGAATACAAGCTCTAAGTCATGTTGAAGAGGACATTGAACAAGTTTCAATATATTTAAATTGTCTATGTATATCTATTCAAGATTATATAAGTTTGATAAATATGCATAGTGTGGAGGAGGCATATTAATATGCCTTAAAGGAAGAAGAGAAGCTTAAGAGAAGGCAACAAAATAACTTTTGGGGTAGAGGTAGATTTTTACATGGTAGAGGATAGCCAAATAGTGGTAGAAGCTACCAAGGAAAGCAAGAAGAAGCAAGCACATCAAGTGTAAGAACACTAGAAAATAGAGGAAGATGAGACTTCCCTAAAGGAAGAGGAGACTACTCTCATGGAAGAGGGTCATTTGGATGAGGTAGAGGAAAAGGTTTTAGTGTTACATGTTTCCAATGTGGGGAAATGAGACATTGGGCATTTTAATGTTCACAAATCCAACATGATGGAGGAAAGGGAAAGGAGGAAAGAATGAATGTAGCACAAGCTAAAAGTAAAAAAGAAACTTCAACTAAGAATTGAGAAGGCCTCAAAGATGGAGAATCATTGATGTTGAGAAGAGTATTTTTGAATCACGACAAGGAGAAATCAGAGCCAATCCAAAGACAAAATTTATTTCAAACAAGATATAAGGCGAGTGGAAAATGTTGTAAATTTATTGTGGACAACAATAGCGCTGATCATATAATATCCATTGAAATGGTGAAAAATCTGAAATTGAAAAGAATCAAGCATCGCAATCCATATAGAGTTTCATGGTTACAAAAATAACATAATTTTTTGGTAAATGAACCATGTTTGGTAAGTTTTCAAATTGGAAACTACAAGGATGAAGTTATGTGTGACATTATGCTAATGGATGCATGTTATATTCTCTTGGGTAGACCATAGCATTTTGATAGGTGAGTTATTCATGATGGCCAATTGAATACATATGCAATCAAGAAATATGGAAAATAGTACATTCTAAAC
This sequence comes from Sequoiadendron giganteum, assembly GCA_007115665.2. NCBI lineage: Eukaryota > Viridiplantae > Streptophyta > Pinopsida > Cupressales > Cupressaceae > Sequoiadendron > Sequoiadendron giganteum. Next base: position 507,697,311 of record CM021109.1, read on the forward strand.
CCATTAAAGGTATGCTTTGTTTTCGATTTTTTTTTTAGAGAATTCAAAAAGGAGAAAACATGTTTTGTCATAGTTCCCAAGTTTGCAGTAGTTAGGGCAGCAAAGAAAGAGGATGAAATACCAAAGGAAGTTCAAGAGATTTTGGAGGACTATGCATAAACTTTAATGGAGTTTCCTAATGGATTAAAACACATGAGGAGCATTTATCATTGTATGAATTTAATTCCTGATGCAACTTTACCAAACAAGGCACCATATAGGATGTAACCAAAAGAGAATGAAGAGATAAATAGGAAAGTGCAAAAGTTACTTGATAAGGGGTTGATTATAGAAAGTTTGATTCTTTGCATTGTTCCAACAGTGTTGGAACCAAAGAAGGATGGGGACCATTGGTGAATGTGTGCGGATTCTAGAGAAATAAACAAAATCCCAATCAAATACCAACTTCCATTACCAAGAATACATGATATAATGGATTGTTTGAGTGAAGCCAAATACTTTATTAAGATTGATTTGAAGAGTGAGTACCATCAAATAAGAATAAGAGAGGGGATGAATGAAAGAGCACCTTCAAAACCAAATATGGATTATACGAATGGTTGGTGATGTTGTTTAAGTTGAAAAATGATCCAAGAACTTTTATTCATGAGATTAATGAATGAATTTTTGAAGTCATATCTTGGTAAGTTTGTGATTCTGTATTTAGATGACATTTTGATTTTTAGTAAAACAAAAGAAGAGCACTTGCAACATTTTATGGTAGTTTTGCAAAGGTTGAAAGAAGAGATGTTAATGGTGAATTTGAAAAAGTTTAGTTTCATGAAGGAAGAGTTGGTGTATTTGGGACTTGTGGTTTCTAGCAATGGTCTAAAAATGGACCTAGAAAAAGTAAAGACAATCATTGAATGGACTTCACCAAAGAGTATGTTTGAAGCAAGAAGCTTCCATGGATTAGCAAGGTTTTATAAAAAGTTCATCAAAAAATTTAGTGGTATTTGTGCACCAATTATGGAGACAATGAAAGGTAATATAAAATAATTTATTTGGACAAATTGCAACAAAGAAATTTTTTAATATTTAATGATAAAAGTGATAGAACAACCCATATTAGAATTTCTCAATTTTGGAAAAGTCTTCCAAGTTGATTGTGATGCAAGTGAGACAGTGATAGGGGGAGCTCTTAGTCAAGAGGGAAACTCAATAGCTTACTTTAGTGAAAAGCTAAATTAGGCAAAGAAAAAATACTCCATGTATGATCAAGAGTTTTATGGGTATGTGCAGGATCATGATGGGCCAAAAAGTGGTGATATCTAAGTGATATGATGGCCCATGTGGCTGGCGACTTTTTTTTTACGCAAAATTGATGAAACAAAAAGGGTTTTTAAAGGATATTCTCATATTTCCACCAATATAAATTATGTTTCACTTTGAATTTAATAAATACTTATTATTCATTTTCTATTTGAATTACGACTAAAGTCCCGATTGATAAGCTAATTGAAAAAAATCTATAGCTTTCAAATGGTATCAAACTTTTTGAATCCAAAACATGCATCAAATTATATGCTTCACATACTATAAGATTAAAAAAACAAAGAATTGAATTTCATGAAGTTTTGACAAAGTTAAGGTGGTCAGACATACAAGTTTTTATATTTTTTAAAAGTTGTAATAAAAAAATCATAATTAATTATTTACTTGGGAAAAAATTACAAAAAAACGTGCATCACATTGAGACATGAGTCCCCTAATTATATCTAAAATATTATCATTTTATTGTGGTTAGGGTGGTTAGACAGACACCTACTTCTTATTTTTTCCCTGAAATTTAAGGACTACTGCCTTGAAATTTCCAATTTTCACCAAATAGATTTTTATTTAAAAAAAATAAACCTAGTAGCTTAGAAACTACATTCAATTTGCTATAGATTTTTTTCTTACATATTTTTGAAATAATATAGATGACTTATTCAAATTTTTAAGTCAAGTTTCCTAACTCTGATTTTCTGAATTTTATTGTCACTTAAGGGCCTATTTTTTCCATGATGATCCCTCACATACCCTTATGCAATTGTGCAAGCACTAAAGAAGTGGAGATAATATTTACTACCGAAGGAGTTTGTGTTGTACATTGATCATCATGTATTTCAATTCATTAACAGTCAAGGTAAATTGAGTCAAAATCACATAAAATGGGTTGAATGTCTTCAAATCTATTCATTTTTTTTTATACATAGAAGTGGGAAATAAAATGGAGTTTTTGATTCATTGAGTTGGATATGTTTATTTTTGAATGAGTTGAGAGTAATTGTTATTGGTTTTGATTGTGTGAAAAAGATGAGATTTTAAAGAAGCTTGGGAAGCATGTAAAATTACCATTGGGTGTGATAGAAATACATGGTTGGAGTATTTTATTCAAGAGAATTTATTGTTCAAAGGGAAAAGTTTGTGTATACGTCAATCTTCCATGAGGAAGAATTTGGTGAAGGAGAAACATAGTGGGGATTTGAGTGGACATTTTGGAGTGGACAAGAAATTAGCACAACTGAATGAGATTTACTATTGGTTGGGGATGAGTGTAGATGTAATAATAATGGTGCAAGGCTATTGGATATGCCAACATGCAAAGGGAGTGAGATAAAAAATTAGATTATACCAGCCATTTCCAATACCAAAGAGACCATGGGGATGTGCTAGCATGGATTTTGTTTTAGGTTTACCATGAAAACAAAGAGGTAATGATTCTAATTTTTTTAATAGATATATTTTTAAAAATGGCTCAGGTTATACCATGTCACAAGTGTAGTGTTTCTTCCCATATAGCTACAATATTTTTCAAAGAGATAGTTCAGTTGCATGACTTGCCAAAAAGTATTATTTCAGACAAGGACACCAAGTTTGTTGGTCATTTTTTCTGTACTTTGTGGAATAAAATGGGAACAAAATTGGGATTTAGTTAAGCCTACCATCCTCAAACTGATGGTCAAACCAAAGTTGTGAACTAAATTTTGGGTAATATTTTGAGATGTTTGGTTGGGGATAAACCAAATAAGTGGGATTTAACATTGGCACAAGTAGAATTTGCATATAATAACTCCATAAATCGAAGTGTGTGAAAATTTCCATTCCAATTTGTGTATGTTTACAACCCTAGGGTTGTTGATGAGTTGAGGGATAGTGCAGATTTGAGTAGAAAGAGAGCTATAATAGAATATTTTGTTGAATACATCCATGATTTGCATAAAAAGATGAAGGAAAATTTAGAAAAGAGTGCCATCAAATATATAGAATGTTTTGATGTTTATAGGAGAGTGCAAGAATTTCAAGTTGGTGATTTGGTGATTTAGTTAAGCCTACCAACCTATAATAAATCAAAGTATAAAAGATTAGCCCATGCAAGTTTTTACAAAATTTCTCATCACATGCACCTGGGATTGAGCTTCTAATCAAAATTGATTATTTTCTAATATTTAATGTTTTAGATTTGTATAAATATCATGAGGGTGAATCATGTGGATAAAAAATTACTCTTCATTTTTTTGAATGTGCAAGACTGGATACACCAATTTCTAGAGAAGGATTTTGAGAGAATTAATTAGATCATTGATTCACACATAGCTAGAAAGAAAAGGAAGGAGTATTGGGAATATGTCATTTGTTGGAAGAACCATGCAACAGGTGAGGCTTCTTGGGTCAATGCTTTAGATTTGGTGAAGTTTGGGATTTTAGTTCCAACTTTGTTGATGTTAATGAGTTGCACACTCATTGATGTAGGAGCATCCTTGGTTCTTTGCAATCCTGCATCAACCAAAATATTTTCATTCAGTTTTGTTCTTGTTCAGTTCTTGTTCTTGTTCAAGTTGGGAAATTTGGTACATCTTCATATTTGCTCACCAGATCTTACAGATCTATATTTTCATCATGGATGTGTTCATTTTCCTTATTCCAAGATTCAACATGAATTGATCTTTTTCTAGAAATTTATCACTTTCAGATTAAGTGAATGTTTCTTGAGCCGACACTAGAATAGTTTTAAACCTAATGGCTAGTTTGATCTCTTGTGGATCTTTCTCGTAACTTGCGGATCCTTGCGAGGTGTTTTGAATTGCTAGGTGGAGTGTCCCCGACCTTAATTTTAGGTCCACACTTCACCATATGCACCCACCGAGGATAAATTCAAATTGAAGGCTGGCCTATTTCATGCATATTACATTTTCTTCATCATAGATTACAATGATCTTTGGTCGATGCGGATGATCCTAGACCCCTTGATGTGATATATATTAGTGTAACCAATCATTAGGAGTCTGATTAAGTAGAATGGAGATTCAATATGTAATATTTCAGCTCGCATTATGGAGCATATAGGAATATTGTATTTTGAGCATGTTATATCAGGCCTGTGAGTTGAATCTATAAGCATGGATGTGGCCGAATGTATGTAAATTTTTTTTATGACAATAAGAATGTTTTAATCTATATTTGCCTCCATGTTCTATGTTTCTTTCATTGTGTAACTCTTGTTGCATGGTCCAAATATTTCTCCTTGAGGACCCTTCTACCATGACTACACCAAATTGGTATCAAAGCAAGGTTCATTCCATGAGAGATCTTCAGAGTTTGCAAAGTCCTATTGAAGATTTGATGGGGGGTGGCAGACTAAGGATCCAACCTGTACCTACAAAGGACTTGTGTAAAGATGGCGGGAAGAATAAATGGTATAGGAAATGGAGTGCATGGAAATGCAGACCTAGCTATAATGGAGATGTTGAGAGAAATTTCTACTAGATTAGAAGCAATCGAAACAACCTAGAGGAGAGGTCAACTAGTTGAAGATGTGAGTGATGAAGAGGTAGAAGAAGAGGAAGAAGGGGAAAGAGAAAATCAACCTGGCCTAGATTAGGGAGAAGAGAGGTTCATAAGAGCCCTAACAAGAGTAAATACTAAACCAAATTTTAATCCACTGGATTATAATGGCAAGTTGGATTCAAATGAATTGCTTGATTGGATAATGGAGATGGAGAAGTATTTTGATTTTGAAGGTACTGTCGAAGACAAGAAGGTGAAATTTTCTTGTAAAAAGTTGAAAGGACATGCATCCTTTTGGTGGGAACATTTGAAACAGATAGGCAAAAAAGAGGAAAGGAGAGGATAAAATCATGGGATTAGATGGTAAATAAGTTAAAGATAAAGTTTATGCTTGCAGACTATCATATCATTTTGTTTTGAAAGTTGTAGAATTTTAAGCAGAAGGAGTCAAGTGTGAAAGAGTATACTTGAGGAGTTCTACAAGTTGAATATCAGATCCAAACATTTGGCAAATGAGACCGAGAAAGTCACCAAATATGTGAATGGTTTGAGGTTGTTTGTACAAGATGAGATCAGTTTGATTAGGTTAAAAAGTGTGGAGGAGGCATATCAATGTGCCCTAAAATCAGAAGAGAAGCTTCATAAAATACATGAGCAGAGATAGGGAGGAAGAGGTGGAAGATTTCAGAGAGGAAGAATTTTTATTGGAGGAGGAAGAGGATCTTTTGCAGACCGGAATAAAGATAAGGAAGTCAGTAAGAATTATATTTTTTACCATAGAGATGATGGAATCTCTTACCGAAGAGGAGGATATGGCGGTTATCAGAATGTGGGTTATAGAAAAGGTGATAGAGCATAGGAGAAAAGAGTATTCGGGGGAACTTGTTTTAAGTGTGGTGGAGGACATAGAGTATTTGAATGTAATTAGGGAGAGACAAGAAGAAAGATAGAGAACAATAGAAGAACGACCTTTGCTGAGGAGGATCGTGTTGGATCTTCTAATAAACTGGAAGAGGGAGAGGTGTTGGTGAACAAAAGAGTATTGTGTCAAAGTGAGATGGAGTAGGAACCATTGCAGAGAAATAATTTGTTATGAACTAGGTGCAAAGTAGCTGATAAATCTTGCAGAGTGATTATGGATAGTGGAAGCTCTGAGAACCTAAATTTTGAAGAAATGGTGACCAAATTGAAGCTAGAAATATTGAAACACCCAAAGCCCTATTAGATAGCATGGATTGAAGATGAGCATAAGATATTGGTAAGTGAACAATGTTTGGTAAAATTGAAGATAGGAAATTATCATGATGAAGTTTTGTGTGATATCATGCCTATGGATGTATGCCATATTTTTTTGGGAAGGCCTTGGAAATATGATAGACAGGATATTCATGATGGAAAGAAGAACATATATACCATTGTTGCAAATGGGATGAAGAAAACTTTGTTACCATTGGAGGATGTTCCTAAAGTTGAGGTTTGTATGAATGCTAGAATTTTTTTGGTTGATGGAAGGAGATTCCTGGATGGATTGAGACATGAGAACATGTGCTATGCCTTAGTTCCTAAGAAGGTTGAAGAGTTTAAGCATGTAGGAGAACAACCAGAGGAGATAAAGCAGTTGCTGGTAGAATATGAAGCTATCATTTCAGATAATGTACTTGATGGATTGTCACCTATGAGGAGTATTAGTCATTGCATGGATCTAATTCTTGGAGCTAGTTTTCCTAATAAAGAAGCACATCAAATGACACTAAAAAAAAATGAAGAATTGAATAGACAAGTGCAAGAGCTATTGAGGAAGGGTTTGATCAAAGAAAGCTTAAGTCCTTATGCAGTACCTATTGTGCTAGCACCTAAGAAGGATGGATAATGGAGGATGTGTACAGACTCTAGAGCCATAAACAAAAACATAGTGAAGTATAGATTTCCCTTGCCCTAGATGGATGAAATTATGGATTGTTTGAGTGGAGATAAATACTTTACAAAGATATATTTGAAGAGTGGATATCATCAGATCAAGATCGGAGAAGGGGATGAGTGGAATACAGTGTTCAAGACAAATGAAGGATTGTATGAGTCGTTGGTGATGCCTTTTTCACTAACAAATGCTCCAAGTACTTTCATGAGGTTGATGAATGAGGTATTGAAGAAATTATTGGGTAAGTTTGTGATTGTCTATTTGGATGACATCTTGATTTTTAGTAAGACTAGAGAAGAACATGTGTTGCATATAAGACAAGTTTTGCAGAGGTTGAGAGAAGTGAAATTGTTGATAAAAATCAAGAAGTGTAGTTTAATGAAGGAAGAATTGGTATATCTAGGATTTGTGATATATGTGAATGAAGTGGAGATGGATCTTGAGAAGGTAAGAGAAATTTTTGATTGGCCTACAATGGAAAACAATGGAGATGTAAGATCATTTCATGGATTGGCTAGTTTCTACCAAAAGTTCATTAGGAATTTCATTTCTATTTGTACTCTTATGATAGAAACAATGAGAGGAGATAAGAAATATTTTAAGTGGAAATTTAGAGCAGACCCAAGTTTTGAGTTGTTGAAATAGAAGATAACTAAGCATTCTGTGTTGGCTTTATGATACTTTAATAAGGTATTTCAAGTAGACTGTGATGCAAGTGGAAATGCAATTGGAGCAGTATTAAGTCAAGAAGGAAGACCAGTAGCTTATTTCAATAAGAAATTGAATGATGCTAGGAAAATCTATTCAGGGGATGACCAAGAGTTTTATGCCATAGTTCAAGCCTTGAAGAAGTGGAGACATTACTTGTTGCCTAAGGAGTTTGTGTTGTATACATATCATCAGGCCTTTCAATATTTGAGCAGTCAAGGTAAGTTGAATCAAAGACACATGAGATGGGTGGAATTCTTGCAAAGTTATACTTTTGTTTTGAAACATAGGAGTGCAAAGTCAAATAGAGTTGCTAATGCTTTGAATAGGAGAAGGAAATTATTGGTAGAAATGAGAGTGGAGACTTTAGGCTTTGATGAATTGAAGAACTTGTATGAGGAAGACCCAAATTTTGCAGAGCCTTGGAGGTATTGTAACAAACCAGTCTTGGAGGATAGGAGTCAGTGGTTGGATTATTTCATTCAGGAGGATATGTTGTTCAAAGAGAATCAGTTGTGTATACCCCAGATTTCAATGAGGGACAGTTTGGTGAAAGAAAAACATAGTCGAGGATTGGTAGGACACTTTGGAAATGATAAGGTAGTAGCATTGGTAAGTGATAATATCTTTTGGCCACAAATTCATAAGGATGTTAGGAAATTTGTGCAGAGTTGCAGAGTTTGTTAAGCTGCAAAAGGGAGTAGTTAGAATATTGGATTGTATAAACCTTTGATAGTTCCAAAGAGACCTTGGGAGGATATTAGCATTGATTTCATACTTGGTTTTCCAAAGGCACAGAGAGGTAATGATCCCATATTTGTGGTGGTGGATATATTTTCAAAAATGGCACATTTCATACCTTGTAAGAAGACAACAAATGTAGTACATGTAGCATACTTGTTTTTCAAGGAAGTAGTCAAATTGCATGGATTAACTAAGAGTATTGTTTCAGAAAGAGATACAAAGTTTGCTGGTTACTTTTGGAGGAAACTTTGGAAGAAGTTAAAGACATATTGAAAGTCCAGTTCTACTTTTCACCCATAGACTGATGGACAGATGGAGGTAGTAAATAGGAGTTTGAGGAATTTGCTAAGATGTTCCATTGGAGAGAAGACTAGAAGCTAGGATTTAGTCCTTGCACAAGTAGAGTTCGCTTACAATAATTCAGTGAACATGAGTACAAAAAAGACACCTTTTGAGATTATCACTGGAGTTCATCCTAGAGGTATATCAAATTTGTGAGACATCAATAAGGAAGATAAAAGGATTGTAGAAGAAGAGGAATTCATAAATCATATGAAGAAAGTGCATACTCAAGTAAAGCAACAATTGAAAGATATGAACCAGAAGTATAAGGAGCGAGCATATGAAAAGAGGAGACATAAGGACTTCAAATTTGGAGATGAAGTGATGGTGTATTTGAGGAAGGAAAGATTCCCATTTGGCACTTACAATAAGCTCAAAATGAAGAATTTTGGACCCTATAAGATTTTGAAGAAATTTGATTCAGGAATTGCATATGAAGTAGAGTTACCAGATGACATGGGTATATCACCTATATTCAACATTGTAGATCTACATTAGTACCATGAATTAGAATTTAGTGAAGACAATAAATAAAAATTGGAGAAATAGCTTCCTAAACAAAAATCAGATGAGATAGAAGAGATTTTGGATGTCAGAGATGGGACAAAAATGCATGGAAGGCAGTATAAAGAGTATCTTGTGAAGTGGAAAGATAGACTAGTGGAGGATTCTTCTTGGATTTCTCAGGCTGAGGTTAGATCGTATTGGTTTTCCTTTGGCCCCAAAAAAGTGAGGGACTCACTTTTCAAATAACCCTAGATGTCTGATGTAGGAGCATCCTTAGTCCTTTGTAATCTTGCATCAACCAAAAATATTTTCATTCAGTTTTTTTCTTGTTTAGATCTTGTTCTTGTTCAAGTTGGAAGATTCGGTACATCTTAATATTTTCTCACCAAATCTCGCAGATCCATATTTTCATTGTGGACATGTTCATTTTCCTTATTCCAAGATTTCAGCACGATTGGATCTTTTTCTGGAAAGTTATCACTTTCAGATTAAGTGATAGTTTCTTGAGCTGACACCAGAATAGTTTCAAACCTAATGGCTAGTTTGATCTCTTATGGATCTTTCCTGTAAATTTTGGATCCTTGCGAGGTGTCTCAAATTTCTCTGTGGAGTGTCCTCGACCTTAATTTTAGGTCCACACTTCATCATATGCACCTGTCGAGGAGAAATTCAAATTGAAGGCCAACCTATTTCATGCACATTATATTTTCTTCATCGGATATTGTAATGATCTTTAGCCAATGTGGATGATCCTAGACCCTTGGATGTGATATAAATCATTATAACCGATCATTAGGAGTCTAATTAAGTAGATTGGAGATTTGATATGTAAGATTTCAGCTCACATTAATGAGAATATAGGAATATTATATTTTGAGCATGTTATATCAAGCCTGTGAGCCAAATTTGTAAGCCCAAATGTGGCTGACTATATGTAAACAAAAATTATGATAATAAGAATGTTTTAATCTGCATTTTCCTCCATGTTCTATGTTGCTTCCATTGTGTAACTCTTGTTGCACGATGTAGGTAGTTCTCCTTGAGGACCCTCCTACCGTGACTACACCACTCATGGAACATTTTTGTACCTGTGGGGTCTGTGCAAGATCATGGGGGTCCAAAAAGTGGCGATGTGGAAAAAAAGGAATTTTTAAAATTGATCAAAAATATGAAAATCCACTTTGAATTTTTCTAGGCTTGAGTATAAAGTACATGGTGCCATAGAAAACACCAAACCTAAATAAATATCCATTTCATTTAGGTTGGTTTTTTTTATTTTGTCGAGTTCGAGACCCAACCTCCATATGTTATGCATGAACGTTGTTTGTATTATATAATATATAATATTTAAATATATTATTGTAATAAAATATATTATATAATAATATAATATTTTGTATTATAATAATGTATTATATGTATTATCATATATTGTATTATATTAAAAATATAATATAATATAATATATTATTATATAATTAAACTAAAGGAAATTGGGTGCTCCACCTTTTAGGAGATGGAACACAAGGAAAAGAGGAACCTATTTGACTCTTTGTTCATTAGGAAACCAAGATCCCTAAACCAAGTGACTCAATTGAGGGAAGGAGAACAAAGGGTGGTTTCCTTGGGTGTGATTAAAAAAGGGGTTCACCACTAAGGAAATTCTTAGAAAGAAGGAAATGCAAACATGAATAAACTAAACCCTAGAAAATTAGAATATGAAATCAGATAGCAAAACAAAAATATACAAAAAAAGTACCTAGAGGATCAAAGATGACTAAATAAAATCTGAAAACTCAAAAATTTGTTGTTTCTAATATGCACTGGGACTCATACGCTAGACTAGGTGATTTAGTCCTACTACTGGAATCTGGGAAAAATATAGAATCTTCAAATGACAAATCATGATCTATCAAAAACTGCTGAAAAGGGATATACTGGGACTCCTACACCCAAGGTGGCAATTTAGTCTCAATACTAGGGTTTGGATGAAACTTTTGTATCCTCTAGTGACCTTTCATAGCTTTCGCCTTGTCTGAACTATGAGTCTGAAAGATTGAATTGCGAGTTGTAGGTGAGTTTTTGTGAAGATAACAACTTTGACAACTTTCTTCAATCTTGCAACTTTGTTTTCAAAGGATCTTCAAGCTCCAAATCACCTAGATCTACAATCACATATGAAGCGGGGAAAATTTTGTTCTGTTGGGAATATGGGTTTGCCTTGGTCAAACCCCATTTTTGTAATCAAACCTTGAGATGAAATGAAATAAAATGAAAGAATGTTGAATGAACAATATGCAATGTTGCAGCTCACCAAACCTTTGATATAAATTCTACAAACTTGTGTGAAATGACTCCAATAGATGTGAATCTTGACTCTTGATTTTGATATGACATAATGTCTTTGAAATGCTTGCTTGAATCATGAAAACCTACATCACAAATGTTAGCTCAAAAACACACATGATGCATGATGACTTTGACATGGTACTTGAATCTTGAATGCTGCTCCAAATGCTTGATGATTGGCTCTTGAATGCTCTTGTAAGATTTCTCTCTTGAAAATCTTAGGTGAAATTATGTGAAATAATATTGTATTTATACTTGTTTATGCCAAATTTCTTGAAATTATAATACTACAAGTCAACATCAGATCTAGGAAAATAAAACCCTACTAAGAATTGAATTCGAAATAGGTCGAAGCTAAAGAAGGAATCATACACTAGTTGGGGTGTATGAGTCCTTGTAGCTTAAGCTTGGGACACAAACTTCAAGAAATGTCAAGTTCAATGCAATATTCAAGATTAGTCCCCGAAATCTATGTGGGACCTATACACCCAAGGTGGTGTATGAGTCTCAAATCACTAGATCTAGAGTACACAACATAAAAACATGAATTATGATTAGTCATTTAATAAATGTTGGGATTATCCTTAGAGAAATGCATTAAATAAGGTTTGTGGATGAAAAATAGGACCAAATAATGCATAACTAAACCCAATTTTAGCAAGGAGGGCCTAAAAAAGTGTGAAAATGTAAAAGGATACATTTTTCTACATTACATTTTGTAACACCCCACCATGGAACCCAAGAACAACACAAAAAGTAACTAGATAATTGAAAAATGTTTTTTAAAAGACATTCGATGACAACACAAGTACAAAGTAAAAATATACACACATGTTCTCAAGGTTCTATGACAATGCTACTTAAACATTCACAAGTAGAAACATCACATTGCAAACCAAAGGCATAAAAATGTATAAGGATTAATCATACAAAAAATGAATGATCTAATTACATAATCATAAAGTAGCCAAGTTACATATTCTAGTTACAACTAGTGAGACTATAAAAAATCTTGTTTCATCATTATAATTTCACAATATGTTCACAGATACACTTCAGAAATGTATACAATAAAGATGAAGATTATATCACATTTTTCAACCTTATTCATGACCACGCTTAGTGTCCAACTCATCGAACAATGTAAAATCAAGAACTTGTCCTGAGATCAATACCATCCACGTACTGCAACACCTACAAGGGAACCCAATGGAGGATAAAGCATGTTCCTCCAAACTATGTGGTACTCGAAAGTCCACCCCCCATGCTAGGAGATAATATCAGGTCCACAAGGATAAGCAAATATGAAGACAAAACATAACATCACATGGCTTGATGTACACATTACAACATAACAATGTCAAAACCACATAATTACAAACAAAGTTCCCAAATCCAACAACATAACAAAAGGTAACTCTACACAAAAGGCCACATAACATGCATCACGAAAAGAGTGTCATCACATAGTTTACTTTAGGTTACCCTAGTGAATATTCTTAGACTACTGACCCTCATACTAAGTTACCCTGGCAATCTCTATTGATTCTCGGACCCTAAACAAACTCATGTGGAATCGAATTACCTTTCAAGAAGACAAAGTAGACAATCATGCCATTGCAGGGCATCTCAACATATCCTTAATCTTTATAAGCACTAAGGTATAAGGTGAGGTAATCAAATTATCTAAATTATTAATGAACACTACCCAACCCCTAATATATTCATTAAGGTTTTCACTGAATTATCAACTTCCAATAGGTTACCCTGGTTACCTCTTAGGGTTCCGACCCCTATTGAAAGCCACTCTCCCCAATAACATAACTCATAAATAATTACAAGGATAACCATCATGCACATTACACAAATCCATGAATGAACACATCTCAATCATGACACAAACCATTTAACATACAAGATACCATCAAAGTTACATTAATCCATGCATTGCTAAATCCCAAACCAAGTCATTGCAATTGACTCATTAAAGTATAAACACAATAAACTTTACAAAACAAGTTTCCTTTCCTAACCTCTGGAAGATTTAAAAACTCCATAACATAAAAGTACACTTTTTTAATAATTAACAAACATAATATTACCTAACTCAAACATTAATCAATCTTCGTAAACTTAAGGTTCGTAAAAGATAATACATTGACATAATAAGATGTCTTATATCTTTTCTATTTTATCAAAATAATATAAAATCTTTACATTTAATAACCTACCATTTAAAAACCAATCAAATTATGATATATATATATATATATACTTGTATATCAATTTAATTAAATATTACAAATATGGGTTTTATTTCCATTATTATTAAGCTCCATTATAACTTCTATATAAAACACTTATGCTTTCCTATATATATATATATACCGGACTAATAAACAAAGCTCGATTTAAAACCAATACAAGGCTTAAATTTACAATACTATCCTAATTTATATATATCTATTTAAAATGTATATGTATATTATGTACAATTATGAACATATCCATATATATAAAGATGAAATACACAGCTGAAATATACTAATTTACTATGGACAACCTGCAGTCAAGGGATGCCGACACAAGCTATAGACTTGCATGTCTTCGAAGAAAGAAAATATGTTCACATGTCACTTTCAGTCCAACTACAGATCTCTTCCTATGACATAGGATACTAATTAAGGTGAATTTCATGCATTTAAATGATGTGATTTAGTAAATACATGCATTTGAATGTGCGAATATAACCAGGTATTACGAGCATTTATATATGCAAAATAAACAAACAATACTTGCATCTAAACAAGCGGCATAAATAGGAATTACATGCATTGACTTATGTGAATTCAACAAGTGATACATGCATTCTAGGGTGCGATAGATATAAGATAATAAAAAAAAGCTCCAGGTAAGTGCGGTTCTACCAGCTACCAAATTACATGGTGCCGAGCTAAGAGAAGCAGAGGTTACAATAAAACAAAGCACAGACTCATCAAAGAAGCCGATACACAAGCACCTAGAAAATAAACTAGAACCAAAGGTTGAGGTAAATGAAGGAGAATCCAAAAAATCCAAGGCAACCTATGATCTGGTAAAGGAGATGACTAATGCAAAATAGTGCTGGCAATACCAAATAGAACTTCCAAGATTAAAAAATAAATAAACTACAAAAAATAATAATGCGCGACATTTGTATTAGAGATGGACATACAAGAACAATGCTAGCGACACAAAACAAAACTTGCAAGGCAAGAATGAATGATGAGACAACAAGAAGATTAGCCGTACGAATCTTCCATACCATCCCCTAAGATGGTTTCCAAACGAAAAAAGAGAATTTTAACAGGAATTCTCATTCATGTAGCCACCATAAAGAGTGTTACAAACCAATAAGATGGAGTGAACTCTGTAAACAAGAATAGTTTGAATGTTCCAGATGTCGGATTGATGCAATTACATGCCAACATAATTTTTATTATGGCTAAATCATTTAGAATTCAGGGATTCAAAGCACATTATCTATGAGGTACAAATAATAAAATATCATGGATGATCTGAAGCAAAGAAACTATCGAATTTCAAGAGTTACATAATGAAAAAAAATTATGAGATTCAGTTTCATCAATTTCATTACAGCTAGCTTTATAAAATAGCTTTCATTTCTATAAAAAAATTCTTTGATTATTCAAAACTGATCAATAACAATTTTGTTTTTAATGTTTGTGCAGAAGATTCAACAAGAAAATTCTACATAAGGAAAATCAAATACCACAAGTGACATTCAAAAGTTACCATTCAAGAAAATGCAAAACAAAGAAGAAAACTTGGATAATATTCTCGAATTCCGTCATGGATTGAAGCAAAAATAAAAAAATCTGCAACTCTTTATTTTCTGAAATGCACAAATCTTTCAAATTCGTTATCTCCAAACTTTTTCAATCGAAACACAGAGAAGAAGCTTTTCCCCAAAAACTGTCATGAAAACTTTTCTTTTTCCAGAACCAAAAATGATAATTGTCGTGAACAACTTTTCATAAACAAAGCTTTTAATTCATTTTCAATTAACTCACAATCACAAAGCTTAACTAACTATCAACATGCAAACAAGATTGATCAAATAGTTCCATTTAAGCAATTTTCCAAGATAACACTTTCTAACTCCAAGTCTAGATTTTCAGATATTTATGCATAAACTATTGAAAACAATTCTTTAATATTATCTACTTTTCAAACATTTAAATTTGCACATTAGAATTTAATAAATATCTATTATTCAAAATTAATAATAACATTTATTTAAATACCTTATTTAATTAATTCAATTAGTCAAACTTTTTAAAGCAACAATCATTTGAATTTAACATTTCAATAAAATTACACTAAATCAAATAACTTATTAATAACCATATATAACTAATTAATAATTTAATTTTCTATCATGATGAAAACATGAATGACATGATGAAAATGAACGGCGAAAAACAACGGGTGACAATCGGATAATCGTCCTATTAGGGAATGATGGCCAAAGAAGGACCTAACATTATCTCTAAAACAACATGTTTCCATTGGGTCATGGTATGCTCAAACCTGACAAAGCAGGTGGAGTCGATGCCTAATACCTGCAAATTGCATAAAACAACACTATCAAACATATATGCATAAATCAACAATTACATCATGAAAGAGAGTCGCAACATAGTAGGGTACTCACAAGTGAGTAATACTACACTATCTCCTTCACCAAGACTAACACACAATAATACATCATCATAAACACACTAAAGCTCCAAAATGGCATAAAACCATAAAAAATAATGTTCATCATAAGTTCTCCATACCAACATAATCAGATAATGAATAATGTCATCAATGTATCATCACAAAATATAAAACTAATATAGTATGTGTGTTGTAACTGAAATAAAGAATGAAATCCAAAAATAGCTAAAATGACTAGCAACCGAACATAAACAAATTGAAAAAAATAGTAGCAACAGGAGGGATACTACATCCTTCCCCCTAAGATAAGGCTTACTCCTAGAAGCCTGCAAGTTGATATGGATAAAACTCACTCATGCATGTTTCATCCTCCCAAGTAGATGATGCCTCATCACTAGGATCCCACTAGACCCTCACCTAATCAACGTCTTGACCCTTGAGGGTGAGCCTCCTATGCTGAAGAATGCCCACGGGCTGCAAAACTAGCTACCCATCCTCTACCTCTAATGTATTCCAATCAAACATATGTGAAATATTAGGATGATAAGGCCTAAGAATACAAACATGGAATACATCATGAATGCACGACAAACTGGGTGGTAAAGCAAGGCGATATGTTATAGGACCAATCCTCTCCAAAATATCAAATGGTCCAACAAAATGAGGTGTGAGCTTAGAGACTTTTCCATAACAGATCAAACTCTTCTGTGAATGCACCTAAAGAAATACCCTATTGCCAATTGAAAAAATGACGATCCACTCTATGCGCATCAACATGCCTCTTCCTGTCCTATGCCACCACCAAGTGCTATTTGATGGAATCAACATGTTGCTCCATATCTTGAAGCATCTCAGGTCCAAGTAGAACTTTATCCTCAAGTTGATCCCAATTCAATGGAGTCTGGAAAGGATGCCCATACAATGTATGAAAAGGAGGCATACCTATGGAACTACGATACCCATTATGATAGGCGAACTCCACTAAGTAAAGATAATCTTCCCAGTGTGACTGCTAATCAATTATGTACATCCTGATCATATCCTCAATAATTTGGTTGACCCTCTCGGTTTGACCATTGGTCTCGAGATGATAAGCTGAACTAAAATTTAATAGAGTACCTAAGGCATGCTGCAAGGATGTCCATAATGCTGATGTAAACACAAGATCTCTATTTGAAATGATTCTATGAGGAGCTTTGTGTAATCGAGCAATATCCTCCATGAATATCTTTGCCACAAAAGAGGCATTATAGGATGAATGAATCAAAGAAAAATGTGCTACCTTAGTCAACCTATCAATAGTAACCATAATAGCATCATGTTGATGAGATGACATAGGTAAACCTACAATGAAGTCCAATGATATGATATCCCACTTCTATTCAGGAACAAGATGTGGCTGCAATAGTCCTGCAGGATGATAATGCTTGGCCTTAACTCTCTGGCACTCAAGACATCTTGAAATAAAATCACCGATATCACGCTTCATCCTAGGCAATAAGTACGATTGTCAAAGGTCTACATGCATCTTCTTAACACTAGGATGAGATGAATAAGGTGCTCAATGTGCCTATGACATAATCAGTGTGAAGACCTTTTGCATGTGGTACATAGATACAACCCAAATGACACAATGAACAATTTGAATCGAGAGTATATCCTATAAATCTAGCCTCCAAGGTTCTACTTGATCCCAACTCCATCTTCACCTCCTGATACAGTCTGTCTGTACGAAGTGCTACTAAAATTTGGCTCCTCAAATCAACTCCAAGAGTCATGGTAGAAAGCTCATGCCTTCGTTGACTAAGAGCATCAACCACTACGTTCTCCTTCCCCTAGATAAATTTCACCTCAAAGTCATACCCGCATAAGAGCTCCATCCACTGTCTCTGCCTAGAATTCAAATTAGGTTGCATGAAAATATATTGTAGACTATGGTGATTGCTGTGAAGTTCAAAACAATGCCCCAACAAGAAATGTCTCCACTGAACCAGAGCATGAACAACTGCAACTAACTCCAAATCATCAGTAGGATAGTTCAATTTATGATCCTTGAGTTTGCAAGACTCAAAGGCAATCAAATGACCATCCTGCATCAACATGACTCCTAAACCCTCCAAAGAAACATCAGTGCAAATGACAAAGTCCTTAGTAGGATCAAGAACAACTAAGATAAGCACACTCATCAAATTTTCCTTGAGTGTTTAAAAATCCAACTGACACAGTTCTGACTAATTAAATTTATTCCTTTTCCTCCGAAGAGAAGTAATGGGATGAGCAATCCTTGAAAACCCCTGAACAAACCATCTGTAATACTCGAAAATACCCATAAAACTATGAACCTCAGGTACATTGGTAGGCATGGGCCAATGAATGATGGCTTGGATCTTCAAAGGATCCACAACAATACCCTCTCTAGAGATAAGATGACCAAGGTATTTCACCTTATTTTGGAAAAACTCACACTTCACCAAATTTGTGAATAGTTGATTCTCTCTCAAGTACATCAATCCCTATCTCATATGCTCTTTTTTCTCCTTCATATCTCTCAAATAGATCAGAATATCTTTGAGAAAAATCAAAACAAAATGATCAATATATGTGTGGAAAACACCATTCATGAAATTCATGAAAATAGATGGTGTATTTATTAACCCAAACGGTACATTGTGAACTCATAGTGCCCATAGCGAGTTTGAAATGTCATTTTATGAATGTCCGCTTCTGAAATGTGGAACTGATTGTAACCTGATTTCAAATCAATTTTAGAGAACATGTTATCCCCTTTGATCTGATCAAAGAGATCATCGATTTTAGGCAAGGTATATCGATTCTTAACCATCACTTTGTTCAATTGATGATAATCGATGCACAATCTGAGAGATTCATCCTTCTTCTTCACGAAGATGATAGGTTCTCCCCAAGGAGAAACACTTGAACATATAAAACCCTTAGCCAAAAGTTCCTCCAATTGCAAACCAAATATGTTGGTCATTGACCAAATCCTAATATATCTCTCATAAGACACTTCCTCGAATGTTACCTTGTTGACCACATGAAAAGAAACCAGTACCTCTGCCACTCGAAGGTGCATTTTGTTGAAATGCACAAGACAACTGAGTGAGGAGGGTGAATCGGTTGTATCAAATCTCTTCACTTTTAAACTCAGTCTTTTCACCTTAACTTCAATCTATTATTATGTGTAAACATGAAATACAAATAACAAAAAGAGAACACTAGAGACACCAGATTTACGTGGAAAACCCAATTAGAGAAAAACCATAGTGAGGATTAACTCATAATATAGTAGTAATGCAATACCGAATACAAAGGCTCACTACCCAAATACAAAGGTTCACTACCCACATTAAGGTCTCACTACCTTGAGAAGGACTCACTGTCCAAAAAGGAGGCTCACTGCTTATAGAAAAACAAAAAGATATAAATGAAGTTCCAAAGTTTTCGGTCGCTGACCAAATCCTGATGTATCTCTCATAGGACACTTCCTTGCAATGTCACCCTACTGAACACATGAAAAACAACCAGTACATCTGCCAAAACTTCTTCCACCCGAAGGTGCATTATTTTGAAATGCACAAGACCAGTAAGAGGGGGGGTGAATCAGTTGTATCAAATCTCTTCACTTTTAAACTCTGTATTTTCACCTTAACTTCAATCTATTATTAAGTGTAAACATGGAATGCAAATCACAAAAAGAGAACACCGGCGACACCAAATTTACATGGAAAACCCAATTAGGGAAAAACCACGATGAGGATTAACTCACAATATAGTAGTAATGCAATATTGGATACAAAGGCTCACTACCCAAATTAAGGTCTCACTGCCCTGAGAAGGACTCACTGTCCAGAAAGGAGGCTCACTACCTATAGAAAAACAAAAAGATATAAATGAAGATCCACCACTAGGGTTCCACACATTCGCAACTTGATCAAAAAATTGTAGATACCATCAGCTCACTACATTCAAGAATCTAACTCCTTAAAGTACCATTGGCTTAATTCACACATCTACTCTCTAATTTTTGAAATTTCTCGTACACTTCACTCTCTTGTTCAATTCGTGGATTGATGGATATGAAATTTTCTACAACTTAACTTACTTTTATACCATCTTCAACCTTAAGAACATTCTCCAAGGTTGGCTTATACAATTTCATTTATAAATTCAAACCAGGTTAGCTACTCAACATTCTTCCAGTGGATAGGAATGAGAGAGGACCAATTACATATTTAACTTAGGACCCAAATAAAATTTTGAAGCTCACACACTTTCTCAATTTGATGCAAAAACAAAATGTAATGTGTAAACACTAGATTGGTCAAACCTAATGAAAAAACTAATGATCTTTGAAGTATGAACATCTCCAACAAGATAATCACACATGGATCACTCAACATGCTTCAACAATCATTTCACAATCTCTTAGAATACCTCAAATACATTTGAAATAATTACAACCAACTTCATTTTCAGAGAACTCTTCACTAGTCCATCTGAACTAGCTAGTAAAATAGAAGAGCTCTGGAGCAGATCTTTCAGAGTGGCAAACCACAAGAAATTTTTTCAGAACACAAAAACCATAAAAAATAGTCATCTCCCAGATCTGAAAGATCTGAAACCAAATATCAGGAGACTGCGGAGCCAAAATATTTCTTCCAGTCCATAAACAAATAATTCTGGCAAACTAGTTCACACACCGGTCAACATATCCTCTACTCTTCAACAACTCAGAAGCTGAAGCTCAATATACATGATTCATTAAAGCTTATGAACACACATACAAATCCACATAGGCATAGGATCATCATAGGATAAATGCACACCACAATACCAGAGCATGCTCAGAACACACTTTTAATTTTTCTTTCACTATTTCTCAATTTTTGTCAAAAGTAGTTAGAAAATACACAAATTTGTGTTGATATCAATGAAAAAACTAATGACAACACCACCAATCACATCCATACTTGCAACACTATCCCCCTTTTTCATTGATGGCAACACATGATGTGAAAAACCATCAAAGACATCATACATGATTTTTAGAAGTAACAACCTGCCAAGCATAAAATTTTCACATGATTCTCTCTCCCCCTTTGACATTAATGGCAAAGGAAATTATTTCCATATAAAGATTTGTTCACTCCCCCTAAGGAGTACACCCACATCACATATTGCAACAATGCACTTCACTACTCCCCCTGAGGAGTAGACCACAATGATCAGTCTAGAATAAAGAGTCTGTGAATCCACTGGATTGATGAACCTTCATGTGAACTTAGTTCAATGAAGGAGGGGAAGTAACCCCCAACTTCCCTCTGAGATACTCGAAAGTATCCTTCAGAAGGGCCTTAGTGAATATGTCTGAAACTTGTTCTTTGGTAGATACATATTCAAGTCTAACTTAATTCCTCAATACCTTCTCCCTAAAAAATTGATACTTGATATATATATGTTTTTCTTCTGGAATGCATCATTGGATTATTTGAAATTTTTATAGCACTTGTATTGTCACAAAATATAGAGATAGGTTCATCAATTACCATAATTATGTCCATCAAAGTTTGCTTCATCCAAAGTACCAGTGTACAATAGGATGTTGCTGCAATGTATTATGCTTCTACAATGGATAAAGAAGCTAAATCTTGTTTCTTTCTCAACCATGAAACCAATCTCACTCCAAGGAAGAATGCACCACCACTTGTACTCTTCTGATCATCTACACAACCAACCCCGTTTGCATCAATGTAGGCATTCAATGTGAAATCACTGTCCTTTGAATACTACAACCCATAGTCTCGAGTTCCTTTAAGATATCTAAATATCTTCTTTATAGTTGTAACATGTGCTTCCTTCGGTTCTACTTGATATCAAGTCTAGTAGCAGTAAGATACGACAGTCCACCAATCATGGATCTGTACATGTTCTGATCAACTTTAGTAGATTCATCATCCTTACTTAGCTTACATCTAGTTACCATGAGGGTACAAACCAGTTTGGAGTCATTCATTCCAAACTTCTTTAACAATTCCTTAACATACTTAGATTTTGAAACAAATATCTCTTTGTTAGTTTGATTTACTTGAAGTCCAAGGAAGAAATACAGTTGACCAATCATAGACATTTCAAATTATTTTTGCATCTCTTCAGCAAACATCTTACACATACCTTCATTTCCTCCAACGATGATGTCATCGACATCCACCACAATTATTAGAATCTTGTATTTCTCAACCTTGAAGTAAAGATTGTTGTCTACGGACCCTTTGTTGAATCCTTTCTTTGTTAGGTATTTATCCAATCTAGCATACAAAGCTTTGGGAGATTGCTTTAGTCCATATAGTAACTTCTTTAGTTTACAAACCATGTCTGGTTTGTTTGATAGTTGAAAACCTTTTGGTTATTCGATATACACTTCTTCTTCCAATTTTCCATTCAGAAATGTAGATTTGACATCCATCTCATATACTTTGAATTATTTATGAGCTATGAATTCCAAGAACATCTGAATGGATTCCATTCTAGCTACACATGCAAAGTTTTCCACAAAATCTATTCCTTCAACCTATGAATATCCTTTACATACAAGTCTTTCTTGATTCCTTACCACTTCAACATCTTCATTTAGCTTGTTTCTGAATACCCATTTTGAACCAATTACGTTCTTGTTTGCAGGTCTAGGGACTATTTCACATGTCTCATTCTTCTCTATCTGTTGTAGTTCCTATTTCATTTCTCTAACCAAACTTTCATCATCGCATGTTTCATTTATAGTCTTAGGTTCTATCTTAGAAAGTAGACACAAATTGACCTCAACCACTTTGCTTCTCTTCTTCACTTCTTCACTTTTTTATCCAATTATATGTTCCTCTAGATGATTTTTCTGAACATATCTAGGAGCCTTAGGTGTAGGTTCCAAAGTTTCTTCCTACTCATCACTTTGTTCTTTCTCTTCCTTTTCTTCTTCTTGTATTTGAACATAGATTGGATCATAAGGTTCAAATTTAGTTATTTCCACTAGTCTATACATAGCTTCATCAACATGTACATTGGTACTTTAAATTATTTTCATTAGTCTCTTGTTAAAAAATATGTAAGCCTTACTATTATTTGAATATCCAAGGAAAATTCCTTCATCACATCTAGCATCAAACTTTCCAAGATTTTCTTCATCTCTTCTAAGAAACAAAACATTGACCATCTCCACTTTTAAGTTGATAGATGTTTCCATGAGTTCTTCTTCCAACTACAACCATAGTTTCAGATCCTTTCTTGATCTCACACATGTTATCCTAAAACACAAGCTTAAAACCTTTGTTGCACATTTTTCCAACACTTAAGAGATTATAGATTTAACACTTTACATAAAAAACAACTTCGGTATTATTTTTTCCATCAAATCTAATTGTTCATTTTCCAACAATCTTAGCACTAGAATCATCCCCAAAAATAACTATTCCTCCATCATACTTCTCAAGTTTAGTAAACTTA
Source organism: Sequoiadendron giganteum (assembly GCA_007115665.2). NCBI lineage: Eukaryota > Viridiplantae > Streptophyta > Pinopsida > Cupressales > Cupressaceae > Sequoiadendron > Sequoiadendron giganteum. Next base: position 507,720,928 of record CM021109.1, read on the forward strand.
CTCTTATCTCTAGTCATATGATTTAAACATCCACTATCAATCAACAGAAAGTCTTCATCTTGTCTAGCATGAAAAGCAGTTACTAGAGTACTTTCTGATTCATCCTTCTTAGACTCTGGACCAGGTTTTTTTGCAGATATTCCATGGTTAGTAGGTACAACTTTATTTTCCAAAGCTAGAAACAAACATTCATCATTATTTTCCTCAAGGTCATATTCATCATAAAAATTTCTGCATCTTCCTTAACATAATATAGCTTCTTGAACTTCCTATCCTTTTTATCCTTGTAATTATCATTATTATCCTTATTCTTCTTTTGTGTATCTCTATTAGGACATATTGATGCATAATGACCAATATTTCCACAATTGAAACACTCAAAGGGAAACTTACCTTTGTATATACTAGTACCTTTCTTCAATCTCCTTGTGAAGTTTTCTTCGAAGTCTTTTGAATCTTCCTCATCCAAATCATCTTCTATCTTCAATGCTTTAAATTATGAGATTGGGATATTATTGGAATACAATAGAGAATGACTCATATTTCTTCATCAAGAAATGTTGACAGTTCTAGCTACATAGAGACTTGATACACGCGCCAACATAGGAGCTCTGACCGATAACTTCACCATGGCCCTCTACTTAATGGAGACTTGACCTCATAGGTAAGATACACCCTCCATCCTCCAATGACCATAAGTTCATCATAACCACAACCAAATACTTCACCAAGTGGATTGAGGGTATTCCTATGACCTATATTACCGACACACAAATTTCCAAGTTTATCCTAAACTACATAATTTGTGGGTATGGTGTTCCTCAATCCATCATCACGGATAATAGCCATCCATTCAAAAACCAAGAAATTTTCCATCTCTGTGAAGAATTCCATATCCAACACCAATTTTCCACTCCATATTATCCACAAGGTAATGGCCAAGCAGTGGCGTCTAACAAAACAATCATCAAAATCCTCAAAAAGACTATCAATGATGTTGGTCATGATTGGCATTTACAACTAAATCCCGCCTTATGGGCTTATCGAAAAAGTATCTGTACTCCCACCAGCACCACTCCATACTCCTTGGTATTTGGTTCTGAAGTTATCTTACCTATTGAGGTTGAAATTCCTTCCCTAAGGGTATCTTTGAAAGGTCATATTGATGATGAAGAGTACCATGTGTCATGATTACATGAGTTAGAATTCCTAGACGAACAACGACAAAAGGCACTAGAACATCTTCAAGCATATCAAAATCATCTTTGTCGCAGCTATAACAAGAAAGTTTTGAATCAAAATTTTGACATTGGTGACTTGGTCTTAGTGGAGAACCCAAAAAATCAAGCTGAAAGAGAAAAACCAGCCAAGTTTGAACCAAACTAGTTAGGGCCTTATATTGTTACATAAGTCTTTGGATCAGGAGCATATCGACTCTCAACTCCTGAAGGAGGACCACTTTTGTCACCAATCAACAACCTTCATTTGAATAGATTCTATGCATAGCTTCTGAGAACCTTGTCTTAATCATTAAAAATACAAAAGAAAATAGAAAAACAAAAAAAATTGTCACCTTGATGAAAACCTGACAAATAGGCATCTTTGTAACACCAAAAAAATTAAAAAATCAATAAAATAGTAAAGATAAATAATTCGTCCAATAGTGAAAACCACTTCGGTGGTGCTTTGGATAAGTACTATGGTGAAAACATGGCAAATAGGCACCATGTGTAGTCAACCTCGCTCCTTCATCTACCATCATTCTAATTAGACATTTCCACCGTCACCCATAATAAAAGGTTGTCCTATCCATGACTTGGAATGATTGACATCAAGTCCACTCCATCTCTTCAATCCATCCTATAGGTCTTATATTCGACTGGGGGCTAATCCTCGACTTGTCATTTGGACCTTTCACTTACTAAAGTATCCTGAAAAAAACTCAAAACATCAGAAAATGTCCTGATAAAACTCAAAAAGATCATAAAATGTCCTGAAAAAGTCCAAAAACATCATAAAACTCCAAAAGACAAAAAAATTCAAAAATATATAAAAAAATCTCCAAAAAAAGAGTTAGAGTAAGTTGTGTCAAGTCAGTCATAGACATAGTCAAACTATGTGGCCTCTGTGACTGGACGTAGGCGGGGCCATCACTTGATGCGCCCCCGAGGCATTAGGTCTGTCTTTCAAGGTTTTTCACATATCACACACATCAAATCATGACTCATTCTTTGTACATGTCAAATTCATTGGTCTTGTCAAACTACGAAGTCTCTATGTGTATAATGTAGGCAAGGACATCAATCAATGAGCCCCCGAGGCTACACTAGGTCAGTCCATTAGGGTTTATCACATTCATTATCACACATGTTGCATATCATCAGGTTATGCACATATTTATCGATCATTTCAATCAGTCAAAGTTAGTCAAACTATGAGGTCTCTACATGTATAATGTAGGAAAGGCCATCAATCGATGAGCCCGCAAGGCCACACTAGGTTAGTCCTTTAGGGTACATCATCTCAGTCAACATAAGTCTTACATTGTCAACACACACACAGAGTATTCAAAAAATCAAGATAAGTCACGCATCAACAAGCCAAAACATGTCAACAATGTCATCAAGTTAGACCAAACAAATTGCCAATACAATCAAACTTATGTCTTATACAAGATGTGTCTTTCTTGACAATGAACATTATCAATCATCATAGCCTTATGCAGCTTGTCGGATCAATGGCATCAGGCTCAACGTCTTATATGGTACGTGTCTATCTAAAACTAGGCTTCATCATGCCTTACAAAGATAGTCACAAAGTTGAAACTAGACTCAACTTCTTGTACAATATGTGTCATCCCTCACATCAAGCTATGCCAAACAATCAAATTATCAAACAAACAACAATAGATCAAATTTTGGCAAATATTTCTATTGGATTTTTTACTTTTTATGGCTTATTTGGTTTTATCTTATTGGCTTTGTCTTTGAGACCGATTGCTAGCTTTCTCGATGATGTCCCATGAAGGATTTAAAGAAGCAAGGATGTTTTAGGACTATTTTTCTTTGACTGTTGTTTGTAGACTATCTTTTAAATTGGTTTTCATGTCAAAAAACTAGTTTCCTCAAGGATGTCCAATGAAGGATTTGAGGAGCAATAATGTATCCTGACTTTGTCTTTTTTTCGTTGATTGTTGTCTGTGGTTTGTCTTGACAAAGAGACTGGGGCAATTTGGCCCTTAGTATGCATCTAGACACTCCTTGTCTGTGATTGTCTATTTTTGCAAGTGGATGACTTTGTACACCATGGTCTATCTCATATCATGGTGTGTACTATCCATTTGTGTCATGTCCCACCCAATGATGTTTTAATTCAAGGATTAGTTTATCGTTGGCAAAATATTGAAGATTATACATTATACTAATACCCATTTTCCAATCCTAACATTTCAAACAATCCACGCTAGCATTGCTTCTATCTTGCATAATGACAGAGTCCTATGACACACAAAAAAAATAGATAATTTTCATATGCATACATTTTTTAGTACACCATAAATTTATGTTACATTTCAAACAAACAAAATAATATGCATATCCATTGCATTTAGATAATCATGACATACATGCATTTACCAATTACAATATTGTGTAAATTATACTTACATCCACATGGCATTATAAATAATAACATCATATTTCAACTAGTTGGCATAAGCATATAATATATTCATCACATGTGTCAATACTATGCATCCATCATCATATAAAATAAAAATATCATCATATAAATACATCTGCATAGGAAATGAAACATCATAGAGTAAACATCATAATCCATAACATGTATATACATCATCTAGAAAATTGTATAATCATATAGAAATAAACTACATCATCATTTAGAACAACTGCAAATCATAAGAATCACTACCAAAAATGATATATATATATCGCTCAAAATCAGATGTGTCACAGTACGATGTTAGAATGTATCAATAAAAAGGGAGCTCGCAAGCTCTATGATCAAAGTATAATGCCTACAAAAACAAACATGTCACTGTCCAATACTCCCATTGCTCCCATCTAGAGTGTGAGGGAGAGACTACCGATGATGCACTCTCTCTGCTAAAGGAGGCCTATCATATCGTCCTATCCTAGGTGGACCCACCACATCATCTATGCTCTAGGTTCAGCTATGAGACCTATTCTGAGAACTGCCACTATGTGCCTATGAATAACTAGGAGCTCTCCTCTCAAGTGGAACCTTTGCCTCATAAAGATCTCTATAATATCTCTCCTGATCCCTAGCTCTGACTAACTCTCATGAAAAGGCAGTAGCAAGCCCAGTACATAAAGCCCTCAACTTAATAAATTGGCCCTCTATCTCCTATTGTCTGATGATTGCCCGATCTCTATCTAGAAGGGCACTATCCCTCTCCATCTACATAACATCTAACTTTGCAATCACAACCCTAATCCTCAACTCCAAGGCCTCTACTCGAGCTTGCAAATTTGTATCATTGTCTCTAGGAGCCTCTGCATCCTATCATCGTCTCTCCCCCCATCTCTACATCCCAGTCCTCCACAATCCTCTCCCAGAGCTCCCTCTGCTGCTCCCCCATCACATTCTCCTCCTCCTCATCCACACCATAACTAGCCAAAAATTTGAGGACATCAATCTCCATATCATCCCTCCTAGCCTCCTTCTCGACTGTGTCCTCAGCTATGTTAGGACTCAAAAATGCAGGTTTAAACCATGAGAGGTTACCAAGATATCACAACGTTTATGGCTAACGTAAATAGGCCAAATAGTGAATTTGAACCTTCTACTCTTTAGGCTCTCCTAAACCTAGGCGAGTAAACCTATATAAATGAGGCAGACTTAAATTATATGCTTCCTACTTGAGCAATCTATCCACAATGGAAATTGGAAGTGGAGAGATCAAATCTTAATAACTACTCCTACTGCATAAATTGAAAGTATTTATGTATGATTCTTTTATGAAATTTATTTTCTAGGGTATGATAGATCAGTGCTTTCTATCCACATGGATAATGGAGTCAAAATTCAAGAATGATATGTGTTTCCCTATTTATGGCTTGACTCAAGTTGCTAGGCACTTTGGAAAATGAGGTACTATGACTGGCATAAAACTTCACTAAATTTATCACTTGCATAAATTGTGTTGGAATATTTATTTAGTAGGTTATTCTTCAATTATCCAAAAGAAATCCTTAATCACTGTGATTTACTCAAAATAATTTAAATCTGACTTGTAGACACCCATTAATTAAATCACTCAAAATGAAAATGCATTTTGATAAATCAGGAATATACTTGATATACTGATTTAAATGATCAAAAGACCTCAAGTTGGAGACAACTAGATAAAGAATACAAATAATTGCATCACAAAAACTGAACACCAAAAAAGATTTCATTTGTTTAAAGTATTATCTCCATTGCTTTGCTTCAAAAAAGTCTATACATTATATGCATCCCCAAGTTTTTATTTTCTACTATTTTCTAACTGTTCTCACTTCTCACCCTTATTATGTCTCGAACTCATGCTTTTATACATTTTAGAGAACCTTTCTTGTACTGTTTGGTTTTTGTTCTATTCACATTCTCATGAGAAGAAAAAGGTCACGTCATTTGATAATGAAAATAAAACATAACCGAAAGATATTAACAATACTAAATCAATATGGCTCTTTACCAGATTACCTCATGCCTTCATTTTCACTACCATGATACTGCGGTGTGATTTTATGTTATTCCTCTATATACCACCCTACCACGATCTGTCTTCTGCCTCCCCACAGATTCGCGGTGACTTTCCCTTCACTGTCATCTCCACCGCTCTACTGTGGGCATTGTTCAGACCTACTATGGTATAGCAGTCTCTTCTTTGTTCTACTCCTCTTGTGCATATCGCTCTACCATGGGCTATCATTCCTCTCCATGTAGTTTGGAGGTTTGTTTGTCACGGTCTTCTCATCCTACAGCTCTACCATGAGCTTCATTTCTCTCTTTAGCGGTACCGCGACATGGTCTTCTTTGGCCTTCTACCACTCTACCGCGGGCTCCTCATCGACCCTCTGCGGTATGGAGGTTGTCTCCAACTATAAAACCCAACCGCGGGCTCTATTATGTCCCTTCGCGGTATAGCGGTTGTCTTCTTTTGTCATCACTGCATTCCTTCCACCGCTCTACCATGGTCAAACCTTTCCCTCTACATAGTATGGTGGTATCGGCCAAGACTATTCTCCCTACCACTCTACCGTGGTCTAAGATCAAACCCTCTATGGTATGGCAATGAAAGGCTACCTTAACTATTGTTAACCACCATACTGTGAACCATTTTGCAAAGGACTAGGGTAAGGAGGTAAGAGGTGAGGGCTATGAAGGCCAAAAATGTGGCAGCGATATGGCAGTAAAAAATGGTTTTGGCTTCATGGATGATGGTAGAATGATTTTTTCATAAAAAAGATAGAAAAATATTGGGTTCAAATGGATAAAAGCCTTTAGAATTTTAACAAAAATTATGGTTCTAACATGCTACATTCTCTCCCTGAATCTCTACCTCTCCTCCACCGCCAAGATCTAACATGGGTATATCCTCACCCTCACCCTTTGCCTCATGAATAGGTGATAGTCCACCTCCTTGACCACCTCTCCTCCCTCATTGACCACATCAACCACCTCTACCACCTCCACCACCCCTGCCATCATCACTGCCTCCTTTACCACCCCTGCCTCCAATCCTACCTCCACACTAACCCCTAGGCCCTGTCCCCCATCTCTCAACTGGAGCTGGTTGATTTGTATTTGTATATGGAATAGGACGGTTCTTTTTCCACCAAACATCATATGTTGTTATAGTACCGGGATCTACTACCCCACCCCTCCATCCCCATTGCATAGGTTGTAGAGCCTGAATGTCTGCCTCTACTGTAGCTACAAGAATCATGGGCCCCACAATGGAACCTCTCTAGAAGATCAATCAAACTCAACTCACCCTTGAGGCTTGTCCTGTTTGTCTCTGAATTGTCTCAAAACTCAGTCAGGAAGGTGCCTCTCAATAATGTGAACACTGGACACTGTCCTCTCAATCAAATACCGATTTTGTCAAAAAAATGGCAAGTGCCTATCCTCATATGACCATTAACCACAATACATATATGGTATCCAAGTAAATTGAACCAGAGTATCTAAAGCATGCCTCTAATAACTAGTATCACCAAAATGACTCTGCGTAATGTTTCTTACATAACGAAAAATATAAGGTGATCTAGCATCCTGATCAGAAGTAACTGGGGGATAGAACACAACAATGTGTTCCCACGCCCAGACCATAAGAAGGGTGGTACCACAGCTCATCGGTTGTTCATCTCTATAAGCTATTTCATGTAGATTAAAATACAACATGGCCAGTAAACATGGCCCCCATGCATAAACAACCTCTCGCTCTAACATACCTACTAGCATCTCCCCCCACCCAATAGGAAATCCATGACCTCGATGGTCAGGAAGAACTATATCCACAATCAATGTACATAGCATACAATCAATGCACTCATATCTCTTTGCTAGTACATGCCATATAATCTCATAGTGCTCAATGTTGAGCTGCCTAATATCATCATATACATAAAATCTAGTAATCTCACTATATCCTGTTTGGGTATCATACATCACCCTCTCACCTCTAATAGGAAATCTCAGGATCCTATAGACGTCCTCTAATGTGACTATTGCCTCTCTAGTAGGAAAATGAAAAGGGGAGGTCTCATAATGCCACCTCGCATAAAGTGCAGTCAACATACCTCTATTTTCCCAAATGGTGGGAGTAGTATAGACATGGTGCAAACCCAATCTCCAGATCAGCCGTGTCTCGACACTCTATAAGTCATCTTAAAGCTCATATGTCATCGGTTGTGAATCTCAGGTGTACATCAGATCTAATACACCCTTCCATGGCATCAAATACTATGTGTCAGCAAATAGAACATTCATCTTTGCATGACAAATTTTTTCAAGAGATTGATAGTCAAATGCGCCGCTTCAGTGTCAAATGTGGTGCACAATCTCAAATGTGTCATTCACTTTTTCATATGTGGTGAAAAATATCCAATGTGTCACATATGCATTCATATGCATTGCAACATTCCAAATGCGTCACAAAATCACAAAACCCACCTATTAGATAAATGCGTCAATTTTTTTTCAATTAGGATTCACTTATTTCTACCTATCCTAACATGCAAATGTGATGCACAAATACAACTGCGACACATAACACTACATGCGACATTGGAAAATTCAAATGTGGGGAAATTATTCAAGTGTCATGCAACCTAAATCACATGTGTTGATATCCTAAACATGACCTAAATGACCTAGACGTATTTTTAAATATGCATCATTCTGTGAGCACATGTGTTGTGTATGAACATATATGCATTGATTGTCAAATGATGCATCTGGAAATTAAATTTTAAATCCCAAGAAAATTGTGAAAAAAAATATTTAAAAATATGGATCAAGGGTACATACTGGGGGTCCTGCATCGGGGGGGTGTTTGAATGTTCGGATGCGGTATCCGCGATGCTTAGTGTATGGTATGGATGACATGTTCACTGCAGGGTCATAACTCAAATCAAGGATTTTCAATTGTTTAGGGTGCAAATGAATTGGTTTTCACCCCAAATCCTATTTATACCTAGGGTTTTGGATGGTTTTTCTCAAACCTTTTGTACTGGACGCATAATTTCCCAACTTTCAACATCCATTTCTTTTCCAAATCACTTCAAAATCAATTTCTTTCACCACCATTGAACTTTTGATTATCAAATTACCTAATCGAGACAATTTCCAATTTTTTTCAAAAATTGTCATTTTTCTCGAGGGGGCATACCCTAACCTATTTCATACTGGGGCATGACATGGACATGATTTAAATAACTTTTTTTTGACACAATGTGATAAACAACATTGTATTGAAGAGGAGCAAACTGTAGATACTGAAAATTGGTCTAGACCTGCGAGTATCATTTTTGACATATTTCTAATATTCATGGTCACAATTACATAATGATAATTATTTTCTAAAATCACCTATCCTCTATTAAATAAATAACTTTAATTATTTAATTAATTTATTCTTATCTTTATTTCAATCCTAATTAATTAAATAAATGTTATTTATTTAATTGTGTTGCTAATTAATTAATCCCCTTTCTAAATTAAATAAATTATTATTTAATTTACCCTTTATCACATTTCCAACTATAATTAAATATTCATTTCAAATTATTTAATTATTCAATAACCTTTTCGATAGTCAATTAAATAAATCTTTATTTATTTAATTAAAACTTTGAATTCTGAATGTTGAATTAAATAATCATTTAATTCATAAATATTGTTATTCTTTGAATATTCCTCTGATTAGATAATCGCTTAGTTATCTAATTATTCATTAGTCAGTTATCTCATGATTTATTCTTGATGAACAAACTTTTTTCTTTAATTAGTTAGTCATATTCTTCTACGTGCAAGTTATTATTAATTAAATAAATTTATTTAATTAAATAATTCATTCGTGTGTTCAAACACAATGTTTATGCTTTACCTTTCACATGCAATTCTTATTCTTCCAATTTTCGAATAGTCTCAACATCATATTAAATTATTATTTAATTTAATCTCTATCATGCAAAAATTTTCACTCATGTTGTAACTGACACAAATCTTTATTGCATGGCATTCATCAATCTCAATCGTCGATCTCTCTTTCGAATCTGAGTCGATCATTCGAAAACCAATTTTCTATAAATTGACCTGACATTCATTATTATTCCTCCTCCCAAAATATTTAGACTTTAGGAAGCCTATAATCTTTGATATTTTGCTAAGTCAATATTCAATATGCCATAATTGCATACTTAAGAAATCTGAGGGCAACTATTGTACAAATGGAAAAATGGAGAAGTGCAATCAAGATCGTTCAAATGAGTATATAGATGTTCAGTGAGATTGTTTTATTTGTGGTTTTTTTAATTTATTTGTTCTTTTTTGTTAAACATAGGATTAGATTAAGTTCTTTTGTTTGTTTATAGCTAGCGATCTAGTTTGAGTCTTATTTCTAGCGTTTATAGTTGTTTTAGTCTTCTTCTGATATCTTGTAAATTTTCTCATCTCAAATGTAGTCAAGACACAAAATAGATGCTCGTTAGTAAATGTCTTTGAATCATATTGTTCTTCAAGTGTAGATACTTTTTCACTATAATTTTTTGGTAAGGTCATCAAGATCTTTTCAATTATATCTTCATCTGACATGGTACCACCTTGATTCTTCATTTTTGTTGCTATAAGTTAAACTCTCTGATAATAGCTTGCAATGTCTTCTCCATCTTCCATTCTCAAGTTCTCAAATTTTCTCTTAGCAATTAGTTTCCTTGACAACTTTACTGTATCATTCCCTTCATAAATGTCTTTCAACTTTTTCCATACTTCATGAGTAGTAGGCAGAGAAATAACTTTTGTTCTTTTAGTTTTAGATAAAGCATTGAAGATAGAAAACCTTGCTCTTTAATTTTCTTCATAAGCTGCAACTATTGGATGTTGTGGTTGTGTTGCTAATATGTGGTTGTCATTGATGTCAACACTATTAGCATTGATGATTCTAAAGGCTGTATATGTCGAGGATATTGAGAAAATTAGAATAAATATCTTGCAGGTAGTCTGTGACGCTGTGTTGATCAGAATGCTAGAAAGTTCTATAAGTTGGTAATTAGAGGTCGCGCATTAAAGGGTTTGTTCCTAAGCCTATCTAATATGTTTTCCAGAAGTATCAATGGTACGCATCAAGATTGGAGCGAGTTATGATTTTTTGAGTTCCTATAGTTACTTTGTTATGGTAGTAGGTGTTTTTGGAAGAAGAGTGATTTTTTGGTAAATTAAGTATTACGTATGCTACTGTGATGTTCAATGATGTTTCTAGATCATGTTCTATCATTTTGGTACGTCCACGTTGATTGGTGTGCTTGTGATCAAATACTTTCCTTTGTGTGTGAAGTTTTCATGTTCTTGGCCGACATAATGGTGGTAGCGTGTTGCGGATCCTTTTGGATTAATTTATTATTGTTTGACATGTTCGAGGATGCTGATTTAGGTCCTCATTATGTTGTGATAGACTTAGGTTGGTGTATATTGATATTTTTTCATGAATTGGGCTGACAGTTTGTAATTCATTTACTATTATTTTGTGGCCGACTGAGTTGTTGATAAAAATTCATGTAGCAAATATATAAGAGTGATTGTTTCTTCATTTTGAAGTGTGTGTGGGGTATGCTCAGTGAATGTATGTGAAGTGTATGTGCAAATAAAGATCATATCATTCGATGCCAGAGTAGAGTGTGAACAATATTGAGCGAAGTGTGAAGAAGTGTTTATGTGCCTAACCAGAACTTTCATTAGGCTTTTGAAGAAGCTAATTTCTCAGTTCAACCTCATCAAATGGATTTAATATGACTTTTTTATGTAAGGAAGTGAGCCTTCCCTTTGAGCAGTGAGCTCTAGGAAGTGTGTCTAAATGCATGTGCATTCCTTATTCATTTTTCATTATATTTCTAACAGGGTATAATCTTGTGGACTAACATCCACCATGGTATTTCCTCTAACAAGGTTTCCACGTATAAAATCTTGGTGTTCATGTGTTTCTAATGTGTTGTTGATTCATGCTTTCACTATTAATTATCAAATCTGAGATTAAAGGTTGATAAAGGTTAAATAAGTTTAAATTCTGTAACAACTAATTCACCTCCCATCTTAGTTGTTTATCCTTGTTTTTCCAACAATTGGTATCAGAGCAGGTTCCTTTGAAGAATTTTAACATCTTGAGGTGATTCGAGATGGAATCTTACAAGAAGGATAGTCCCAAATTCGATGGCACAAATTACTTTTTGTGGAAAGTCAAAATGGAGTGTCATTTGAAGTGCATTGGTGAACCCTTCTAGAACATTACAAAAATAGATATAATATTCCTCAGAATGGTCCCTCTACTCCTAATGAGATCAAAGAAGCTGAAACTAATATCAAGGCTATAGAAGCATTGCTAAGTGATTTGACAAATTTAGAGATGACAAATGTGATAGGTCTGAAGACAACACATGAGATTCGGAAGAAATTAGAGACACTATATGAAGGAGATGCTCAAGTGAAGATTATTAAACTAACAAGTCTGAAAGGAAAGTGGGAGAACTTGAAGAGGAGTGAAGATGAAAACATTGTTTATTTCATGTAGAAGGTAAATGAACTAGTGATAGGTATTAGATGTGCTAGTGGAGTCATGGAAGAAGATGAGATTGTGGCTAAATTTCTCAGATCAGTTCCTACTTTCTACAAAATGAAAGCTCATGCTATTGAAGAACTCGGAACGATAAAAAATGTACAAGAGACATGCTGATTAGTAAACTAGATGCCTTTGAGTTAAGTGAATTTGGTGAGTCTATTCCTAAGACATAATCTACATTTAAAGCTACTATATCCAGAAAAAGACAACAAATATATGATCCGGGAGAAATCTCCAGAAAGACATTCAAGTATGAAGATGAGATGAGACAGATTGAAGATGAAGAAAGAGAGCTAGAAGAGCTAGAAGCATTGATTGTGAAAAGAGAATCTAGAGGACATGATAAGTACAAAGGAAAGATGCCTATTAAATGTTTATGTTGAATAAGATAGGTCATTTCACATCAAGGTTTCCTAAAAGAGTTTCTAAGTATAAACCTGACAAGTCTAGATTTCAAAATAAATGTTATTATGTTGAAGAAGGTGTTATTGATGATGAATTTTATAAATAAATTGGAAATGAAGATGGATGGGTATTCATTGCTATCAAGGAAAATAGTATGGTGTCCACTCAAGCTGCTAGCAATTAGAATATTGAGAAAGATCTTCCAGCCAAAATTGATGAAAATGATGAATGGGTGATTGAGAATAGATGCTCACATCATATGATTGGTGACAAAAGAAAGTTTCTAAGCTTGGAGAAGTATGACAATGGTGTTGTAATATTTGGAGATAACAATGTCGGTGTGATTTGTGGCAGAGGCACTATTTCTCTTGGTGGTAAATACAATGCTGATGATGTCCTTTATGTTGAAGGATTGAAACATAATTTGTTGAGTGTTGGACAAATGGTAGAAAAGGGATACAATCTTCAGTTCAAAGATGGTAAGTGTTGGATTTTGGGAAGCTCTGGAAATGTAATTGCTTCAAGTACAAAGACAAGAGGTAATATTTTTCACGTAAGTGTTGCTACTGAAAGTTGTCTGATTTCTCAAGTTGATGCAAGTTGGTTATGGAATGGGAGGCTCTGTCATGTGAATTTTGATAACATTTTCAAAGTAAGCTCCACTCAAGTAGTCAGAGATCTACCTAAGTTAGTGAAGCCTACTAACACTGTATGCAAGGAATGCCAGATGGGAAAGCAAACAAGGATTTATTTTCAGAGAAAACAACATCATTCTAATGGAGTATTAGAGTTGGTTCATATTGATCTATGTGGTCCATCTAGAATCAAAAGTCTACAAGGAGAAAGGTGGGTATGTGCAGGATCATGATGGGCTAGAAATTGGTGATATGTAAGTGATATGATGGCCCATGTGGCTGACGATTTTTTTTTACCCAAAATTGATGAAACGAAAAGTGTTTTTAAAGGACATTCTCAACTTTCAACAAATATAAATTATGCTTTACTTTTAATTTAATAAATAATTATTATCCATTTTCTATTTGAATTACGACTAAAGTTCAGATTGATAGGTTGATCGAAAAACATCTATATCTTTCAAATGGTATCACATTTTTTGAATCTGAAACATGTGTCACATTCTATGCTTCACATAATATAGGATTAAAAAAAAGAAAATTAAATTTCATGAAGTTTTGACCAAGTTAAGGTGGTCAGACATACAAGTTTTTATATTTTTTAAAAGTTGTAATAAAATAATCATAATTAATTATTTACTTAGAGAAAAATTATAAAAAAATATGTATCACATTGGGGCATGAGTCCTCTACTTATATCTAAAATATTATAAAAATATATTGTCATTTTATTGTGGTTAGGGTGGTTATACAGACATCTACTTCTTATTTTTTCCCTAAAATTTAATTACTATTGCATTGAAATTTCAAATTTTCACCAAATAGATTTTTTTTAAAAAAAAAAAAAACCTAGTAGTTTAGAAACTACATTCAATTTTCTATAGATTCTATTCTTACATATTTTTGAAATAATATAGATAAATTATTCAAATTTTTACGTCAAGTTGCCTAACACTGATTTTTTTGAATTTTATTGCCACTTAAGGGCCTATTTTTTCCACGATGATCCTACACATACCCAAGTACTTTATGTTGATCATTGATGATTACTCTAGGATGATATGGGCTACTTTCTTGAGAGAAAACATGAAGCTCTAGAAAAATTCAGATGTTTCAAAGCCATGGCAGAAAATGAGACAGGTTTGAAGGTCAAATGCTTAAGATCAGACAAAGGTGGTGAATTCACTTCTCGAGAGTTCAATACATTTTGTGAAGAGCATGGAATCAAAAGATACTTATCTGCTCCTTGGACCCCTCAACAGAACATAGTTGTTGAAAGGAAGAATAGAACAATTCTAGATGTTTCTAGAACTATGATGTTGGAAGGTAATATACCTCATATCTACTAGAGAGAAGTTTTAAGCACTGTTGTATACACTATCAACTAGGTAAATGTTAATGGTAATTTTGGTAAGACTCCTTTTGAGCTATGGCTTGGTTATAAGCCTACTACTAAATATTTCAAAATCTTTGGAAGTAGATGTTATATTAAGAGAGGTGAAGATGTTGGCATGTTTGATGCTAGAAGTGATGAAGGAATCTTTCTGGGTTACTCTACTAAGAGCAAGGCATATCGGTGCTACAATAGAAGGTTGAAGAAAATGGTTGAAAGTGCAAATGTAAGAGTTGATAAAGACACTGTTAGATCATCCAAATATTGTGGATATGACTTAGATAATCAACAAGATAGTACAAATAATGGAAAGAATGTGCATACACAGAATCAAGTTCAAATTATTTTGGTTAATAAAGAGAATCATGATGGAGAAGCTAGTGGAAGTGCAGAAGAGAGAACAAAAGAACCAGAAGTCAAAAAGAATCCCAAAGTCCCAAGGTATGTAAATCTAAATCAATCTGAGATTCAGATTATAGGAGACAAGAACAAAGGTGTACAGACTAGAAGAATTGCAAAAGAATATTACCTGATTTCCAAAACTGAGCCTAGTAATATCGATGAAGCATGTAAAGATGAATATTGGATGGAAGCAATGAAGGAAGAACTAATGCAAATAGAGAAAAATGATACATGGATTCTTGTTCCAAGACCTCATGGTAAAAATGTGATTGGAACCAAATGGGTCTTTCAGAATAAGTTGAATGAACAAGGTGAAGTGGTCAGAAATAAAGCAAGAATGGTAAGTAAAGGATAATTACAGATGGAAGGTATTGATTTTGAAGAAACCTTTGCCCTTGTTGCTAGAATTAAAGCTGTAAGGTTATTTCTTTCTTATGCTACTTTCAAGAAGTACAAAGTCTATCAAATGGATGCAAAGTCAACATTCCTAAATGGTGAGTTAGAAGAAGAAGTTTATGTTGAGAAACCAGATGGATTTCAACTAACTAATGAAAAAGACATGGTTTGCTAATTGAAGAAAGCACTATATGGACTCAAACAAGCCCCTAGAGCTTGGTATGTAAGACTGTATAAATACTTGTTAAAGCTTGGATTCAATAAAGGTAGTACTGACAAAAAATTGTATTTCAAGATGGATCAGGATAAAGAGTTAATTATTGAAGTCTTTGTTGATGCCATTATTTTTGAAGGTGATGATGACTTATGCATGAAGTTTTTTGATGAAATGAAAAGTGTATTTGAGATGTCAATGATAGGAGAGCTGAAATTATTTGTAGGATTGCAAATTACTCAGTTAGATGATGGTATTTTCATATTTCAATCCAAATATGTAAGAGAGTTACTGAAAAAGTTTGGCATGGAAGACTCAAAACCAGTTGGTACACCCATGGTAACCAAATGTAATTTAACACAAAATGATGATTCTCCTAAAGATAATCAAACAAGTTATAGGTCAATAATTGGTGGATTGCTATATTTGAATTAGACTAGACCAAAAATTATGAATGTTGTATGTATGGTTGCTAGATATCAAGCTAATCCAAAGGAATCACATGTGACTGCAATAAAGAGAATTTTTCAGATACTTGAAAGGAATAGTTGATTTTGGTCTTTGGTATCCTAAGGATAATGATCTTACTCTAAATGTCTTTACAGATGTAGATTGGGCAAGAGATGTAGATGACAAGAAAAGTACAAGTGGTGGTACATTATTCTTAGGAAAGAAGTTTGTGTCTTAGCTAAGTAAAAAGTAGAATTCCATTTCCTTATCTACTATTGAGGCAGAATATAATGTTGCTTCAAATAGTTGCACTCAAGTATTATGGATGAAATCGATGTTGGGAGAAATAAAAATTGAGTATAATGAGCCTATTGCTATATTTTGTGATAACTCAAGTTCCATAAAAAATTCCAAGAATCCGACATTACATTCAAAGACAAAACATATATCTATCAAGTATCACTTTTTGAGAGACAAAGTGAGTGATAAATAAGTTAGATTGGAATATGTGCCCACTAAGGAACAAATTGTAGATATCTTTACTAAACCGTTTCCTAAGGATACTTTTGAGTATCTTAGAGGCAATTTAGGGGTGATTTTCCATCCTAATCTAAACTAAGATGCAAGTCTTTGCATCAATTCATGCACTTAATGTGAGATCTTGTTTCAGATTGATGTTGTGGTGGTTTCTACTCAGGGGGAGTAGTCAGATGATTTAGATGATATGTGGTTCAAAGCTTGTGTAGCTTTACCATTGATGTCAAAGCGAGAGAAGTGTAATGTGAAAAACCTTGTAAAATCTAAGGGAGAGAAATGTAGAACAAAGGGGAGAAGAACATTGTGTGCAAAGTTAGTTGTGTTGATGGTATTTTCCCCATCATATGTTTCCATCAATGCCAAAGGGGGAGATTGTTGGATGTTGTGGTCGTGTTTCTGATATGTGGTTCTCATTGATGTCAACACTATTAGCACTAATTATTTTGAAGGTTGTATATGTCAAGGATATTGAGAAAATTAGAATGAATATGTTGTAGGCAGTTTGTGAAGTTGTGTTGATTAGAATGGTGGAAAGTTCAGTAAGTTGGTAATCAAAGGTTGTGCATCAAAGGGTTTGTTGTTGAGCCTATCTAGTATGTTTTCCAAAAGTATTAGTGGTACACATCAAGATTGGAGTGAGTTATGAGTTTTTGAGTTCCTATAGTTACTATGTTACTATAGCAGGTGTTTTTAGAAGAAGTGAATGCATTTCTGGTAAATCAAGTATTGTGTATGCTATTGTGATGTTCAGTGATGTTTCTAGATTGTGCTATATCATTTTGGTATATTCGTGTTGATCGATGTGCTCATGATCAAATATTTTCCTTTGTGTGTTCGAATTTTTCATGTTCTTAGCCGACATGATGGTGGTAATTTGTTGTGGATCCTTATGGATTAATTTCTTATTGTTTTGCATGTTCAAGGATGTTGATTTAGGTCCTCATTATGTTGTGTCTGATTTAGATGGCGCGCATTGAGATTTTTTCATGAATTAGGCTGACAGTTCGTAATTCATTTATTATTATTTTGTGGTCGATAGAGTTGTTGATGTAAATTCATGTAGCAGATATATAAGAGTGATTATTTCTTCATTTTGAAGTGTGTGCGGGGTATGCTCAGTGAATGTATGTGAAGTGTATGTGCAAATAAAGATCAGATCATTTGATTTTAGAGCGAAGTGTGAAGAAGATTGAGTGAAGTGTGAAGAAGTGTTTTTGTGTCTAACCACAACTGTCATCAGGCTTTTAAAGAAGTTAATTTGTCATTTCAACCTCATCAGATGGATTTAATATAATTTTTCTATGTAAGGTAGTGATCCTTCCCTTTGAGAAGTGAGCTCGAGGTAGTGTGCATGAATGCATGTGCTTTCCTTATTCATATTTCATTATACTTCTAACAAGGTATAATCTTGTGGACTAACGTCCACCGTGGTTTTTCTCCTAACAAGGTTTCCATGTATAAAATCTTGGCATTCATATGTTTTTGATGTGTTGTTGATTCATGCTTTCACTAATAATTATCAAATCTGAGATTAAAGGTTGATAAAGGTTAAATAACTTTAAATTATATAACAACTTATTCACCCCCCTCTTAGTTGTTGATCCTTGTTTTTCCAACAACAACCTCATCAATTGTGGAAGGACCAGCTGCTGTATCACATACTTTGTCTCCACATATTTACAGGTGTTGAAATTAAGTGAAATCAGATAAATTCTCATCTCCTCTTTCTAGCCACTGCAATCAGCTCCATCAAACATAGGAAGCTGCAACTTGTTCACCATTTGATCTACCTCAAGTTGTTAAGCTTTTCACCAAGGAACCAGAGCTTTGATACCAATTGTTGAAATGCACAAGACAATTGAGAGGGGGGGTGAATCAGTTGTATCAAATATTTTCACTTTTAAACTCAGTATTTTCACCTTAGCTTCAATCTATTAATAAGTGTAAACATGAAATGAAATAACAGAATGTGAACCCCAGAGACACTAGATTTACGTGGAAAACCCAATGAGGAAAAATCCATGATGAGGATTAACTCACAATATAGTAGTAATGAAATACTAGATACAAAGGCTCACTTCCTATAGAAAAATAAAAAGATATAAATGAAGATCCACCACTAAGGTTCCACACATTCGCAACGTAATCATAAAATTGTAGATACCATCAACTCACTGCATTTAGGAATCTAACACCTTAAAGTAATGTTGCCTTAATTTGCTCTTCTACTCTATGCTTTTCATGCTTTCTCACACACTTCACTCACTTTTTAAATTCATGGATTGATAGATATGAAATTCACTACAAATTAACTTTCTTTTATACCATCTTCAACCTTAGGAACATTCTCCAAGTTCGGCTATACAATTTCATTTACAAATTCAAACTAGGTCGGATACTCAAAATTTCTGTGGTGGATAAGAATGAGAGAGGACCAATTACATATTTAATTTAGGACCCAAATAACATTTTGAAGCTCGCACATGCTTTCTCCAATAAATGCAAAAAACCAAATGTAACATGTGAACACTAGATCGACCAAACCTAATGAAAACACCAATGATCTTTGAAGTACGTGCATCTCCAACAAGATAATCACATGTGGATAACTCAACATGCTTCACCAATCATTTCACCATCTCTAAGAACATTTCAAATACATTCACAACAATTACAACTAGCTTCATTTTCAAAGAACTCTTCACCAGATCTTCTAGAGTGCCAAACCACAAGAAATTTTATTAGAACATAGAAACCATTATAAATAGTCATCTCCTAGATCCACAAGATTTGAAACAAAATATCAAGAGACTGCAGAGCCAAACCATTTCTCCTAGTCCACAAACAAATAGTTATGGCAAACTAGTTCACACATAGGTGAACATATCTTCTACTCTTCATCAACTCAGAAGCTGAAACTCAGTATATATGATTCATTAAAGCTTATGAAAACACCTAGAGATCCACATAGGCATAGGATCATCATAGGAGAAATGCGGACCACAATATGAGAGCTACCTTAGAACACACTTTTAATCCTGCTTTCATTATTTCTCATTTTTTCTCAAAAGAAGTTGACAAATACATAAATTTGTGTTGACATGAATGAAAACACCACCATTCACATCCATATTTGCAAAAATATCCCCCTTTCTCATTGATGGAAACAGATGATGTGAAAAAACATCAAAGACATCATACATGATTTTTAGAAGTGACAACTTGGCAAGCATAAATTTTTTAGATGATTCTCTCTCCCCCTTTGACATCAATGGGAAAGGAAATTATTTCTAGATAAAGCTTTGTTCACTCACCCTAAGGAGTACACCCATATCACATACTGCAAAAATGCACTTCACTACTCCCCTTGAGGAGTAGACCACAACCATTAGTCTAGAATAAAGAGTCCATGAATCCATTGGACTGATGCACCTTCATGTGCACTTAATTCAAAGGAGGGGTAGTAACCCCCAACTTCCCTCTAAGATACTCAAAAGTATCTGGAAGGTCCTTAGTGAATATGTTTGCAACTTGTTCTTTGGTAGGTACATATTCAAGTCTAACTTCATTCCTTAATACCTTCTCCCTCAAATAGTGATACTTGATAGATATATGCTTTATTCTGGAATGCATCATTGGATTCTTTGAAATGTTTATAGAACTTGTATTGTCACAAAATATAGACATAGGTTCATCACTTACCATACCTATGTCCATAAAAAAATTCTTCATTTAAAGTAACTATGTACAACAAGATGCTACTGCAATATATTTTTCTTCTGTAGTGGATAAAGAAACTGAATCCTATTTCTTGCTCAACCATGAAACTAAACTCCCTCCAAGGAAGAATCCACCACCACTGGTACTCTTTTGATCATCTATACTACCAGCTCACTCTACATTAGTGTAGGCATTCAATGTGAAATCATTGTCCTTTGAATACCATAGTCCATAGTTTGAAGCTCCTTTAAGATATCTGAATATTCTCTTTACAATTGTAACATGTGCTTCCTTTGGTTTTTCTTGAAATCTTGCAACTAAACATATTGCATGCATGATATCAGGTCTAGTAGCAGTAAGATACAATAGTCCACCAATCATGGATCTGTACATGCTCTGATCAACTTTAGTAGATTCATCATCCTTACTCAGCTTACATCCAGTTATGATGGGGGTACAAATCAGTTTGGAGTCATTCATTCCAAACATCTTTAACAATTCCTTAACATACTTAGATTATGAAATGAATATCCCTTTGTCAGTTTGATTTAATTGAAGTCCAAGGAAGAAATTCAATTTACCAATCATAGATATTTCAAATTCCTTTTGCATCTCTTCAACAAACATCTTACACATACTTTCATTTCCTCCAACGATGATGTCATCAAAATAAACCACAATTATTATAATCTTGTCTTTCTCAACCTTGAAGTAAATATTGTTGTCTACGGACCCTTCGTTGAATCCTTGCTTTGTCAGGTATTTATCCAATCTAGCATACCAAGTTCTAGGAACTTTCTTCAATCCATATAGTTCCTTCTTTAGTTTACAAACCTTGTCCAATTTGTTTAACAATTGAAAACCTTCCAATTGTTCTATATACACTGCTTCTTCTAATTATCCATTTAGAAATTTAGATTTGACATCCATCTGATATACTTTGAAGTCTTTATGAATGGATTCCATTCTAGCTACAGGTGGAAAGGTTTCTTCAAAATCTACTCCTTCAACCTATGAATATCCTTTACATACAAGTCTTTCTTTATTCCTTACCACTTCACCATCTTCATTCAACTTGTTTTTGAGTACCCATTTTGAACCAATTACATTCTTGTTTGCAAGTCTAGGGACTAGTTCCCATGTCTCATTCTTCTTGATCTGCTATAGTTCCTCTTTCATTTCTCTAACCCAACTTTCATCATCACATGCTTCATTTAGAGTCTTAGGTTCTATCTTAGAAAGTAGACACAAATTTATCTCAACCACTTTGCTTCCTGTCTTCACTCCTTCACTTTTATCTCCAATTATCTGTTCCTCCAAATGATTTTTATGAACATATTTATGAGTCGTATGTGCAGGTTCTAAAGTTTCTTCATGCTCATCACTTTGTTCTTTCTCTTCCTTTTCTTCTTCTTGTATTTTCACATAGATTGGATCATAAGGTTCAACTTCTGTTATTTCCACTAGTCTATACATAGCTTCATTGACCTTTACATTAGTACTTTCAATTATTTTCCTTAGTCTCTTATTAAAACATCTGTAAGTATTACTATTATTTGAATATCCAAGGAAAATTCCTTCATCATATCTAGCATCAAAATTCCCAAGATTTTCTTCATCTCTTCTAATATAACATCTACTTTTAAATACCTTAAATTATTTTATAGTAGGAGTCTTACCAGTCCATAGCTCATAAGGGGTCTTAGTATTGTTATCTCTGATTTGAACTCTATTAAGAATGTAAACAACAATGTGGATTACTTCTCTCCAATACACATCAAGAACATTGACTTCTTTCATCATAGTTTTTGCAGCCTCTTGAATAGTCTATTTCTTTCTTTCCACAACTCCATTCTATTGAGGGGTTCTAGGAGTAGAATAATGTCTTTTTATGCCATTTTCTTATGCATTAAACTCACCAGATGTAAATTCTCCACCTCTATTAGACCTTAAGCATTTGATTGTCAAGTTTTCCTCATTTTATACTCTTACCTTAAAAACTTTGAATATATAAAGAGCCTGAGCCTTTTCTCTAAGAAATGTAACCCATGCCATTCTAGAGTAATCATCAATCAAGAGCATAAAGTACCTTTCACCACTTAGGATTCCTATTATTTTAGGACCACAAAGGTCTGTATGGATTAATTCTAGCATTCTGGTAGATGATTGATCCTTTCCTTTAAAATTGTTTCTTGTTTGTTTTCCCATATGACAACTTCTATAGATTGAATTTGAAGGCTTTATGATTCTAGGCAGATCTTTGAAAATTTCCCTAGAGCTGATCCTAACCAAATTGTCAAAATTCACATGTCCCATCCTCTGGTGCTAGAGCCAACTCTCATTAATATAAAAAACAAAATAGTGACCATCTCCACTTTTAAGTTGATAAATGTTTCCATGAGTTCTTCCAGTTGCAACCATAGTTTTGAATCCTTTCCTGATCTGACACATGTTATCTTGAAACACAAGCTTAAAACCTTTGGTGCACATTTTTCCAAGACTTAAGAGATTATGGATTTAACCATTTACATAATAAAAATCATTAGTATTATGTTTTCTATCAAAGCTAATCATTCCTTTTCCAACAATATTAGCACCAAAATCTTCCCCAAACATAACTATTCCTCCATCATACTTCTCAAGTTTAGTAAACTTACTCTTATCTCTCGTCATATGATTTGAACATCCACTATCAATCACCCAAAACTCTTCATCCTGTTTGGCATGAAAAGTAGTTACCAAAGAACCTTCTAATTCATCCTTCTTACACTCTAGATCGGATTCTTTTTCATATCTTCCATTGTTAGTAGGTACAACTTTCTTTTCCAAAGCTAGAAACAAAAATTCATCTTTATCTTCGTCAGGGTTAGATTAATCATACAAAATTCTTGCATCTTCCTTAACATAATACAACTTCTTGAACTTCATATCCTTTTTATCCTTGTCATTATTATTATTATCCTTATTCTTATTTTGTGTAGCTCTATTAGGACATCTTGATGCATAATGACCAATATTTCTACAACTGAAACACTTAAAGGGGAACTTACCTTTGTATTTACCAGTACCTTTCTTTAATCTCCTTGTGAAATTTGCTTCCAAGTCTTTTGAATATTCATCATCTTCATCATCTTCTATCTTCATTGCTTTAAAGGTTGTTTCAGTCTTCTCCTTATCTCTTGCAAAATTTCTCATCTCAAATGCAGTCAAGACACCAAATAGATGCTCCTTAGTTAATGCCTTCTAATCATACTGTTCTTCAAGTCTAGATACTTTGTAACTGTAATTGTTCGGTAAGTTCATCAAGATCTTTTCAATTATATCTTCATCTGACATGGTACCACTTTGATTCTTGATTTTTGTTGCTATAAGTTAAAATATCTGATAATCACTTGCAATGTCTTCTCCATCTTCCATTCTCAAGTTCTCAACTTTTTTCTTAGCAGTTAGTTTCCTTGACAAAATTACTCTATCATTCCCTTTGTAAATGTCTTTCAACTTTGTCCATACTTCAAGAGCAATAGGCAGAGAAATTACTTTTTCTCTTTCATTTTTAGATAAAGAATTGAAGATAGAAAACCTTTCTCTTTCATTTTCTTCATAAGTTGCAACCTCATCAGTAGTGGAAGGACCAACTACTGGTATCACATAATTTTTCTTCACAACTTTCTAGGTGTTGAAATTAAGTGAAATCAGATAAATTGTCATTTTCTTTTTCCAGTCACTATAATCAGCTCCATCAAACATAGGAAGTTGTAACTTGTGTGCCATCTGATCTACCTCAAGTGGTTAAGCTTTTCAATAAGGAACCAGAGCTATGATACCAATTGTTGAAATGCACAAGACAACTAAGAGGGGGGGTTGAATCAGTTGTATCAAATCTCTTCACTTTTAAACTCAGTCTTTTCACCTTAACTTCAATCTGTTATTAAGTGTAAACATGAAATGAAAATAACGCAAAGAGAACACCAACGACACCAAATTTGCATGGAAAACCCAATGAGGGAAAAACCACAGTGAGGATTAACTCAAAATATAGTAGTAATGCAATACTAGATACAAAGGATCACTATCAGAGGGCTAAATCCCTAAATACAAAGGCTCACTACCGAGACTAAGGGCTCACTACCTTGAGAAGGAATCACTATCTAGAAAGGAGACTCACTACCTACAGAAAAAAAAAAAAAGATATAAATGAAGATCCACCACTAGGGTTCCTCACATTTGCAACCTGATCAGAAAATTGTAGATACCATCAGCTCATTGCATTTGGGAATCTAACAATTGAAAGTACTGTTGCCTTAATTCGCTCTTCTCTTCTCTTCTTTTCACACTTTCTTGCATAGTTCAATCACTTGTTCGATTCATGGATTGATGGATATGAAATTTTCTACAAATTAACTTGTTTTTATACCATCTTTAACCTCAAGAACATTCACCAAGGTCGGCTATACAATTTCATTTACAAATTCAAACTAGTTTAGCTACTCAACATTCCTGCAGTGGATAAGAATGAGAGAGTACCAATTAAATATTTAATTTAGGACCCAAATAACATTTTGAAGCTCACACTTGCTTTCTCAAATCGATGAATAAATCAAATGTAATGTGTAAACACCAGATCAGCCAAACCTAATGAAAAAACCAATGATCTTTGAAGTACATGCATATCTAGTAAGATAATAACATGTGGATCACTCAACAAACTTCACCAGTCATTTAACCATCTCTGAGAAAATCTCAAATACATCCACAACAATTACAACCAACTTCATTTTCAAAGAACTCTTCACCAGTCCAACCAAACCAACTACTAAAACATAGGAGCTCTAGAGTATATCTTTCGAAGTGCCAAACCACAAGAAATTTTGTTAGAACATAGAAACCATAAAAAATAGTCATCTCCCAAATATAAAAGATCTAAAACCAAATATCAAGATAATGTGGAGCCAAAAAATTTCTCCCAATCCACAAACAAATATTTTTGGCAAACCAGTTCACACACTAGTGAACATATCTTCTTCTCTTCATCAACTCAGAAGATGAAACTCAGTATATATGTTTAATTAAATCTTGTGAACACACCTATAGATCCAAATAGGCATAGTATGATCAGAAGAGAAATGTGGACCAAAATACCAGAGTACGCTCAGAACACGGTTTTAATTCTACTTTCATTATTTCTCAAATTTTCTCAAAAGCAGTTGGAAAATACACAAATCTATGTTGACATCAATGAAAAAATTAATGATAACACCACCAATCACATCCATACTTACAAAACATTTGATTTCTAAAAAATACCTCTGCTAACTATAGATTTTGTACTTTATGTTGGTTGATCCTAATGATTATGCTTGTTATGCCACTAGTTACGATTCTTCCTAGACTATGAATTGTTACCCAACTGAAATTGAGAATTCTTATTCTTCAGTGGGTAATACTACTATTGCTGCTACTAACCACTCTTAGAGGGTGCCTGATGGTTCTGAGAGGAACCCCTTGTCTGATTTTGATCACCTTGTGGACCAAAGCCTATAGTAGGTGCACTACCTATCTGAACACCTATATGTTCACCCAAAGCCATTGTGAAATTCTCCTCCACAATTCATGCCTTCTCCATGGCTACCTCCATAGTCTTCGACTCGAAGACTCAAAATCCTCCACTGATACAGGCACTCAAGCCCCTAATGAAGTATTATACCAAAATAGCCTCGTCATCCACAATTCTAACATACTATTTGAGCTCGTAGAACCTACACTCAAACTACTCAACTGACATAGCCATCTGATGCAAATCAATAGGTCTCTCATATGCCCTACAACAATGACATCTTGCTCCATAGTCTCAACAACTCTCCTAGGTGATTTGTCTCATTCTCTAGCCACTTCTTGACTAGCCTCTTGTCTAGGACCAAGGCAAGCAAGAACTTCCTCAAGTAAGGGATGCAACATAGCTCCCTCTAAACCTGAATGAATTGGATTATGTTTCTCATGCACCTAATAAATCCGAGGATCTTTTTGCTCTACATGCTCACTCTGATGAGAACTTTGTGGAGTATTATCTTGGTGATTAGCCATATGGACACCACCTCGACCTCAACCATGAACCATACCACAACATCTAGGAATAGTCCTACAGTAAAATAGAGACAAGTCTTAGTTACAAGATGCAAAAGACAATAGGAAAACATAAACTACAAAGTCTAACATCTAGACAACCTAATGGGCTCACAAAAACTAGAGTACCCAATATTAGAAGCTTGTGCTCTGATACCAAGTTGTAACGCCTTGCCATGGAACCCAAAGAACAACACACAAAGTAACTAAATAACTAAACCATTTTTTAAAAAGATATTTGATTACAACACGAGTACAAAGTAAACATCTACACACATGTTCTCAGGGTTCTGTGACAACGCTGCTTAAACATTCACAAGTAAGAAAATCACATCGTAAACCAAAGGCATAAAACATAAGGATAAATCATATCATAAATGAAAGATCTAATTACATAATCATAAAGTAGCCAAGTTACATATTCCAGTTGCAACAAGTGAGATTGTGACAAATATCATTACAACATTATAATTTCACAATATGGTTACATATACACATAAGGAATGTATATAATAAATATGAAGATCACATCACATCTGTCAAATTTGTTCATGAGCACACTCAGTGTCCAACTCCCTGAACAATGTAAAATTAGGAACCTGTCATGAGATCAATAGAATCCACACACTACAATACCTACAAGGGAACCCAATGGAGGATAGAGCATGTTCCTCCAAACCATGTGGTACTCGAAAGTCTAGCCCCCATGCTAGGAGATAATATCAGTTCCATAAGGATAAATAAAGATGAAGAAAAAACATAACATCACATGGATTGACATGCACATGATGACATAACGATGTCAAAACCACATAACTACAAAAAAAGTTCCCAGAGGCAACAACATAACAAAAGGTAACTCTACACAAGAGGCCACATAACATGCATCAAGAAAAGAGTGTCATCACACAGTTTACTTTAGGTTACCCTGGTGATCAATTTAATTAAATATTATAAATACTGGTTTTATTTCCATTATTATTAAGCTCCATTATAAATTTTATATAAAACACTTATGTTGTCCTATATATATATATATACAGGACTAGTAAATAAAACCTAATTTAAAACCAATACAAGGCTTAAATTTACAATACTATCCTTATTTATATATATCTATTCAAAATTTATATGTACATTGTGTACAATTATAAACATATCCATATATATATATAAATATGAAATACACAGTCGAAACATACTAATTTACTATGGGTGGCCTACAATCAAGGGATGTCGATTTAAGCTACTGACTTACATGCCTTCTAAGAAATAAAATATGTTCACATGTGACTTTCAGTCCAACTATAGATCTCTTCCTATGACGTAGGATACTAATTAAGGTGAATTTATTGCATTTAAATGATGTGATTCAGTAGATAATACATGCATTTGAATGTGCAAGTATAACCAGATATTATGAGCATTTATATATTCAAAATAAACAAAAAAGACTTGCATCTAAAAAAGTGACATAAACAGGCATTACATGCATTGACTTATGTGAATTCAACAGGTGATACATGCATTCCAAGGTGCAATAGATATAAGAATAAAAAAAAGCTCTACGTAAGTGTGGTTCTACCAGCTACCAAATTGCATGGCATCGAGCTAAGAGAAGTAGAGGTTACTGTAAAACAAAGCATAGACTCATCAAAGCAACCAATACACAAGCACCTAGAAAATAAACTAGAACCCAAGCCTGAGGTAAATGAAGGAGAATCCAAAAACTCCAAGGAAACCTACGATCTAGTAAAGGAGATGACTAACACAAAATAGCACTGGAAATACCAGATAGAACTTAGAAGATTAAAGAATAAATAAACTACAAAAAATAATGTTGTACGACATTTGTATTAGAGATGGACAAACAAGAATAATGCTAGCAACACAAAACAAAACTTGCAATGAAAGAATGAATGAGGAGACAACAAGAAGATTAGTCATATGACTCTTCCATACCATCCTCTGAGATGGTTTCCAAACAAAAGAAGAGAATTTTAATAGGAATTCTCATTCATGTAGCCAACATAAAGAGTGTTACAAACCAGTAAGATGGAGGGAATTCTATAAACAAGAATAGTTTGAATGTTCTAGATGTCAGATTGATGCAATTATAGGCTGACATAATTTTTATTATGGCTAAATCATTTAGAATTCAGGGATTCAAAGAACATTATCTATGAGGTACAAATAATAAACTCCCATGGAATATCTAAAGCAAATTCCAAGAGTTACATAATGAAAATGAACTATGAGATTTAGTTTCATCAATTTCATTACAACTAGGTTTACAAAATAACTTTCATTTCTATAAAAAAAAAAATCTATTATTCAAAAC
>CM021109.1:507750001-507811563 GCA_007115665.2 Sequoiadendron giganteum
GAAGAGCACCACAATGCCTAAGATGTAGTATTTTATCATGTAAATCCTTACATTCATTAGTAGAATGAACATGAACTCTATGATATGCACAAAATGAACTCTTGTAGTAAAATTTCTTTCATGTTATAGTAGGAAGAGATATCAAAATATCTTGGAGGAGTCTCGACAAGATACTCTCTTGATCGATAGTAGAAGATGTTCCTTTCTTTTGTGACAAAGATACCTCTTGCTTAGTATAAGGTGTCATACTTACACAAGCCTCTTTAGATGGTGATATTTTGTACTCTTCTTTAAAGGAAGATGTAAAATCTAGTGTGAACTCCAATAGTCACAATTTTTTGAAAGACATGTATCAATTCCATCATTCTCTTGTATCATTATATCAATAGCATGAAAGTTCTTAGAAAAGGAGTAAACAAGATTGTAGTGTCAAAAAATATCATCCATTTGGGCCCTTGTGAACTAAAGGGACTTAATTGTGCCTTATTTAGGGTTTTGCAAAGTTTTTTCTTACACTTTTAAAATAATATAGGGTTTTCATTGATAAATTTCGCTTCTTTATACCTTATTCAAGGCCTCATTTTGCATCAACAAGCCTTAATTAATGCATCTTTTTGAGGATAATATCAACACATATGCAATGACCAATAATAAATTAATTATTTTGGATTGTATGGCCTAGATTTAGTGATCTATGACTCATACGCAACCTTGGGCATATGGGTCGCACCAAATTTTCGTGGCTCCGATCCTGATTTCACGCGAATCTAATTTTTTTTTGAAAAATGTGTCCCATAGCCTAGCCTAATGTGTGGCTTAAAATTAAATTAAATTCAAATTCTTGTCAATATTTTATCTTCCTAGAGCTGATGTCGGCTTATAGTATTGTAATTTCAATAAATTTGGCATAAACAAGTATAAATACAAGGTCATTTCACTCATTTTTCTCCTAACGAGCAATCAAGTGACCGAGCAAGTTGAATAAGCATCCTTATAGAAAATTTCAGTTCACAAGAGCATTCAAGAGTCTAAAAGAGAATTCAATAGCATTCAAGAGTTGATTATCAAGCATTTTGGAGCATTATTCAAGTATCATTCATCATGTCAAAGTCATCATGCATCATGCTTGTGTTTGAGATAACAATTGTGATGTAGGGTTTTATGATTCAATTAACTACTCAATTCAAGATCTACAAAATTCAAGCAAGATTCAAGATATATATACATTGGAGCCACTCCAGACATGTTTGTAGCACTTTATTTGTAAGGTTTGGTGAGTTGCAACATCACATTTTGTTCATTCATCATTCCTTTATCTCATTTTATTTCAGTACAAGGTTTAATTACCAAAATGGGGTTGACCAAGGCAAACCCTTTCCACTAACAAAACAAGAAAAATCCTCTCTTTAGTGTGTGATTTATAGATCTAGGTTGAAGACCCTCTAAGGAGAAATTTTGGAAAGAAGTTGTATAGTTGCAAGTTGTCAAAGTGGCCATCTTGTTTAGAAGACCATTGAAGAATATGTATAGAGTATAATCTTCTAGTTCAGATCTAGAAACTAGGTTAAGAAGAAAAATAAGAGATTGAAGAGAAGATTTAGACTTTGATTGATCCTCTAAAAAATACAAGCAAGATTGATACACCACTTTTTGTATATGAGTCCCAATACAGTGAAAGTTGTAACTTTCAAGATTTTTAGACTTGTCTCTGCCAAATTTCTATTCCTGCCCAGAAACCCAAATCTAGGACTAAATTTCCCAGTCTAGCATATGAGTCTCAGTATGAATTAAATTTAGCATTTTCAGCATTTTAGGTCTCCATTCAAGCTTCTATAGGTTTCTAGGTGCACACCTCTAATCTATCAGTTTACTATTCTATTTTGCATACATTTTTAGGTAATTTATTGTAGTCTTACATATCATTAAGTTTCATATTAGGTTTTGCATGTTACTTGTCTTTCCAAGCCCTAGCTTGGTGGTGAACCCCCTTTTAGTCATTAATCATACCCTAGGACATCCTATTGGAGATCTCTTTCCCACACTCCATCCTTGGATTGAGATCTCTAGGGTTTCCTTAAATGAAAGAGAAGAAAACTTGTTGTTCTATGTCCTAAACTATAGAGAGACAATTTTCCACCTTTTAAAGATGTTCATCACATTCCATGGTTAGATTTTGTAAATAAAATTTATTACCAATAGATGAGGAATCAAGAGAAGAAAAATTATGGTTGACTACATCCTTTCATTCAAATAGATCTCTCCAAATGGTAGAAGCATTAGGAAAGGGAGAAATGAGATTTTCATGACTTAATAAGTGTATCTTCTTCTCAAATAGAAGAGATTTTAGGAGAAGAATAAATGTGATTTTCATGTTTATCTATGATTTCATCCTCTTTCACTAAAAAATTCTCACAAGCAAGAGATGAATGGAGAATAGCTAAGGTGATGTTTATAAATGTGTCTATGATCTCGTTCTCTTGTGCTATAATATCTTCCAATGCAGGAGAGTTTATAGAAGAGGATATTTCAATATTGTCAGGATTCCTAATGGGTGTATCTTCAAACACCAAAATATCTTTGTCACAAGTAGGAGAGGTATTGGGAGAAGAGAAACTATGATTATCATGATTTTTGATGCTTACATCTTCTTCTATCACATCGTTCCCAAAAATAGGAGAGATATGAGGGGGTGTGGAATTAAGAAATGTGTTAACATATTCACTCTCTTGCATTAAGAGACTCTCACAACTAGGAAATGTATTGAATGAATGACTAACATGCTTATTGATGAACATTTTCTTTTTAAATTTTGAAAAGAAAGATACTAACATTTGTGAAAAGTAATCTATACAAACTTAGTGCGCAAACCCAAAATGCAATGTAGTGACTTAGAATGAAGTGTGTAAATACAATTTTCAGATTCTAAACAAGGTAATTTATTGATTAGACTATGCAACAATATTAAAATGAAAATTTGAAATTAAGTAATGCACTAAATGAACCAAATTAAGCTAGGTCTAATGAATGAAACACAAACTTAACAAAATGAAATAGAGATATGATAACAGCAAACAAAATCACACAAATGATGTTTTTATTGTTGTAAAATGTAGATTTAGGTTTTATATGAGACTAAATCACCCATATGGGAGAATGATTCCCAGTTAGGGTTTTTGGAAGGTTCAAATAATAAAATATAGGCAACACAAAATTCCCAAAAAAAATTGAGAAACCACTTGTACAAGGACTAAATCGCCCAGGTGGGCCAATGTATCCAAAGTAGGTTTTTAACATCAAATTCAAAAAAAATTGAGTTGTTTTTGTAGAAATGAAAAATATACAAGTTGATCCTACACACCTGATCCTGATCTTACTAACATCATTTCTTCCTAAATCACCCCCTTTACTAATTAATTTAATTAAATAATCTTTATTTGATTAAATTGACCATATTTCCTCTCTTAATTAAATAAATCATTTTTATCTAATTAATTCATTATTCCCTATTAATTGAATTAAACAATCTGATTTAATTAACCCTATGTCTCTATTTAATTAAATAATTCATTTTATTTAATTAAATCTCTAAAGTCATCCTATTAAATTGAATAAATTAAACCTTATTTAATTTAATCTAACATCATTCTCCTTTTAGTTAAATAAATCAAAAATTTTATTTAATTAAAGTCTAAATCATTTTCCTCTCAATCTTGATTTAAATAAATCTAAGTCAAGATTGTCAAATCACCTAATCTCTCATTAAATTGATCAAATCATGATTAAATCTAATCCTAATCACTTCAATCCTCTAGATTTTGCAACTTGCATAATAAATCAATTTATTTGATTTATTAAATCATCAATTGCCATTCAAAAGGGCATCTTTGGTGGAATATTCTTCCAATTCAAAAATCCCTCCAAAAGGGGATGGGTACTTCCAACAAGGTATTTAATGCCTCTTACATGTCCTTGGCCTTGAGCCAAGTGATATTAAATCCATTCTTCTTTCCCTCCAACTTTCCAACTTTCAAATTTCAAATTTGAATCTAATAGCATTTATGGGCACATTCACCAAAATGTCCTCATTCGTCCTCCAATCACATGAGGACAAGTGGCCTCTTCTCATTGGTTGGTATTTTATCCCACATTCACCTGAATCCTTTAGTATTCTATTCTTAAAATCTATAAATAGAGGCCTCCTCTATTGAATTGATCATCCACAATTTGAGTAAACACACTATACTCAATTTCACCTTCAAGCATATCCATTTTCATCTATTTTTAGCTAGGTTATGCAGGAATTCAACCAAAGTGGATCAAATCATCAAATCATCATCAAGCTTATAAAGGAGTTGGGAAAAGGCCAATTTCTACACATAATTGGCACCAATTCTCCCATGGGATTGAGGATTTGCATGCTTAATTAGGATTTATTTGCTTTCTTGTCTTGTTCTTCATATTTTCCTATTTTGAGAATTGCTAATGAATTTCATGGGGAATCCTTGTTCTTACTTGCATATGAATCTAATCATGTGTTTGTTTCTCATTTTTGTGTAGGTATAAGGATTGGGGTTCATAGTTTCTAAGGTTTATCACTTGTATGTTGATTTGACTGTGTGCAATTAAAGTTTTCCAATAAAATTTAATGATGCAAGATGCAAAAATGCAATCGATATCCACTTTTCCACAAATGCAATATTTAAGACTACTAAATGCAATTCAAATAATGAAAATTTAATGTAAAGTAAACCTAGATATAGGACTACAATATTCTCCAAATCAGAAATGGAAGTGTCCAAAGGTCAGGTTCACCAAAATGAACCGAAGGAAATTGGGTGCTCCACCTTTTAGGAGATGGAACACAAGGACAAGGGGGATGTATTTCACTCTTAATTATTTAGGAAACCAAGATCCCTCAATGAAGTGAATGAATTTAGGGAAGGAGAAAAAATGGTGGTTTCCTTAGGTGTGATTAAAAAGGGGGTTCACCACTAAGAAAATTCTCAGAAAGAAGGAAATGCAAACATGAATAAACTAAACTCTAGAAACTTAGAATATGAAATTAGATAAAAAAACAAAAAAGATACAAAAAAGTACCTGGAGGATCAAAGATGACTAAAAAAGATCTAAAACCTCTGAAATTTGTTGTTTTATGATGTGCATTGGGATTCATACGCTAAACTGGGTGATTTAGTCTTGCTACTAGCATTTGAGTAGAATTTGGAATCTTCATATGACAAATCAGGATCTACCAAAACCCACTAAAAAGGGGCATACTAGCACTCATACGCCCAAGGTGGAAATTTAGTCCTAGTACTAGGGTTTGGATAAAAAAATTGTATCCTCTAGTGACCTTTTGTAGCTTTCATCTTGTTTGAGCAATGAGTCTGAAAGTTTGAATTGCGAGTTGTAGGTGAATTTCGATGAAGATGACAACTTCTCGACAACTTTGACAACTTTCTTCAATCTTGCAAATTTGTCTTAAAAGGATCTTCAAGCTCCAAATCACCTAGATCTAAAATCACACGTGAAGAGGGAAAATTTGTGTGTTAGGGAGTAGGGGTTTGCCTTGGTCAAACCTCATTTTGATAATCAAACCTTGAAATGAAATGAAATAAAATTAAGGAATGATGAATGAACAATATGAAATATTGCAACTCACCAAACCCTTGATAAAAGGTTGCAAACTTGTGTGAAATGATTCCAATGGATGAGGATATGGACTCTTTATTTTTATATGAAATAATGTCTTTGAAATGCTTGCTTGTATCATGCAAACCTACATCACAAATGTTAGCTCAAAAACACACATGATGCATGATGACTTTGACATGATACTTGAATCTTGAATATTGCTCCAAATGCTTGAAGATTGGCTCTTGAATGCTCTTGAATAATTGAATTCTCTTGTAAAATTTCTCTCTTGAAAATCTTAGGTGAAATTATGTGAAATAAGCTTGTATTTATACTTGTTTAAGCCAAACTTCTTTAAATTATAACATTACAAGCCAAATAAAATCTAGGAGAATAAAATCCTGCCAAGAATTGAATTCGAAATAGGTCCAACCTAAAGCGGGACTCATATGCCAGTTGGGGCATCTGAGTCCTAGTAGCTTAATCTTGGGACACAAACTTCAAGAAATGTCAAGTTCAATGTAATATTCAGGATCATGCGTTGAAACCTAGGTGGGACCAATACGCCCAACATGGCATATGAGTCTCAGATCACTAGATTTGAAACACACAACCGAAAAACATGAATTATGATTGGTCATTTAATAAATGTCGAGATTATCCTCAAATAAATGTATTAAATAAGGAATAAAGAAGCCCAATTTTAGTAGGGAGGGCCCAAACAAGAATGATAATGTAAAGGCATACATTTTTCTATAGTACAATAATATATTATATTATAATACGATAAATATTATAATATTATGTAATATTATATTATTATATAATATAATATTATAAAATATTATATTATAATATATATTATATAATACAATATATGATAATACATAAAATATATTATATATAATATAAACAATGGTCATGCATAAAAGATGGTGGTCGGATCTCGAACCCAACCAATTATTTAAAAGACAACATAAAGGAAACATAGATCCATTTTGAAACAAATATCTATTTCCTATTGCATAAAATCAAATAAGAAAAACTTGAGAGCTTATTTCTATAGTCTTTATCTCCTTTCTGCGAATGGGTTTTCTATTAAGCGATTTGGATATCCTTTTGGGAGTGGTTTTTTTGCTCAAATCAAGTAAATTTTAGAGGTATTTATAAATTTTAATGTTTTTCTTCAATTTTATAATAGTTTTGCATTGTTTTTTTGTGAATTTTTGTGAAAATAGGTTTTTTAATAGGTTTTTATTGCATTAAAATGATTGTTAATTGTTAAATTTTTCATCAATAAACAAGCTTAAGAATGGCTAATCATTACCTCGCTCAAGATGAAAACCCTACAAATCCTCCTTCCTCGTCAATGATGTTTCCAAACCAAAACATGCCCACAATACATGGATCTATTCATTGAAATTTAAATCAATTGAGAAATGTATGTCAAATTTCTGATACACTCCATGATATATCAGACATGAAAAGTACTTTAGAAACAATCATTTCAAATGTTGAAACTTCGGCAAACCAACACAATAGGTTTGCACAGTGGCGAGAGTCCCAAAGGAAGTTTTATGCCAATGGGTTATCATATGATGGAGTGAGGGAACTTGATATTGAAAAATCCCAATTAGCCCAATGATTCATCAATCCCAAAACAAGGTAGCTCATAAATGTGCAAAAACCAAAAATTTTAGTTAAATGGTGCACATATAGAGGCATATTAGATAATTTTTGGAGACATTGGTTGAAGGTTTTCGATAAACCACCCAACAAAAATCTTGACATCCATAAGTATTTTCTCCAAAAATTATATGTCGAGTTTGTCCTAGGGAGGCATTTCAATAACTTTGACATGCAAAATTTCTAGAGTGTGGGAAAAGGGATTCCACAGGATAGACCCAGAGCACACCAAGTCACCCCATTTCTTCCTGCTCTGACTATTGTTGCCTCAGCTCTAGTACCTTACCCTAAGATTTCTTTAGATGCAGGGATTTAGAGCATTTTTTTCATTAATGCATCGAGTGATCATTTGATCACACAGAGCCATCATGTTGCACAGTTGTATGATGGTACATCCCAACATGATGGTGATGCACCTACTACATTAGTTTTGACTGGTATACCCTCCTCTTCGACACATATTTGTGTGCCCCATTACTATATCACATGCCACAATATATATTTGGGCCCTCTTTGATAGTCCACTAAGGCTCCCATATACACATCTGACTATGAGGTTCATGATATGTTAGATGTAGGAGTTAACAAAGCATGAAGTGGACCATTTTTAAGAGAGACATCGGGTGCCAAAGACGATGCAGGAGCATCGATAATGCTTAAAGTAATTTCATAGTGTGTTTTATCTAAATTATTTCAAATTTATAAGAGATATTTGTACTAATATATGTTTATGTGCTAGAATATTTGATAGTTGCTGACAAAGGACCAAATTTCCCAAGTGCAAGAGGCTATACAATTAGCCATTTCATTTGTCCTAGGGACTTAGTATACATATCATTTAAATTTGTATTTAGATGTTAATTTTGAAATCTATTATGTTTAAATACATGTACATAGATCGATAGTCTAATGTAATCTTGTAGTTTTATGCAGCAACCTAGTACTTTTACAACCATGTTGACTGAGCCTGACCCATTGGAAGAAATTGCATAACAAGTATATTTTTTTTCTATATTCTCGACATTATGATTATATGTGCATGTGAATTTAAATTGTGTTACATTCTTGTCATTTTTATATAGGAAACCATCTTAACTACTTCATCCATCATGAGACTGTCTAGTGTAGAAGCATTACAACAAGTATGTGTTTATTTTATATTGCAAATATTTATGTTTAGATAGGAGTAGATATATATTTACTAAAAATGATTAATTATCAACAATTATATGTTGATTCGTATCATTTTTATTTTACCTGCTCTAGTCCTTTGCCCGATTCAGTAATGTGATGAGTGTGGGACCATTTATTTATACAAGGACTCCTGATCATCCTAGGGGACAATCATATGTAGAACATCTTGCAAAAAAGAGAGCAAGACTCGATTTCAATAAGAATTGCATTTTTGATATAATATAGTTTAATATAGTGATTTTGATGTTATATTGATAATTTATGAATTATAGTATATAAGTTTCTATTTACTAGTCTATCTTGTCAACCATTCACATCATTAATCTAATTTATGGTTTGAATTTTTATTTTGTAGGAAACTTTGGAGCCACTAAGTTCTTCGAGGAGGCTTGATTTTGATGGTCCAGCACAAGATCGAGATTTGATATAGATTGATATGTATTTAGGATTTGATAGATCTTGAGATGGCATATATGCCATAATTTTAAAAACTTGTTGTAAAACATGTTCTAAGTAGGCATATATGCCAAATTTGTATATGCAAAAACATGATTATTGTACATTTTGATATATAAGAATTGATATTCAATCTAATTTGTTCCTTGTGTTCATGTCTTTCTACTTTTGATCTTCAAAATGGAATGATTAATTATTTTAGAATGGTTTAAAGTTATGATCAATAACATGTTATAGATTAACAAAATTGTATTTAAATAGAACTTATGAATTACAATTGTTAATCCATCTATGTTAGAGTTCATTCACATTAAGGTTCACATACATTACATTTCGTGAGACCACATTTCATTGATGAGTTTTTTCAAACAATTCACTACCTTTTCTATTATACCACATTTTTTCATACATTTCTACCAAAGCATTTTTATCAAACACTCAATTTGAGAATACACATGATTTTAATATCTCTCAAATGAATTTACATTTGACAAATTATTTTATTTTTTGAACTCCTGTAATGAAGTGGGCAGTTGATTTTTTTGGAAATAAGTTAAAATTAATTAAAAATAGTATGAGAAGCATTGTATAATATTTGTTGAGAAGAACTATTTCAAAATATACCTCAAAGAATTATGGTCTCATAGACAAGGCAAAAAATATGAAAAGAGAAGCTTAGAATGGTATTATGGTATTGATTATTTTGATTGATTAACAACTTCAAAAAAATCCCATACAACTTAATGAAATATATGTCATTACAATGTTCATTCAAAAATAATATAATTATCTTGATAAAAATCAATGTCACTTAGTGGAACTAAACACTCTATA
Organism: Sequoiadendron giganteum; assembly: GCA_007115665.2. Taxonomy (NCBI): domain Eukaryota; kingdom Viridiplantae; phylum Streptophyta; class Pinopsida; order Cupressales; family Cupressaceae; genus Sequoiadendron; species Sequoiadendron giganteum. Next base: position 507,759,806 of record CM021109.1, read on the forward strand.
CAAACCATATGAGTGATTCAACCATAAAAAAAAACCATTACAACTCCATTCAACATTCATTCCATTAAAAATTTTAAGCTTAATAACATGTTAAAGGTATAAAATCATCATGAATAAGAATCACTATCTTTCAACCATGATACATAAACGAGAATATTATGTACACCATAGGGGTTTGATGCAACCTTTAAACATAGTCCTTACAGCTGAACAAGATACATGTTCATTAGATTGTTCATGTGAAATCTATACAATAATCATGATCAACAATTAAGACATCACTCATCCATGATGCATGAACAAAAACTATATATGCACACCATATGAGTGTGATACAACCATTAAAAAAACCAAATGAAACTCCATGACATGCATTTTATTTGACCTTCCACATGTAATTTGTATTATTGTAATGCACAAAAATGAATCTTGTTAACCATAATGCATGAATATGAAAACTAGGCATACCATATGGGTTTGATGCACACTAGTCATATTGCACACTTCACACAAAATAAATAACACTCATATTATATTGTCATATATGTCAATCAACCTTGATGCACACCAAACTTACTATCTCACAATTTTTGTCAAATATTCCATTCAATCTAATGCAATTGAAGTTTTGTATTTGGTAAGAATTTGTGCAGGAAAAGAAAGTGAGAGATAATGCTATAGGTGGATTTGAACAAATGAAGTTGTTATCCTAAGTATTAAAAACTCTATCAAACAAAGGGATGTTGTTGTCCTAAGTATTGAAATTGAATCAAAATAATTGAAGACTAAAATTAACCACTTAGAAACGGAATGAAAAGATAAGAAGAATATTTTATTGTCAATGAAAAGGATGTTAGTGTTCTCTAAAAATAGTTCCAACACGTTTGGATGGGTGCATTAGGCTAGGAATGGTCTTGGATATCTCTAAGGCGTTTTCCCATGGTGTCAAGTTTCCAGTTAATGGAAAAAGGTCAGATGGATGCAATGTAAAGTTGCAAAGGGGTTTAAATTTCATTATGCTCCTCATGCAACCAAACCAATAGTTCTAACATGTCCAGATTGGTGGGTTTACGCTAGGAATTAGTGATTAAGTGAATCTTTACTCAAATACACGTAAGTCATGAAGTACACACACAAATACAAAGTATACACATGAAAACATGTTAGTCACATAGTATACATTGGAATACTCATAAGTCATAAAGTATACATGTAAGTTGTAAACTATACACTTGAATACGTGTAAGTCATAAGTTGAAAGTCATGATCAACAGCCATGCCTACAACACTCAAGATACAATTTACATAATTTGCATGATATCATTTTTGTACTATTGTTGTCATTGACGTCAAAAGGGTGAACAAGCAATAGATTCATGATGGGTTTTTTGAGAGGATTTTAGAAAGGTTTTGTGCAGGCCCAAAAGATGTATAACACGTCCAAAAATGAATTTTGTTCTCTTAAGTGATATTAGGGTTTATAGTTAAACCCTAATGTGTTTGCAATCATGGTGTTCTCAATATGTCCTTCTTTCTTGAAGTTGGTTGTCAACAATAGGTAACCATTCAAATAAGTTACAACTTACATCATTGATATGATGAGGGTGATCAACCCCCTAGCGCTCAAGGTTACACATATCCAACAGGTCGGGGTGATAGTTTAATATCGACAGGAGTCAAGCAGGAGTTCCTCTGATGGTCCGATGGTCTAATGGTTGAATGGTGTTTAGCGTCAAATTTTTTGTTGCCTAAAAAGTGCCCCATCCTTTATGTTATCAAAAAGTTGCCTTAATTAGAGTTTTAGCCTATAATATCTTGTGGGATCCAAACCTAATTTTATCTCGATTCCTCGATCATCTGATAGTCCAACCTCCGATACTAGTCAGCTCTTGGATTTCATCAAAGGGGGTCCTCACAAGTCCATAATATTGGTTGATCACAATTTTGGGATAATATTGCACACACCTAAATGGTTCCATCCTTTAACATTTTTGATCACCAAATCTTATGATAGGAGAGAGGGTACAAATAGAGATCAAATGAAAAAATGGCATGTGGTAGAAAAAAACAAGTGAAACATGACATGTCGTGATGATGAATATTTTTTCAAGGGTTGATAGGTGGCAAAGAACGATTGCTTGGTATATCAACTCACATTGTTTTTGCGATTTGTGTGGCAATGATGTGGATGAGATTGAAATGAAGAACATCCAACAAATGACACTGCATCACAAGGTCTTAGTTCATCATGGTAATGAGATCAAAGAAATTCAAGATTTCAGCGATGAGTGATGTTAGAGGGTATCATTGAAAGGAATTGTGATACCCGTATCATATCAGTGATATGCGATGGAAGAAAAATATTAAAGGAAAGTGACCTGATAGTGATCGCTACATCACAAAAATGGATGTGATTGTTCTAAGTGGTTTGGTGATACACAATCATTTTGGTTCCAAAGGGTATGAGATAAATAAAAAAGTTCTAAATAGTTGTTTATTGGATGGTTGTGTTTTAAAGTTGTGACAATGAATGGAAAGCATAGGATTGTGGTGTGAAGAAGGAGATTGACGACCAAGATTCAAAGACAAAGATCTACAATGGTTACGATAGTATGAACTAGGGTTTCAACTGGTAACTGACATAGAGGAAGGAATTAATTAGTCCAACTACACATGTGACCAATGTTAGTGAAGATATGATCGACTAGGTGACAAAATAGATTGAAGAAGTGATCAAGATCGAATATGATCTTTTTGAAAAGAAAAGAGATTAAATGCACAATCAAATTTTAAGATTTGATAGAGAGGACAAAGGAAAATTCTTTGTATCAAAAATAAATATTGTGTGGATCGATGCAAAAGTAGCTTGTTGGTGAGTTTTGCAAGAGAAGGAAACCCTAATAGGATGTGAGAGATAATCTAGCCAATGTAGCGAATCTTGAGGTAATAGTTGTAGGTTGGAAAAGGAGGAAGACAATCAAGTATTGTATATATGGTTGAGTCTGCAAGAGTGTGATATAAGTGAGTGCATAGAGTGTTGAATAGAGAGATGTACATATGATAATATGGTAGACAAGATAGTGCAAAGCAGAGGAGAGTGAAGAACAAAAGTATGTGTTACTAAGAGTGCAACTACAGGAATAGAGTGTAAGTTGCAATAAGTTCAACATTGTATTGTATGTATTGATGCATCTTAGGTTGATGTAGAACCACTCATATGCATATTTGAACTTGTAATTCTGCAAGAGGTTATAGACTCCATTTGCATTGAGTTGTAGCATCCTTGAAGTTTTTTCTTCTGAAATAGGAAGTTGAAGCTTCCTTGGGGTAATAGCCCTTAAAACTTGTAACTGAACTTTGATGCTTGTGAGTCTAGATTAAGATAGTAGATCCTAGCAGCATTTCTCACTGTAGTTTTTTTCCCATCTTGGGTTTTCCATGTATATCTGGTGTTATGTGATGTTTTTTTATGTTGCATATTTATGTATCACATGGTTAATATCTACAAATTAAGGGTTAAATAAAGTATTATGCATAAAAGGTTTTAAGAGCTAAATTTTTAATATCTACTAATTCACCCCCCTCTTAGTAGATCATTATATTCCAAAAATTGGTACCAGAGTACCAAGTTCCCTAGGAGAAGCTTAATTATGGGTAGATCTTGGTTAGTTGAACACAGTGGCATTTCAAGAAGGCTCAAACAAGCCACCTAGGTTTGATGGAACAAGCTATGCTAAATGGAGCTCATTAATGGAAGGATACTTAGTTTCTCTTAGAACTAAAGTTTGGGCATGTGTTGAGACCCAATATACTATTCCTACTACTATTCCCACTGATCATGTAGGAAAGAAGATTCATGAGGACAATAAGAAAGCTTGGTTTATTATTATGAACAATTTGTTTGACTGTGCATAGAAAAGTTATGCATTGTAAAAATACTTATGATGTCTAGGAAAAACTAAACAAAAACTATGAAGGTAACACCAAAGTGAAGTTGGTAAAGTTACAAGTTTTGAGTGAAAAATTTCAAGGCTTGACGATGACCGAAGAAGAGAAGATTGCAGACTATCTTCAGATAGTTGATGATGTGGTAAATGCTATTAAAGGATATGGTGTAGATCTAAAAGAAGAAGATGTTGTGTTGAAAGTTCTCAGGTCCATGAAAACTAAATATGATGCCAAGATTTTTTCTATCGAAGAAGGAAGAGAAATTGATAAACTTACTCTTGATGAGGTGCATGGCATAATTACTGCATATGAGATGAGAATGCCAAGTGCTAAATCATATAGGAGAGAATTTTCATTTAAGGTTGTCAAGAAAGAAAAAGATGAAGCTGATAAGAAAGAAAAATCCACTGTCATTGCATCTGATTATGAAGAAAGTGATGAGGAAGAAGAAAAATTGATAATAATGCTAAGAAAAGGATCCGACAAGTATAAAGGTAAGCTCCCTTTTAATTGTTTTAATTGTGAAAAAATAGGTCATTTTTCTTCAAAGTGTCCAAATGGTAAAGAAGATAGTTCCAAGGAAGAATTTGATAGTAGAAAGAAGAAAGAGTTCTACCCTAAAAGAAAGAACTTTGGAAAGAAGAAGAAGAGTTTGTACATAAATGAAGAAAGTGAAGTGTCTGATGCTAGTGATTGTTTAGAAGAGGATCAAGGCCATGCCCTTGTAATGAGAGATGATAGAAGAGAATTTATATTCATGGATAAAGAAACTAAGGATTAGGAAGATGCACAAATAGAGGACTCATATGAAGGAGAAGAGGAGGTAGTTTTTGATCTTGAAGGAGAACTAATTATTGCTCTTGAATATCTTGATGAAATAAGAGACAAATATGATGATATTAAGAGAGAAAACAAGAAACTAAAAAGAAATGCTCAAAAGGAGATTGCCAGATTAACACAATAACTTGAAGAGTCCAATAAGGTGTTAGTAGGATTGAAAGTTTGTGTAGAAGAGCTTAAAATAATTGAGGATGTCATAAATCTAAATTGCAATCTAAGATGGATAGATGCTTGAAACTTGAGGTAGAAATAGTTGCCTTAAGGAAAGAGTTTGAGAAGGATAGTGAGCAGATTAGAAATGGACTAAAGCTGAAAGGTGGTATAAATCTTCTAAATGAATTGATAAGTACACAAAAGCTTGCAAATACAGAGGAATTTGGTTTAGGTTTGGAAAAAGGGAAGAATTCATTTATGGATGTCTCTGCAAAAATTTATGAAAGATTTAGAGTGGGAGAAAAATTAGTCCGAAGTAAAGAAAGAATTAAGAAACAGAAAGATCCTAAAGATGAATAAAAATATGATAAAGAAAATAAATTGGTCGAAGTCAAGGAGGAAAACCAGATAGTTCTTGATCAACAAAAGAATATGCAAAACATAAAAAGAGAAAACAATGATGGATTCACAAGAGTACACTATCGAACGAGGCCTAGACAAATAATATCACCTCATCTAGCTGAAGGAAACTACATGACCAGGTACTCATCGTATTTCAATAGGTATTGATATACTTTTAACAATTTTATTCATAGGACTAGAGAATGTAGAATCATTCCAATGAAGAATACAAATTTTGCAAGCAAGAGTCCATTTTCTCCCTTGGTTGAAATGAATATAATTTGTTATATTTGCAACAACTTTGGTCATATAGATAGAAACTATAGAGCAAGATTTAGAGGACCAAGTGTGAAATATGAGAAGAAAAAATCCTCGTTAGGTGATAATATTGTTGTCAAGATTTATGGTAAAGGAATTATGAGCATTTATGGAAAGAAAAAAACTAAAGATGTGCTCAATGTGGAAGGTCTAAAACACAATATTCTTAGCATCATTCGGATGTGTGATAATGGATACAAGGTTGAATTTGATTATGAAGGCTACAAGATAAGATTAAATGGTAAAACAATTGCTCAAGGGAGAAGGACTGATAGTAATCTCTACAATCCGTGTGAAGTGGAAGGCCAAACATGTCTAATCAGTCAAGCAGATGAAATTTGGTTGTGGCATAGAATACTAGGACATGCAAATTTTGAAAACATGGTGAAAATAAGTTCAAAAGGCCCAGTTAGAAATATTCCTAAGATTGCAAAGCCTAATAACATCATCTGTCAAGGCTATTAGCAAGGAAAGAAAACAAAGTTTAAATTTCACATAAAGGAGTACTCTACTATGAAATCCTTGGAAATAATCCATATTGATCTATGTGTTCCAATGAGGACAAGAGAGTTTCAAGGAGAAATATATTTCATGCTATTGATTAATGACTATACCAGAATGGCATATGTCACATTCTTGAGGGAGAAGGTTGAGGCATTTGAAGCATTTAAAATTTATAAGAAGCTAGTAGAAAATGAGACTAGGAGAAGAATCAAATGTATCAGGTCAGACAAAGGTGGAGAATTCATGTCAAGAGAATTCATGGAATATTGTGAAGATCATGGAATCAAGCACTTGTATTCAGCCCCAAGAACACCACAACAAAATGGTGGGGGAGAGAGAAGAAACAAAATCATGAAGGAGATGGCCAAAGATATGTTGAATGAGGAAAAATTGGAAGATACAATTTTTGAAGAAGTAGTACAAACTATTATATGCATTCACAATATAGCACTTATAAGATATAACAGTGGTAGAACACCATATGAATCATGGTTTGGCAGGCCTACATCAGTCAAGCATTTCAAGGTATTTGGTAGTAAGTGATATATTAAAAGAGATGATGAAGACTTAGGAAGTTTTGAGTCAAGATGTGATGAGAGGATACTCTTGGGGTATTCCAACCAAACAAAAGCTTATAAGTGTTACAATAAGAGATTGCATAGAATTGTAGAGAGTGTACATGCCAAGATTGATGAAAGTGCAAATCAGGGTCAACCTAGCAAAAAATAAAATTGAAAGTGATTCAGATAAGGATGACATAGGTGCACTAGTTGAAGAAGAAGAAAAAGAAGAGAATGAGCAAGAGGTTGAACATGCTCTTGTAGAATATGTGCAAAAAGATCATCTTGTAGATCATATAATTGGTGAAAATAATGCAGGAGTGCAGACTAGAAGGAGAATTTCAAAGGACAAGGAATAAGTAAAATTTTCTCTCTTGTCTCAAATTGAACCAATTTTTTTTTATGAAGCCAGTAAGGATGAAATTTGGTTAAGAGAAATGGAAGAGGAACTCAATTAGATTGAAAAGAACAAAACTTGGGAATTGGTTCATGTACAATCAAGAAAGAATGTAATAGGCACAAAATGGGTATTTAGAAACAAGTTGAATGAAGATGGATCTATGGCTAGAAACAAAGCAAGATTAGTGTGCAAAGGATATGCACAAGTAGAAGGGATTGATTTTGAAGAAACATTTTTCTTGAGTTGTATGATTAAAAGCTACAAGAATGTTTCTTACATTTTCTATGTATAAAAGTTTTAAAGTATATATCAAATGGATGCAAAATCTATATTTTTAAATAGAAACCATGAAGAGGAAGTATATATTGAGTACCTAGAATTTTTTTAGTTGTCAGAGTATGATGGTTATGTCTAAAAATTAAGGAAATAATTGTATGGTTTGAATCAAGGACCAAGTGCTTGGTATTCAAGATTAGATAAATATCTACAACAACAAGGATTTGAGAAAGGTTGTGCTGATAGAAATTTGTATCTCAAATCTAAGGGTAAGAAAATGATCATTGTTGTAGTTTATTTAGATAATATTATATTTAGTTGTAGTAGTGATGTTATGTTCAAAATATTTGCTACAAACATGCAAGATGAGTTTGAAATATCCATGTTAGGAGAACTTAGATTTTTTCTTGGTCTGCAAGTTACAAAAACTAATAAAGATATTTTGATATCACAAACCAAGTATGCAAAATAAATGCTTAAAAAGTTTGGCATGGAGGATTGTAAACCATTCAGTACTCTCATGGTTACTGGCTACAAGTTGAGTAGATCAAACAAGTCACCTGATGCAAATTCAATTCTATATAGATCAATGATTGTAAGTCTACTATATCTAACTGCATCAAGGCCTAATATAATGCAAGCAGTTTGTATGGTAGCTAGGTTTTAGGCAAAACCAAAATAATCACACATCAATGTAGTAAAGAGAATATTTGGATACATCAAAAGTATTGTTGATTATGGTTTATCATATCCCAAATGTAAATATTTCACATTAACAACATATACATATGTAGATTGGGGAGGTTGTGTGGATGATAGAAAGAGTATCAATGTAGGAGTGTTCTTCCTGGGGAACAAATTGGATTCTTGGATGAGAAAAAAGAAAGAGTCTATTACTCTTTCTACTATAAAAGTAGAATATGTTGCAGTATCTGCATGTTGCACTCACGTCTTATGGATGAAGTAGACATTAAAGGACATCAAGGTAGAGTACAATGAGCCCATTTCAATTCTTTGTGACAATTCAAGTGCCATTAATATCTCAAAGAATCTAGTGATCCACTCGAAAACAAAGAATATATCAATCAAGTATCACTTCATTAGAGAAAAATTTGTAGATAAGGAAGTCAACATGGAGTATGTTCCCACCAAGGAACAAGTGGCTGATATATTTACAAAACCCCTTCCTACAAAGAAGTTTGAATAATTGAGGTAGAAGTTGGGAGTAGTTTCTCCCACCTCATATCACTAAACTCTAGTGATAGGGCATGTATCTAGGGGGAGATTCATTGATCCGTTACTCAAACCTAGTTAAGATTAATGTGATCAAGTCATGTAAATTGTAGAGTTCAAAATTGGATCCTTTTCCTTAGGAGGTGTGTACCCTTTTCCATTGATGTCAAAGGGGGAGTTATAGTGTTGCATTGTGTTAATCAAATTGGTGTAGAGTTTAGTGGTTCCTGATCGAACAGTTAGAGTTTTTCCATGAATGCCAAAGGGGGAGATTGTTAGACTATTATTGTCATTGATGTCCAAAGGTTGAACAAGCTACAAATTTGTGATGGGTTTTCGAAGAATATTTTAGAAAGATATTGTGTAGGCCTAGAAGATTTATAACATTCCCAAAAACAAATTTTGTTCTCTCTCAAGTGATATTAGGGTTTATAGTTAAACCCTAATGTGTTTGTAATCATGGCATCCTCAATATGTTCTTCTATTTTGAAGTTGACTATCGATAGCAGGCAATTGGTCACATAAGTTATAACTTATGTCATTGATATCATGAGGGTGACTAATCCCTCTACCTAGTTCTCATGGTTACACATATCCAGTGGATTGGGGTGATAGTTCAATATTAGCAGGAGTCAAGCAAGAGTTCCTATGATGGTCAGATGGTCTAATGGCCTAATGGTGTTTAGTGTCAAATTATTTGTTGTATAAAAAGTGCCCCATCCTTTGTGCTATTGGAAAGTCAACTTAGTCAGAGTTTTAGCCTATAATGTCTTGTGGGATTTGAACCTAGTTTTAACCTTGTTCCCCGATCACTCGATAGTCCAACCTCCAATACTAGTTAGTCTCTTGGAATTCATCAAAGGGGGTCCTCACAAGTCCATAATATCGGTTAGTCGCACTTTTAGGATAATATTGCACACACCTAAATGGTTCCATCCTTAAAATTTTTTGATCACCCGATCTTCTGATAGGAAAGAGGGTAGAGATGAAGATCAAATGATAGGATGGCACATGGTAGAAAACAACAAGTAAAACATGAAATGAAATGATGATGACATATTGTGTCAAGGGTTGACAGGTGGAAAAAGGTAATTTCTTGGTATATCAACTCACATCATTTTGGTGAGTTGTGTGGTGATGATGTGGACGAGATTTAAATGAACATATAACAAATGACATTGCATCACAGGGTCTTCATTCATCATGGTAATGAGATCAAAGGAAGTCAATATTTCAAAAATGAGTGATGTAAGAGGAGAATGACATTAGAGGGCATCATGGAAAGGAATGGTGATACCTGTAGCATATCAGTGATATGCGATGGACAACAAAGATTAAAGGAATATGATTTGATAGTGATCACTACATCGCAGAAATGGATGTGATTGTTCTAAGTGGTTCAATGATATGCAATGGTTTTGGTTCCAAAGGGAATGAGATCAATGATGGAGTTTTAAGCAAATTTTTATCATATGGTTGTGTTTTAAATTTGCAACAGTGAATGGAAAGCGCAGGATCGTGGCACGAAGAAGGAGATTGACAACCCAGTTTCAAAGATAAAGACCTGCAATAGCTACGATAGTATGACTAGGGTTTTTACTGGTAACCGACATAGAGGAAGGAATTAATTTTTTCAACTACACCTATGACCAATATTAGTGAATATTCTATCGGCTAGGTGGCAAAACATATTGGAGAAGTGATCAAGATCGAATTTGGTCTTATTGACAAGAGTACAATAAATGCAAAATCAGATTTTAGGATTTGATAGAGAGGAAAAAGGAAAATTCTTTGTAGTAGAAGTAAATGTTGTGTGGCTTGATGCAGAAGTATCTTGTTGGTGAGGTTTGCAAGATAATGAAACCATAACAAGATGTGAGGGATGATCTGGCTGATGTAGCGAATCTCAAGGTAAAAATTGCAGGTTGGTAAAGGAGGAATATAATTAGGTACTGTATATATGGTTGAGTCTATAAGAGTGTGATGTAAGAAAGTACATAGAATGTTGAAAAAGGAGATGTATAGATGATAATATGGTAGAGAAGAGAGTGCAGAGCAGAGGAGAGTGAAGAACAAAAGTATGTGTTGTTGAGAGTGTAACTACAACAATAGAGTGTAAGTTGCAATAAGTGCAACATTGTATTGTATGTATTGATGCATCTCAGGTTGATGTAGAACCATACATTATGAATATTTGAACTTGTAATTCTGCAAGAGGTTGTAGCCTCCATTTGCACTGAGTTGTAGCATACTCGAAGTTTTTGCTTCTAAAGTAGGAAGTTGAAGCTTCCTTGGGGTTGTAGCCCTTAAAACTTGTAACTGAACTTTGATGCTTGTGAGGCTAGATTAGGATAGTAGTTCGTAGTAGAATTTCTCACCACAATATTTTTCCCATCTTGGGTTTTCCACGTATATCTGGTGTTAACTGATGTTTTTTTGTGCATGCATATTTCTATATCACAAGGTTAATATCTGTAAATTAAGGGTTAAAGAAAATATTTTGCAAAAAGGGTTTTAAGAGCTAAATTTTTAATATCTACTAACTCACCCCCTCTTAGTAGGTCATTTTGTTCCAACAATCATCATTCAAGAATTTCTATCAAATACAAGATTTTCAAAATTTCACATAGGAATACAACAAATGACCCTAATACATAGTCATTTCCCACTATGGTAAGGAAATAGATCACACATTGCCTTCGTGGTTGGCTGGATGGAGTTTCTATTGATTCTTTTATCTTTTGAATGTACCCACGAGTCCTCCTCTCTTCACTCATCTATAGATTTAATTGATAGAATTAGAAGTATATAAATTAATATATAGAAATTGAAAATTATGGAATGGCATATAAAAAAATAATCACAAAAAAATAATCATCACGCTCTTCCACAACAGTACCACATTGATGTTTTGGAGTGACAAGCACTTGTAGCAACCATCAAGATAGAAATTAAACTACATACAAGTATAATGAAAATTTTAAATAATAGACCATAAAAGAGAAAATATAATGTCAAATTTACTGATCGGTCACATACCTCTACCAAAAGATCACAGTTGGCTATTGTTGCAGCAACTCCATGGTCCATCATGCCACAAATATTGCAAGACAAATCTATATGATCATAATAGAAAAGATTCTTAGAATAACAAATCTATATTATTCTAAACAATGTAAATGATAATGAAATGGTAATGCAAACTAGAAAAGATGCTTAGAATAAAAAATCTATATTATTCTAAACAACCTAAATGATGATGAAATGGTAATGCAAACTAGAATAATAAACCTATATTATTTTAGAAAACCTAAATAATGAACCTTAGTAGATCAACAATTTAATTATTATGAACATTAATCAAAATAGCATGAACAAATCTCCACTGAGGACTAGCTTTCAAAGGAAGAAGAGATAAATAAGAAAGGAGTTAATTTTTTTCAGAACTGCTCTTTGCTCTAGCAAGTACGGATACAAATTCTCTACATATTCAACAAGAATTGTTAGACAAAATTCCACTTATCATTAGTCTAGAAGATAACAAAATGCTTACGAGACCCTTTACTTTGGAGGAATTGAAACATGTAGTATTCTCTCTTTCCCTTGATAAGGCACCAGGTCCAGATGGTTTCATAGAGTTTCTTTTTCAAAAAAGTTGAGAATTTTTGTGCTTTGAGCTACTTTGGGCATTAGAAGAATCCAAAAGAACAGGTTTCATGTTAAGGCAATTCAATGTTACCAATATTATGATTTTACCGAAAGTTAAGGATCCTGAAACCTTTGCAGAGTTTAGGCCCATTTCTTTATGTAACACAATTTATAAAATTTTCACAAAATCCATCTATCGTAGGCTTCAACCCATTATCCCAAGAATAATATCTTAGGAGCAAGGAGGGTTTGTCCCTGGAAGGGAGACATATGAAGGGGCAATTGTGGTGCATGAAGTGATACAATTGATATCATTGACTAAGCTCCATCCTTTATTGTCAAATTAGACATGATGAAAGCATATGATAAGGTAGTGCAAGTTTCTCAACAAGGTGCTAGCAGGATTTGGTTTTAACACCCAATGGTGCAAATGGATAATGTCTTATTTATCGGGTGCAAAATTTTCAGTGATCATAAATGGCAATCCTACAGGTTTTTTTGCAGCTTCACAAGGGGTGAGGCAAGGTGACCCTCTCTCCCTATTCCTCTTCATTATAATGGCAGAAGCTTTAAGTAGGTTCATCCAGTTCAAGCATAGACAAGGCTTATGGCAGGGGGTAAAGATTCCAAATTCAAGCATTTTTGTAACTCACTCCTTATTTGTGGATGACACTCTTATGCTCAATTATTTGTCTTTATTAGAAGCGGAGCAGGTCAAAGAGGTCTTGAGAAAATACTCAGCTACTTCAGGGAAAAAGATAAATCCAGAAAAATTAAAAATTTACTTACTCAATACACCAGTTGAGCTTAAAAAGGGAAAAGTCCAGCTTTCAAGATTCTCAAAAGTAGAATTACCATGTTCCTATTTAGGAATTCATTTTTTCAAAGGCACTAATAGAGTGGATTTATGGGATAAGGTCCTTAATAGGCTTAAGGAAAGAATCCAAATTTGGAAAGCTAGATGGATCTCACTCTTAGGAAGAATTCTACTTATTAAATCAGTTTTATCATCCATTCCCAACTATTTCCTTGCAGTTCTAAAAGCCTTTGTTTTGGTAATTTCAGAAATAAAAAAAGTAATAAGATCATTCCTATGGAAAGGACATATAGATGACCACAAAAAGATCCCTCTAATATCCTTAGCACATCTAGAAAGAGATAAAACACAAGGGGGAGAGGGAATTCAAAATCTATCTATTCAAAACAAAGCTTTTGGAGCCAAGCTTGTATGGAAAATGTATTCAAACCCAAAGACAAAATGGTCTAAAATAATGCAGTCTAAGTATTTAGATAATGTGAATCCTCCAAGAATCATAATGGTAGCTGACCCCCCAAAGGGATGAGCCATATGTAATTTCATTATTCAGAGTAGAAGTCTGATAACAAAGTTTTCTTCTTGGGAAGAGAATAATGGACAGTGTTAAGTTCTGGGTGGACTCATGGAATGGAAAGCTTCCTTTTTTAGAATTGCACAAATTTCAAGTGATAAGGACAATTTTATCTCGTGAGTGGGGCATAAAACTGCTGGATTATGTGCAACGTGTGGAAATTTTTTATGGAAATCTAGTATGGAAACAACCTTCAAGAAACCTCATGTCAAGTTAAAAGTTGGATCTATTTAACAAGGTTATGAGAAGTAGAACAATGTTCTTGTCTAGTCAGCTAGATCACATAATATGGGCAACTTCAAAATTTGGATCTTATTCTATCAAAGAAGGCTATTTAGCTCTAAATCAAATAAATCAAATTTCACAACCCCATCGTGCATTTAATTTTTGTTGGAATAGTAAAATACTTCCAAAGGCAGGCAATTTTGCATGGTTAGCACTTCAAAAAAGGATTCTCACTAGTGATCGATTGGTCAAATTAAAGATTGCAGACCCTTTCAAATTCCTGTTATGTGAAGAAGTACCAGAAATAGTTGACCACCTACTTCTCCAGTGTAGCTTTGCTAGTTAGTGCTGGATTTTTTTAAAATCAAAGTTAGCTATTCATATCCCACTTCCTAACTCACTATGGGATCTCTTCCAAAGTTTGTTGATCCTATATCATAACTCTTTTTTTGCTTGTATTTGGCATGTTGTCCCTGCGTTTGTGGTATGGAATATTTTGTGGGAAAGAAACATAAGAATATTTTGGAAAACAAAGTCTCCAATTGAGTAAGTAAATATGAAGATTGAAAAATCCATATCAGAGGGGGTTAATACTTGTGTCCAGAAGGATAAGCCTATTAACTCATTGTTTACAAGCTGGGATAGTGGTATTTTAAAAGTTTGGGAGGGGATTAAGTTACCTGTCAGAGGTAGTATGCCCAAAAATAGCACCATTAAAATAGACAAGGCTGAACTTAAGTGGATTCCACCTCAAGAGGGGTTTGTGAAGTTAAATTTTGATGGGGTAGCTAAAGCTAATTCAGGTCACTTAGGGGTTGGTATGTGTATCAGATATTTAGTAGGGAAGCTAATTGCTTCCTCCTCATGTAAATTATACCAACATACAAATAATAATGCAGAGGTTCAAGCTTTGTTTCTGGGTTTGGAGTTGGCTCTGGAATTGAAAATTGACAAGCTTCACATAGAGGGAGATTCTATGATAATTATAAATGCTTATAGGGATCGTAAGGTATTGAATTGGAACTTAAACTATACACTTTAGCATATATGGGTGATGTTAGATAAGTTCCAGTCTAATGCGACCTCTCATATTTATAGAGAAGGAAATGGAGTTATTGACTTCCTGGCCAATTTAGGTTGTGAAAGTAAGGAGATCAAGGTTTTGGATAACTTATACCTTTTGTCTGACTTCCCCAGTCTGATTCGCTTAATTGAGAAAGAGGCACAAGGGGTTGGAAAATGTGTTTAAAATTGTTATATTGTAATCAACAAGAGTATCTAAGGGATCTCATGTATTTCAATGTAATATTTTAATCCTAATTTCGCTCATGGGAAATCAGGCAGCTACAGGTAGGATGAGGTGGAAGTTCTGAGTTGTAAGGTGTGCAGGGATGGGATTAATTTGATTTGCACTTAGGGCTAACTGATGTTACCTCCAATGTGATAACACAACACATAAAATCTATAAATTTTATTCACAGTAGGTGGTCGAGTTGGGAAAGGGAAAGGACATTCGTTCCTCCAATTTTGGTGATCCAACTAAAGAATTAAGATACAAATTTTTCTAAGTTAACTAAATTTGGTAAAAATGGTAAATAATTGTTTGGTGTTGGTGACAACACTAGCACTTTTTTCACCAATTTTCTATGTGCAAAATAAAGAGCCAAGGATGGAAGGTGGAGGAAATAAATCCATGATGGGAGGAAGGTAGTCATGAAAGTATCAAAAAATGAATGCCCTTTACGAAAAGCAGGCTTTTCCATGCGGGACGTAGAGGTGGAAGTCTTATCACTTCTAGGGTTGGTAGTGGTATAGTATCATTAAAATTTCTTCTTCTAGTTCTTCTCACCATCAAATTTGCAACATCGTTTAGCATCAACAAGGAGTAGTGTGAGAAGGGTGTTGTGTTTAGAGTAAGGCTTGAGGTGGTCATTGCTGCCAAAATGATGAGCCATCCATGGAATTTCACGATCAATTGTCCAATTGCTCACAGGGAAAGACCTTTTGAATTCTATCTTTTGAATGAAGTTTTGATGACAATATTTCAAATTGACTGCACTAGGGTGGAGGAGGCAATCAGGGTTGTGTTGGGAGTTGAAGTTACAAGTCCAAGAGCACACCATCTTCTATTTCCTTCACAGGTGCTATCAATTTTCCTATCCGACATAATGGACCTACTTCAATCCTTGGTTGACTTAGAGGTAATTATCTTTAAATGTGTAAAGCCCCATGTTTTGGACAATGACACATTGTTAGATGTAGTCTAGGGCTACAATTTCTTTTCTGGGGATGTGCTTGTTGGGGGTTTATTTCCATAGGAGCATATAAAACATCATTAGGGTTATGATGAAGTCTTTGAAGCTGTAAGGTTAAGTCTGCAATTAAGAGATGATAAATTTGTTGTCAAAGCTCTAAGGAAGAATTCTAATAGGATTGGTGCAGCTCTGTCATTAGACATTAAGGAAAAAAATTATTTGCTATCCTTCCTGTGTGAGCATGCACCACACTTTCCATCTATTCCTCTAGTTTTAACTTTACCATCTGAGCTAGAGATGGTGGCTATTGCAGAAGCGCATAGGGAAGGTAGTGAAGGGGAAAATGTGAAGCTTGGCAGTGGCAGGCACAATGGATTCTTGGCTAGGGCATGGATGAAAACTAATGAATCTCAAGATAAGGTGTTGGTTTTAGGATATGATTTCTTTACAAATGAATTGGGTCTACAAGGTTTAATGGAAGGGAAAGAAAAAAAATCAGTTGAGGGTGGTAACCAAATGGAGGAATAATTGTTAGCAAAATGAAGGAATGTTTTTTGGCAGACGTGTCAAGATAATTCTTCTATCGACCGTTGTGTGTGTACACGTGATTGCAGGCGTGAAGTGTAGTTGTTGTCACTACCTACATAGGCATAATTTGTTTTATAACATGGGTCTTGTTTGGCCATTTTGGGTAGGTCGTCTATGTTTTTTGTATCAGAAATTGTGTAGCTCTTAGTTAGGTCTGATATAGGTGAAGTTGTAAATAGTTGGGCTTTTGGTAAAATTTTTTCAGACCTTTAAGCTTGTATGATCATTGTCATTATTTCTATGAAATTTACTTTTGGGGCCATAACCAAAGGTTTTCTCACTGGCTCTTTCCTGCTGGTATGCCCTTCTGAGCTAGTATTTTATATTTTACTCCTATTACTATTAATATTAATTATAGTGGAATCCCACTTTTTCTTAGAAAAAAAAATCATACCAATTCCCATACAACAAATGATCCACAACTCAAGTTTTCCTCAAGGGTCATCTCTTACCTTCAGAATATCAAGTAGTGCTTCATGATCAACATTACTAATTTTCTATAGTTCCTTTGTTTTTGGTCTAACATGATGTCTCAATAACTTAACATATGTTGCTATAACAAGGTGTGAATACATGATAATAGTTTTGTGTTTCTCATAGTCTTAAAATGTAAGTATTTCATTCTTTATAATCATATATGTTTACAACCAAGTTTCAGAAATAACAACTAAACCTATAGGATCTTTATTATTTTATCAACTAAATATACTTAGAATAACAAATCTATATTATTTGAAAAACCTAAATTATGATGAGATGGTAATGCAACCAAGTTCTAGAAACAACAACTAAACCCATAGGATACATGAACTCATCATCATTTGTCATTAGTTGTGTTAGATTCTTTCCTTGTACACATCATGCCAACCAATAGTTTGATCTCTCTTCTTTCCCTAGCGGTGCTACAACTGCATAGACATGTCTTGGTTGTACAAGATTTGAAAGATGGTTGTAGTAAAGTGAACTTTCCATTTCATCTTCTAAAGAGGATTGTGCTACAAATAAAGGTGTTAGGTATTGTTGAATCCATGTGTCTACCCACTCACTTGAATTGCATTAATCCCAATCACACTGAATACAATTCTTACAAAAATCAGCCAAATCTCATGTCCATATGGTCCATGCACCCGCATCTGAGCTTTGAAATGAATGCATCTTTGAAGATTCTCTAATTGTTTGAGATTCCAATTTTTCTCCCACTGTGCTCACCTCAACCAACAAAAATAACTTGCACACTTGTGAATCAAGTGTCCCTCCTCATGATAATGCATAAATACACCAACAATAATAGAATGCGCATCACTGAATGTTGCACCAGCTTTGATCTTCATTTGTTCCTTAAACAAATGTATCTTCACACATGCACCTACACCATAATGCTTTCCTTTCCATGCATAGATTCAAAAAATCCAAATATGTGGTACACTCCTCTCTATATGCATCCTGCTCAACCAATAAAACATGCAAGCATTCTTGAATTTCCATGTGTAGTTATCTAACCAAATGATATGTTGACCCATTGCAATACCTTTTTCCTACAAGAACTCAAAAAAAAAATTCAAAAAAATATTGCACAAACTTAGATGAATGAGATCTATCATCACTCATGTAAAAATGGTACTCCTTGATTATTTCATGTCCACTTTTGTACTATCAGGGGTGTGTTTATATGTTATGTGGGAAAAAATAGCAATTTGAAAATAATTATAATATTGTGATTATACTTCATTATGTGGTTGCAATGTGTAATTTTAATCAAAATCAACTATGGATGCAATAATTCCAATTGGGAAGGAATCCTTACACATTCTTAATTTTTGATCCAATCACTATGACCTATGGCTATGCCTTGCATACTTATAGAAAATATTTTCCTTAAAATCAAAAATACTTACCTCTTGTAACCAACTCGCATCTATAGCCTTCACCTCCACTCTTGAATGTGTATTTCACTATCTCAAACATTTCCAACAATCTTGTTACCAAAATCATGTTCATTTCCCTCATGAAAGAGTGTTACAAAATTTGATAAACCACCACATTGTAAATATGTTTCATTTAAACAATCATTTCTATTAAAAAAAATAAACGATCACCTTTAATGTATAAAAATGAATCTAACAAGTCCCTCTCTCTTTCCCTCTCTCTCTCTTAGGTATCTCCCTCTCAGGTCTTTCTCTTTTTCTTCCCCTCTCCCTCTCTCTCTCTCTTCACCCCCTGCCTCCCTCCCTCTCTCCCTCCATCTCTCCCTCCCTCTCTCTCTCCCTCTCAAGTCTCTCTCCCACTCTCCCTCTCTCCTTCTCTCTCCCTCTTAGCTCTCTCTCCCACTCTCCCTCTCTCTAGTCCCTCCCACTCCCCCCATATCTCTCTCTCAAGTCCCTCTTTGGTCTCTCTCACTCTCCATATCCCTCTCAATTATTTATCATTTTCTCTCTCTCCCCCTCTCTCTCCCACTCGCCATTTCTCTCTCATGTCTCTCTCTCTCCCACTCTTACTATCTTAGGTCCCTCCCACTCCTTCTCTCTCCCCACACTCTCCCTCCCTTAGGTCCCTCCCACTCCCACTCCCTCTCCCTCCCTCTCTCTCTGCATATCCCTCTCATCTCCCAATCTCTCTTTGTTCCCTCCTGCTCCCTCTCTCTCAAGTAACTCTCTCTCAAGTCTCTCCCTCCCTCTATATTTCTCTCTCAAGTATCTCCCAACCTTTCTCTCTCTAGTCTCTCTCTCCCTCTCTCCTTCTCAAGTCTCTCTATCTCTCCCTCTCAGGTCTCTCTCTAAGGTCCATCCCACTCCCTCTCTCTTTCTATCTCTCCCTCTCTCTGGTCCTTCCCACTCCCTCTCTCTGACTCTCTTCTTCCTCTCTTTGGTCTCTCCCTCCCACTCTCTCCCTCTATCCATCTCAAGTATCTCTCTATCCCTCTCCCTCTCTCTCCCTCTCAAGTATCTCTCTCTCCTTCCCAAGTCTTTCTCTCTTTCTCTCTCCCTCTTAGGTCTCTCCCACAACCTCTCTCCCTCTCAAATTTCTCCCTCCATCTATTTTGTCTCTCAAGACTCTCCCACTCCCTCTCTCTCTCTCTCCCTCTCAAGTCTCCCTCTTTATCTCTTGCTCTATCCCTCCCCTTGCTCTCTCTCTCTCTCAAGTCTCTCCCTCTCACTCTCCCCCTCTAGGGTCTCTCTCTCCCTCTCTCTCCCCCTCCCTCTCTCCCTCTCAAGTCTCTCTCTCCCCATCAAGTCTCTTTCTCTCTCCCTATCAAGTCTCACTCTTTGTCTCTCTCTGAGCTCTATATCTCTCTATCTCTCTCCTTTCCTCTTTCCCTCCCTCTCTCCTAGGTCTCTCCCTCTCTCCATACCTCTTAGGTCTATCTCTCTCTCAAGTATCTATCTCTCCCATTATGTCTCTCAAGTCCCTCCCTCTCTCCCTCTCAAATATCTCTCCCCATTCCCCTCTCTACCTCTCAAGTTTCTCCCTCTACCTCTTAGGTCTTTCTCTTTTTCTCCCCCTCTCCCTCTCATTCTTAGGTCCCTCACTCTCTCACTCTCTCTCTCTCATTCCCTCTCCCTCTCCCTCTCTCCCTCCCACTCTTTCTCTCTCCCTCTCAGGTCTTTCTCTTTTTCTCCCTCTCCCTCTCAGGTCTTTCTCTTTTTCTCCCCCTCTCCCTCTCATTCTTATGTCCCTCTCTCTCTCTCCCCCTCCCTCTCCCTCTCTCCCTCTCCCTCTCCCTCTTAGGTCTCTCTCCCACTCTCCCTCTCTTTCTCCCCCCACTCCCCCTATCCTTTTCTCTCCCTCTTAGATCTCTCTCTCTCTCTAGCCCCTCCCACTCACCCATATCTCTATCCATCTCTCTATTTCCCTCTCAAGTCTCTCTCTATTCTCTCTCACTCTCCATATCCATCTCATTTATTCCTCATTTTATCTATCTCTCCCTCTCTCTCTCCCACTCCCTCTCTCAGGTCTCTCTCTCTCAAGTCACACTCTCTAGTTTCTTTAACTCTCCATCTCCCTGTTAGATATTTATCATTCTCTCTCTCTCCCTCTCTCTCCCCCACTCCCACTCCATCTCCCAGTCTCCCTCTCTCTCTTAGGTATCTCTCTCTCTCCATATACCCCTCATGACTCTCTCTCCCACTCTCTCTGTAGTCCCTCCCACTCCCTCTCTCTCTCTTAGTTCTCTCCCTCCCTCTATCTTTCTCTCTCAATTATCTCTCATCATCTATCTCTCAAGTCTCTCTCTTACTCTCTCCCTCTCAAGTATCTCTCTGTCTATCCCTCTTAGGTCCCTCCCACTCCCTCTCTCTCCCTCTCTCTTAGGTCCTTCCCACTCCCCCTCTCTCTCTTAGGCCTCTCTCTAGTCTCTCCCTCCCACTCTCTCTCCCTCTCTCCCTCTCCCTCTCTACCTTTCTCCCTCCCTCTTTCCCTCTCAAGTATCTCTCTCTCCTTCTCAAGTCTTTCTATCTTTCTCTATCTCCCTCTTAGGTCCCTCCCACACCCTCTCTCTCTCAGATCTCTCCCTCCCTCTATATTTATCTCTCAGGACTCTCCCTCTCCCTCTCCCCATCTCCATCTCAAGTATCTATCTCCCTCCCTCGCAAGTCTCTCTCTCTCTCTCCCTCCCTCTCAGGTCTCTCTCTCTCTCCCACTCTCTCCCTCTTAGTTCTCTCTTTCCCACTCTCCCTCTCAAGTCTCTCTCTCCCTGTCAAGTCTCACTCTTTGATTCCCTCTGAGCTCTCTCTCTCTCTCCCTTCCTCTCTCCCTCCCTCTCTCCCACTCAACTCTCTCACTCTACATCGCTCTCAAGTCTCTTTCCCTCTTAGGTATCTCTCACTCAAGTCTCTCTCTCTCTCTCTCTCTCTCTCCATCACTCTCAGGTCTCTCTATCTCTCTATCTCTTTACATCTCTCTCCCTCTCAAGTCTGACTCTCTACCTCCCTCTTAGGTCTCTCTCAAGCCTCTCCCACTCTCTCTCCCTCCCTCTCTCCCTCTCTTCTTCCCTCTCGGGTCTCTCTCCCCCCCCTCTCTCTCTTGTGAATTTGTCAAACATTAATAAATATAATATATTTGTAAATTATTATATATTAAAATATTAAATATTATGTATTATAAATAATAAAGGTAACATATATGCATTCTGAATGGATATCCATTTTTTTGAAAAAATCAGTATGCTTGAGATTTGGTTTAGAATTGCCAAACCTAAAAAGTCAACCCAAAAAATGTGTTTACAAAATTTTCTTAGTTTCCCAAAGTTCTCCCTTGTGGATGGAAAAAAAATTTATTTGAAGTTCATGAAATGAAAAGGGTTTATAAAAAAAATTGTTAGCTTTGCAACAATATAAGATATGCCTTATTTTGAATTTAATAAATAATTTTGTTGATTTTCTACATAATTAGGACTAAAGCCTTGAATGATAGGCTAATTGAAAAACTTCTATAACTTTCAAACTATTTCACATTTTTTGAATATAAAAGATGTGTCACATTCTATGATTTGCATAGTATAGGATTAAAAAAAAATGAATTTCATAAATTTTTGACCAAGTTATAGTGGTCAGACAAACACATTTTAATAATTTTGAAATATTCTAATAAGAAAATCATAACTAATCATATACATGAAAAAAAATTACAATTTTTTTTTTGGAATATCTAGGCATGTGTCCTCTACATATATTGAAAGTTTCAGAAAAAAAATAAAATTGGTTTCTTGTACTTAGGGTTGTCAAACATACACTTTCTTTTTATCTTTTCCCTGAAAATTTAGTATCACTGCATTGAAATTTCTTTTTTTTGCAAAATAGATTTAATTTTTTTCCAAAAAAGGACTAGTATCCTAGAAACTACATTCAATTTCCTACAAGTTTTGTTCTTACATATTTTTCAAATTATGTTAATAACCTATTCAAATTTTTATGTCAAGTTTCCTAATTCTATTTTTCTGAATTTTCATTGCCACTTAGGGGCCTAGTTTGGACCCCCATTATCCTACACTGACCCTATGGTGTTTGATGTCAAAGTATCCCACAAGCTCGTCTATCTACATCATTTAATTACTTCAAGTGTGGTTTTCATTTTTAATTTAGATTTGAATTTCGGTTTAGATTTTTTGTTGGTGATGGAAGACAGATGAAAGTTTAATTTTTCAGATATTTCATATTGCTAGGAAAGTAGAAATAGAGATATTTTATTTTATTTCTCATTATCAAAAATTAGAAATTGGATACATGGCACCAGGAATAGGAAGATACATAGAAGAAAGGTGAATGGTAATTTGGAAAAGAGGGGACCAAAATTAAATTCAAGAAAATAAGAAAGAAAAGAAAAGCGTGAAGAGACAAGGGAGACAAATGACAAGAAGCTGAAGAGAATAGACAAAAAATAAATTAGCGATGGAAAGAGGTGAAGTGTGGAACTTGGATAGGGAGGAGAGATAGGTCAGAAATGGAAATGAAGAGACCTAAGGAAAAATACCACAAAAGGGGGAGAGAAGACTGAAAAAAGTGCAACAATAGGAAGAAGAGGGGGCACATGGGAAACCAAAAAGTGAAGGTAGAAAAAATAAAATAAATTTTAATAGAAATAACATAAAAAAGAATCATAAAATATGATATGAATATTGAAGGGAGACATCATAAACAAAAAACCCTAAATTGAATTGCTAAGTTACCCAACTACAAAGGGGTGCACAATAGAAGGTGCCTATAGATTGGTGAGTAGATCAAAGAACCGAGTTTCAAAGAATCAAGCCTCTGGAGGAGTTGAACAAGGAATTTAAAAATTAAAAGTTGGAGATTTTCATATTGTAACATTTACTTGTCAGTGGACAACAAATATATATAGTTATAAAGATCATTTATTTTTGTCTATGTGTGTATAAGTATCATTTTCTAGTTTGAATGGAATTGAAATAGTTCGCTGCAAATTTTCAATAGTTTAGAAAGAATCTTAAAAATTTGATCTAAATAAATTGGTATCAGAGTAGGAAAAGGTAGAGGACCTAGAGGTGTGGAGCTTGAGATCACAAAAATAATAATAAATTGTACAAAGGAGGCAATGAGGGGTATCACTGCATGATTGGATACAATGGAGAGGGCTCAAAGAATGGGAGCCCCTGAAGAGGATATCAACAAGGATGAAGAAGAAGAGCATATTTTTGAAGGATGTGATGAAGTGAATTGGATAGGCCTTAGATTTATCAAAGCTATTATAATAATATGATAACACAGAAGAAGACTAGAAGGTCAAGTATGCACACAAAAAGTTGAAGGGAAACACATCCTTATGGAGGGAACATTTATAGATGGATAGACAGTGAAGAGGAAAGAAGAAAATTAAATCATGGGATCAAATGGTGACAAAAATCAAATCCAAAATTTAGATAAAAATTATCAAATTAATTTGATAAAGAAACTTCAAAATTGAAGCAAAAGGAAAATAGTGTTGAGGATAATATATCGAAGAGTTTTATCAGTTAAGCATCTGATCTAGTCATGTTGAAGAGGAAATTGACCAATTGTCAAGATATTTAAATGGTATATGTATATCTATTCAAGATGAGATAAGTTTGATAAATATGAATAGTATGGAGGAGGCATATCAATATGCCTTAAAGGTGGAAGAGAAACTTAATAGAAGGAAACATAATAACTCCTAGGGTGTTGGAATATGGCTTGTAAGTGTTGTCATTGATGGCAACCTAAGTCATACAGTATAATTTTGGTTTACACTGCCATAACAGAGTGAAGAACATGACATTTGATTAAAGGCACAAATGTTGATTTGAATACCTCACCGGACTATTATTTTGACTTTTGGATCTTAGACAAAGGTTTTTTTATGTTTTTATTACCTTATTCGAGAATTATATTGATGTGCATTCGCTGGTATGTGATCTAGGAGATCCAATGCACTAATCTTTTGGTTATCTATGCTAGCAAGCCGACTTGTCAAATATAGTAATCATGGAGACAATGGTGTGAAATTTTGATAAGGTGGTAGGGTAGCTTAATAAGGAAATAGTTGTGTAGGACAAAGGGAAAGCTGAGTTGATTGATGAGCAAGGCATGGGGAAATACACCATGGTGGAAGAAGAACCAACACCTCAACCCCCAAATAAATTGCATGTGTTTGCAAGGAGGAAGAGTGCAATGAAGAAGTAGCAAACCATCGCCACCCCTACTCAGACAGAGGGGTCAAGTGCATCCTCACCTACACCATAATTCCCACCACTTCACCTCTAAGGTTAGTTGCACCTAAAATTATTGAATTTGATTCTCCTATTAGAGAATCTCCACTGTTAAGGCCACCTTCACCAAAGAGAAGAAAGGTTGAATCAACTAGGCTTGTTGATTATTACACTGACTCTGATGGTGAGATAATCATAACTAAAGATGAAATGAGGTAGGGTATGCCATCACCTCCAAAAAATATTATTACATAGGAAATGAGCCTAAGATTGAGTAAGGCTAACTTAATTGGAATTAATAATGTGGATGATGTCTAGGAGAAAGCTTGAGATGAGTTCATGGATGCAAATTATTTTTGTGAAAACCAAAGGTTTTCAAGATATTTTTTGGAGGGCTAGGAAAGATAATTATGATGAGAAGATAAAAATTGGGATGATAAATATCCTAGAGCTCCCAAGAGATGTTATTGAATGCAAGGTTCTTGTAGATATGAAGGAAAAGTCCTAGGATATTACACTAGATGAGGGTAGGGAGTTGGTGAGAAAAAGTGGAGTAATCCTACTACTAGAATTGGTGGGTTTAGCCATTTCCTTTGACATTGTAAGGAGGCATGACACTCTAGTTTTTTCTATAGAGGAAGATGAAACAATTTCCTACAAGGGTTAGTAATTAGCCCTCAATGGGACACCTTGGAAATCTAGGCATTATCCCCTAATACAAAGAAGCTAGCAATAGCAGAGCCTACATCTAACCTCATGGGAGGATTGATAATAAAAAGAGTGTTATATATATCAATTATGGAGGAAGCCACATTGGTTGTAAATGTTGCTCAATTTACCAAAGCAATTATAGAGTCTTTGCAAGAGAAATTTGAGGCTAATAATAAATAATATAATAATTTGGCAATAGCTTATAATAAAGATAAAAAAATAATTATAGAGGTGTAACTTGAGAATTCACTATTGAAAGAGAAATTGCAGGCATTGCAAGCAAGGACATCAATGATGATAGGGACATCAATAACTCGAGTGAAAATTTCAACCCCACCAGCTTCTCCAATTCATCCTCCTCCTGTTCATTCTCCACCACCCCTTTCAGCTTCTACAAAATTAGTTGTATATAATATTGGTGACATACCCATTGCATATCTCACTCCTAGTACATTAGATGCAATTCAACCAAGGAAGAGAGCTAGTAGAAGGGATTTGATTAAAAAAATCAATTTTTATGATGAATTCCTTCAGCATATGGATAAGACATTATATATGAATAATATGAAGATTATGATTGTGGTGTTGGAAAATCTAAATAAGAATATTGAGATGTAAATTCTTAGTGTTCATTCAAATTATTCTGCAATGTTTGATGCAATAAATAAATTTGACAAGGATAGGGAACTTTCCATCCCATTAATGAATAATTGGATTACTAGGTTGGGAGAATTAAAGCATATGGTTATTGGATCAATTCACAAGGCCAATAAACCACTCAACATTTCCCCAACCCATAAAATTGTGAAAGGAATTGTGGAATGTCAGGGGCTGATGGATCTAATGGAAAAGAAGATCAAGGAGCTTGTGTAGAAATTTGATGAATGTGATTTTGGTTTATTACCTAATATTTTGAATGATGTTGGTGATGTTAAGCCCCTCCAATAGTGGAGAGATCATATCAATAGTTTAGTTGCCACTCAAGAAGCACTGATTTATGAGTGTAGATATTGACATGTTGAAAGATAGTATGGATAAAGTATCTTTCATAAGTGGTTTCCTTGATGGTTTTGATAAGGAAGAAACTCATGTTGATGGGTGTTTTTGCACTTTCTCAACACAGGCAAAACACAAGTATGATACCTCTCTTGAAAGGTAGAAATCTGAAAATAAGTTATAAATTACTACCCCAAGGTCTCTCGGGTGTCAGGTCATGACAATGCGAGGAATATCTCAATTGATTGATGTGATTTTTCTGGTAATCACAAGGAGGACTTATGGATGAGTTACAAAGAATGAGAAGTTGGGTCTGCAAATGGAGTTTTAGGAGTGCTAGAAGTGAATGAACAATGGCCTCCCACTCAAAACAATAAGCTAAAACTCACCAAGATCATTTGATTTAGCTTTGTGGTGATGCCCGGAATCCTACTCTAATAAGGGACTAAAAAAATTAGAAAAAGGAGGAGGTTAAGAAAACTATTCTAAATCCTAAGCATGAATGAACAATAACAATGGTGGCTACTACAGTAGACAAACTTCCTAAACTGGGTTTTTCTTGACCAAGAGAACCTACAGCTACACAAAACCAGTACAATCTTATAAGGATTGCTGATTTTTAGATTGTGGATGCACATCATAAACATGCAATTGAAGTTGCAGCAATAAAATATGGAAGCCTAGGCTAACTTTGCACAACAACTTATCATCAACAAGTGCCAAAAGTATGGGTTGGAAATTCATCAACATACCATAAAAACAAGCAACATTATCATAGCCATCCAAGAAACTACAAACTAAAACTAACATGGAAGTAGAACCATGCATGCAAGATAAGAAAATTCAAAGAGAACATCCTTAAAATCATGAAATGTTATCTTTTATTGCTAAAAATTCCCTTTGCACCAATGCTCCAACCATTTACAAATGAGGAGAAAGCCCCTATTTATAGTTTTCCAAAAGGAGAATGAATGGCCAGGATTAATTTACATTGTGTGGCCTAGATTCAATACAAGTTAGGGTTTCACCTACCCCCAAATATATGGTAATTTAAAATGAATTCTTGTATTTTCCCTATTTTTTCTTCTAGTGACCTTGGTATTGTACCATTTTTGTCTTGTAGTGGTTGCTTTCTTTGTTATAGCTGAAACTGCTAAAGGCTACCCTTTTGCTTGATGTATTCACAACATTCTTGTAACCAATTAAGTGCATTCTTTTTGCAGATTGGTGCTTCTAAGAGGTAGATATGTTGCTCTTGATTTGGATGGACAACTCCTAACAATCATCATCATTTTGGTGAAATAAAATAGTTCCCTCCACTACCCTATTTGAAAGCACTTCTTTAGTTGTTGTGTGGCCCAAAATAGATTCTTAAGCAGGCTTTAGCAATTAGATATTCTGGTAGCATCCTCCTAGCATGCACCCACATGTAAACCCATCTCCACCTTGACAATTTGAATAAAAATCTCCCCTCCTGACATGTCTTTGTATGTTGGTTCTTTTATTGAATTGATCCATTATTCCCCAAAGCATCCTTAAAAGTACCTCTGCCATAAGATATCATGATTTAGATCTCCAAAAATGAAAATTTTCCCTCATTTAGAAACTTAGAATGTATCAATTTACAGTCCATGAAGAATTTCATATCTTGAAAAAAACTTTCCATTTTTGGAAATTTTCCTATTTTAGGAAGAAAAATCAATTTTGGGAACATTTTCATTTCATAAAAAATTCCATTTTTGGAAAATTCTCATTTCAAGACAATTTCCTTTTTGACATTTTGAGAAACTTTCCTTCTCGAGAAATCAGATTTTAGGGAGATTTCACTTTTGAGGGCCGAAGTGATGTGGAGGCTGGGAAGTGGGAAGTCAAGCATGTTTGCGCCCTAAAGACAACATTGGTGACCATGACATCCAAAAGGTGGCTTCCTGCATGAAAATTTCCACAAAACCACAACTCTTAGCAATTTTGAGTTTTTCCAAATTAAGCACGTGAAAGATGCATTAGAAGGGTGTTTAGACCTATTCCTCAATGATTTAGACCTTTTCAAAAAATGTGGAGATTTAAAAGGGGGAAGTCAGAGGGTTTTTTTCCCTTTTGAAAACAACAATGAGCACACAATGACCCACACACAGTGGCCTGCAAGGAAATTTATGAAACGGTGATGGAGGGGCGATAGCCTGCAAATAAAGTTTTGAAACGGTAATGGAGGGATGATGACCCACAAGGAAATTTTTGAAATGGAAATGGAGGGATGATGACCCATAAATAAATTTCTGAAATGGCAACGGATGGATGGTGACCCGTAAGGAAAGTTCTGAAATGGTGACGGAGGTGTTAGAACCAGAATTTTTGTTAAAATTCTAGAGGTTTTTATCTATTAAAATGTGAATTCCTGATGTCTCTTTTATAAAAAAAATCACTTTATTACCATCCACAAATTCAAAAATGCCTTTTACTACCATACTGCTACCTAAATATTCACCCTTGTAACCCCTTGCCTCATACCTCCTTACTGCAACCTCTTATAAGAGGGCTCGTAGTATTATGATCAAAATTGTTAACAAAATACCCTCTTACTACTATTCATGAAGCTATTTTCACCTTTTACTGCCATACCGCTAACACATTGGTCACTCTATATAACCCTCACCTCATATCGCCTTACCATAGCCCCTTGCAAAATAGTCTATAGTATCACGGTAATAGGAGCTAACACTATACCCTTACCGTTGTACCTTGGGGGGTCAACAAGTAGCCTGCGGTAGAGCGGTATACAAAGGAGTAATAATAGAATGAGACACTACTATACCGTAAGGGGTCAGAACGTATCCCACGGTAAGGTGGTATATTAAGGAGAAGTACTAGGATGATACTGTGGTACTGCAGAGAATTTGAGTGTAGCCTGCGGTTGAGTGGTACAGTTGAAGACAGTAACAAGATGACACTGTCATACCATAGGAAAGAAAAAGGTAGCCTACAGTAGAGTGGTATGTGGTGGAGTGGTGCAATAAGAAAGGACGTAGAAGACATACCACGATACCGTGGGGGGACAAAATTTAATGTGTGGTAGGGTGGTAAGTTGATAAAGGAGAAACAAAACACATTGTGGTACCATAGGGGAGAGAGAAGTGGCGCGAGGTAACGCGGTAAAGCAACCATTGAGACATTTAAAGTTGGCCAGTCACATCAATCAACTTTGAAATATAAAATTGAACGAATGTGAAGTTTCTAATGAAAGAAGAATATTAATAAATTAATTTTCATGAAGATGCAAAACTCGAGAATAAAGTTAAATATTTAATTTTCCAAAGGAAACTGATTAAATGTTTTATTTTTCCAAGAATAATTAAATGAAGAGCTTCACAGCGAAGAGGAGTTGCACCAGATGGATGTTGTGAAGAGTTGTAACCCTAAAAATGCAATGTATAAATGTAAAATGAAATCATCAAAAGAGAGGAGTTAGAGGTAGTAGTAGGTTAGGAAGTTACCAATAGTTTGATAGGGTAATCAGTTGTTGAAACAAAATGATATGTTATGTATTGCAAAATATTTTGGAATAATATAATGGACAGGAATATTTAATCTGGTGACTCAAATATTTGTGTCAATTTTTTGTCAAGTTAAAGAATTATTCAGCTATCTCCAAGTTGGTTTTCATTATTATTTGAATTTATTCCAAGTAGAATACTAAAATTCATCAGACACATTTGTTGTTCTTGTGTAATTTTCTTAATTGGTTTCTTCAAGTAGGAATTAAAATCCTTTTAAACAAATTACAATAATTTGGAAATGTCAATTGGATCAATAAGAAGAGTCTATAATTGAAGGGTTCCATACTATCTCCAAACAATCCTATTAAGTTATTCAAAACTGAATATATCAAGTATATTTTTCATTTTGTCACTACACATTTGATATCACTGTGTGACCCCTTTTAATTGGTTCCTTCAAGGAAGGATTAAAATCCTCTTAGATAGATCAGATTAACCTAATAGGCCTTGATTGGATCAATAAGAAGATTTTTTTAATCACATCCTTGCATGTTTATACCAAGTATAAAGAAGTTTAAGTACCAAAAAATTAGAATGTAGCCAGTTAGTAAGTCATATATCATTTACATCTTGACTCCATTTACCTAACAAAAATAGGCACTGGTCATACCCATTCCATTCAATAGTTTCATAAAATCTTATCCATACATTGATATTTCAAATTTTAGGAGTAGAAGTATTTATTAAGCTTTCATCTATCCCTCATTATTTTCCATTGGGGTTAGATTGCACAAGTAGGAATCATATAGTTCAAATCTACAATCATTTACATAGGTACACCCACCTATGTTTAGTAGAGCCTAAAGAGTATAAGGTTCAATTACATTAATTGGCCTTGTACATTAGCCAAAAATGTTTCAAGAGCTTGGAAACCTCTTGTGGTTCAAACCTGCATTTTTGAGACCTAACAGGAGGGACGGCGGCGCACAAGGAAAGTTTTGAAACGGCAATGGAGGGACGACGAACCACAAAGAAAGTTCTGAAATGGTGATGGAGGGATGACAACCCACAAGGAATTTTTTGAAACAACAACAAAGGGACGACAACCCACAAGGAAAGTTCTGAAACTTCACAAAACTTAGTAAATTTTATATTTTTCAATTTTAGAATATGGGAAAATGGGTAGAAAGAGTTCCAAGACATATTTTCTTAAGATAAGACTCATTTTTAAAAATGCAAAAATCTGGGATGTAGAAGCTGGAGGGTTCACCACCCTTTTGAAAACAACAATGAGCACACAGTGACCCACACACAATGACCCACAATAAAATTTCTGCAATGTCTAAACACATGAAATTTTTGATGCAAGCCCCTTTAGGCATGTGAATACATTCATTTCATGGTCCCTAGATGATGAAAACTTGAAGTTTGCACCCATTCCGAAAATGCGGAGATTTGGAAGGGGGAAGCTGGAGGGTCTGTTGCCCTTTTGAAAACAACAATGAGAACACGATGACCCACATATGACAACCCACAAGGAAAGTTATGAAATGATGATGGAGGGATGGTGAACCACAAGGAAAGTTTCTGAAACAACAATGAAAGGATGGTAGCCCGTAAGGAAAGTTCTAAAACGACGATGGAGGGATGACGAACTGCAAAGAAATTTTCGTAACTTCCTGAAACTCACAAAATCCTTGGCAGTTCACTTAGGCATCACAAAAACATCCCAAATCCATAGGCAACTTGTCACCAAAGTCAAAAAATTAAGGCAAAAGCGAAGCAAGTGAGCAGGGACCAAGTCAGTAGGAGGTGACCCATGGTTGCGGGTCTGCGATGCCTGATGGACGCAACAACAAAAGTTGATGTGGGACCTGCTAGTCAGGCAGAAGTCAAGGCTTGGCTATAGGAAAAAGGTGGAATGGAATGGTGAAAAATAAGAGGAGACCCACAAATGTGGGTCTACAAAGGTCAATGGATGTCAGGCAAAAAGCTAAGGGAATTCTACAAGAACCAACTCACAAAGGTTAATGACTAAGTGAAACTCAGCTAGGTGAACCCAACCAATAATAAATTGATCATTTTAAGGCACATGACCATCCTAGGCTTGGGAATAGGGGTGTGCAAAATGAGGTGAGAGAAAAATAGCCCATCGGGAGAAAAAGTGACCCATCAAGAGCAAAAGAAAGGGGGTCCCTACCTTTGGCTGGGTGTCTGTGCAAAATATGCACAACTCAAATAGTTATCAAGTATGGCCCATACAAAACCAAATTGGATGAATTTATTTCATATGCATGGCCATCTAATGATGATTTTGGACTTTGGAAGAGGAAGCATGCTGATATTATTAACTTGTGAGTTTCGTTTTAGATAGGGTGGTGATGAATTTTTTTTTTTCACTCAACAAATAAAGGAGTTTTCAGCAGGACTAGAAATAAAGGTTTTCACTTTGCACATGTGGAATTTTGTCTTCACATCCCAGCTCAATTCCCATGGAAAACCTTCCAAGATAAATGAAGAAAGAAGTGTAAAATTATCTCAAAGGGACAAAGGATTGAAAATGTAAATATAACAATTTTTTCCTTGGGATATTCCTATATTTCTAAATGTAATTATAATTGTCAAATGAAAATATGAAACTTGTGCATTGGACCAAAGCTTGTTTTTCTCCATTGTATCTATAAAAGGGAATTCAAGGAAAATCACATGGGTTGTTGATTGATTTCAAAAGAAATTTTGTAATAAACAATATAGAGAATAGAGTTTGAGTTTGAATCTAGGATTTTGAGTCTTCATTTTATGCAAGTTTAATATCGTATGGGAGTGCTAGAATTTGTATATAAGAATGGCATAATTCTTGAGGCAATTCTCTCCTTGTGTATTTGTTATATGAGTTATTAATGAAAATGATCCAAGATATTTTTAGTGATCTTCATTGTTTTCCAATGAGTGTGTGGTTTTATTTCCATTGTAATTCAACGAATTAGTTAAATCACTTTGATAGAACCATAGATTTGTGTAACTTGAGTATGAGGATATGATAATGAGTTTTGGTTTTGGATATTTGAGTATGGTGTTGTAATGTAATATTATAGTAGCTATGTGATGCTAAGCTTTAAGATGTTACTGTTCATTATGGTTTGTGTATAATTGGACTCCTCACCCTAGGTTAAGGCACTAGTATAGGATTTGTATTTACATTTCATATTCATAATCTTTCACAAACAATACATTCAAAATCAATGAATATTTACTTTTATGTTGAAATGTTTGTTCAGTTGAAGTCTACCATGCTCTATTTCTTTTGAAATGGTTAATAAGTAAAGGTATTGCCAAATATTTACATTCTTTGAATTTTTAAGTAACTAATTGTAGAGAATATATGTTATTATAATGTTCATGAGTAAAATGGCACACGAGAGCTTGAGAACATTGTTTGGGATCACCCTTCCAGGTCTTATAGTGCCTGAAGTGTAGAGGGAAAGTCTTGAAGACTTTCACTTGTCAAGTTTGCCAATCCCTCCTAATTATTGATTATTGAATTAGGAAAATTCATACCTATAATTGGTGAGATCCACTTGGTTTATTAAAAATACCAGCAAGTTCCTTTTATTTTGTCTTCTTTCTTGCAACCTTGGGAGGTGAAGACTTTTTGGTCTTAGCTACTGTAGTGGAGGTCCCTTCACCTAATTGTCTTTCTTTGTTAGTTTTAAAGGTTTTGGTAGATCCATTATTGAAGAAGGAGACTTAAGTATTTGAGAGAGCGAGCTATGGTTATAGTTACCCTTTCCTCAATGATATCATCTTCATCTAATGAACAATATTCATTGAAGATTGGTTGGTTGTAAATATTTTTCCCACTATAAATTTGGTCCAAGAACTTCCTATTTTCTTTTACCTCTTTATATACTTAGGACTTTGTGTAAGACTTAATCAAATTTACTGTCAACCAACAATAATATTTCATTCTTACTTTGAATTTTTTCTCACAATTTTCCAAATGGTCTTCACTTTTGGGCTCATGGATAAAGAAGGAGCCTATTACCTTGCTAATCTTTCCAATTAGGTCAAATTTTCCTTTGGAATCATTGTACATTTCCAAGGAGTACCTAGCTAATTCTATTTTTGAATTCTTATCATTTTGTATCTTGACACAAGAATATACTCCCATCTTAATAGAGAAGCTATACCTAGACTTATGCTTATTAGTAATCAATTTTTGTATCTCAGTAACTTGTAAGAAAACCTCTAGTAGTATCATTTTTTTTTGGAGGGGTACTTGGTAGCTTATATGGAGACTAGTGAAATCTAGCCACTCTAATATATGTACAATTTTTAAATTGAATATACTATTTCCCCAAGCTTTTGAGTTCTGTCATGACTTCAATGGAGATTATTTTGAATATATTTCCTTCCAACCCTCTGATTATTTCTTACATAAATTTTTTAGAGACAATGTATAAATTGGTGTAGCTATCCTCCAACTTCAAATAAGGATAATTTTTGTAAATTATTACCTCCCCAAGCTAGAAGGAACCTACTCTATTTAACCTAGGGAAAGTTGTTTAAGAAGCCAGTAGTTACACCAAGTCTGAATGTCATATAGAACTTAGAGGTTTGAAGGATTGTATTCAATTTCTCATGTATGATGTGACTATTTAGGGTGGCCCAATAAATCTTCTTGATCTTTCTATCATTGATGGTCAAGAAAAAATTTACCATCCAAGGGTAGAAATCCCTAGCATGATGGTACCCAACACTTTTCCTAATAACACAATCAATTTCTTAGTGTCCTCATTGAATTAACTCCTGTGTTGGACCTTGGCCATCTTGAGGGCCATATTTTTGGGGTTGAGAATCATTTTTATACTGATTAGATTAAGACTACTTGCCTCATTGTTCTCAAAGTACTACATTTCTTTCTTCATATCATAGCCTCATATTGGGGAGAGGCAAGAATCCTAAAGAATTTTTCAGTCATGTTTGCACTTACATCCAATACTACCTATCTTGATGATCCCATTATCCTTCTATGTTTTTTTATCATAGTAATAGAACATGTTATCATATCTTGAAATATTGAATACTCACAAGGAAAGCAACTACCTCCACTAGTCCATAAATTTCCAATGTACTAGCTACACATGCCCTTTTATTTTCACCATAAATCCTTTGTTTGAATTCATCTATGTTCACATGACCAAGATCAGTGTCACCAATTTTAGTGTAGGGGAGAACATCTTGGATGGAAGATGGTTGTTGAATGAACAAAAAAATTGAGAGCAAGGGGTGAATCAATTGTAGCAAATTAAAACATCAAAAACCTCAACAGTAATCAAATCTACATGCATTCATTAAACCCTTATTATGTTAAAGTGATTAATCATGAAATGCAGATAAAATAAATTGAAATAACAACACCATACACAAGATAAAACTAGATTTATGTGGAAAAACCATAGTGAAGATTAGCTCACAATATAAGTGCAAAACCAGTATAAGGGCTCACTACTAGAATAGGACACACTGTCCAAAAAGACTCACAACCAGGGCTCACTACCACAAAAAGAAACACAAGAAGATAGAAGATAAATGTTACACAAAGGATAACTTCTCAATGCAACAAGGAATCCACCACAAATGCTCCAACACTTTGCAGCCTTGCATGAAAGATTTCAAACACCTTTAGCTCACTACTTTTATGAATTTAGTACTTTAAAATTTGCACCACTCTACTCAAATTTGCATCATATTCATCACTCACATTTATCTTACTTCTCTCTTGAATCTCACAACAAAAACAATCTTATTTATATCATCCTCAACCTTCAAAACCTTCTCCAAGGTCGACAACTATCCATTACACTTACAAATTCAAATTAGGTTGGCACCTAAACATTCCTATGGTGGATAGGAATGAAGGTGACCCACATAAATCCTTAATAAGGACCCAAATTAATCCTAATACACCTCAAAATAATTTCACAAGCTTCACATGTAGTGTTAACACAAGGTCAACCAATACCTGTGTTAAACAACATAAAACATTAAGTACACACTTCCTTAAATCAATCTAAAACTTTCAGACAACAAAATTCACTTGAAAATGATCTATAATAATCCATGAATCACTTGAGATCCAAAAAATAATTCATCCAAACTTGCATCATAGTAATAATTCAACCTAGAACATCTAGTTACCATTATTCACACATTGACACATGAAACACACACTTTACTGCACCAAATAAAGTGAAACCTTGAATTCTAAAAGATACAAGCATTATAATAAACTTCTAAATCTGCATAACTTGAAGAAAAACTATGGAGAAATGTGGAGAAAATACATTTCTCCCAGACCATAGAAAATAATAGTGAAAAAATGATTCACACATTGGTGAATATATCTCAATCTACACATCAATCCAGAAAACCAAATTCTAGACATAGCAACTACACAAAACCTTGAACAACATATCATATTTGTACAGGAATAGCATCAATATAGAAGAAATTTGGAGCACATCTCGGAGCACATTATGAACACTTACACAACACTACTTTCTTTGTTTATCAAATTTTCTCAAAAGAACTATGAAACCTAGTACCAAAGACAACATCTCAATAGATCACACCATTCCAAAACATCTCTACACACTACAACATAAATATATATCCATGCACTGACAACACTTCCTCAATATATTAGCTATACATTCACAACCTATAACAACCCTTTTTCCTCTTTTCACAACTTTTTCAATATCCTCAATAACTTCATCAAGCAATAACCTTCCTTAACACATATTTAAAATAATTGACACTAGCTTGTTGCCATCTTTTTAACACCAATGAAAACACATTTATACTTGCAACAATCTACCCCTTTATCATTGATGGCATCACATGATGTGAAAAAACACCAAATACAACACAATAGCTCTAAATATACTTCCCCATGATTTCATTTTCTCTCCCCCTATGTAGAGAATTTTTTTCACATGATTATTTCTCTCCCTTTGATATCAATGGAAAAGGATAAAGTATTTTATATTGTTCTCCCCATTTTACATTGAACCAAGATACTTTCTCTTATTACTCCCTCTTAAGAGTACACCCAACCAAAATATTAACTCTACACAATGAAAAAACACCTGACTTTACCTACTCCCTCTAAGAGGTAGCCATCAACATCAATCCAAAAAAGAGATGAATCCATAGATCCACTAGACTAATGCATCTCCATATGAATCTAGTTCAAAAAAGGAGGGGCAATAACCCACAACTTCTCCCAAAGATACTCAAAAGAATCCTTAGGAAGAGCCTTAGTAAATATGTTAGTAATTTGATCCTTTGTAGGTACATATTCAAGCTTCACCTCATTCTACATAACCTTCTCTCTCAAAAAGTGATACTTAATTGATATATGGTTTGTCCTTGAATGCATTACTAGATTCTTTGAAATATTAATTGCAGTTGTACAATCACAAAAGATAGATATAGGCTCATCATACAATAATTTGATATCCTTCTATAGAGGAGGGGGGGCAACTGCTCAGGACCCTAGGTCATGAGAGGGTCTAGAACAATGGGCTTCCTTGATCTACATCAAGCTAAGGGATTGTTTAAGATAGGTTTGATGTCTAAAAGTGTGAAAAGGAAGGAAAACTAATTTTTCTATTTCCTTCTTCCAACCCGAGAGTTTCAGGAAGTTTGGTGAGCAAGTCTCTGAAGTCCAGACTATAACTTAGGCTACTCATTGCTAGGGGAATATAGCGTGGGACACAAATGACAATGTGGCATACTAGAATCCATACAGACAAAGAGCATAAAGTAAAATCAAAACTCAAAGAGGACCTACTAACAACCTAAGAAGTATAGTTTAATACAATAATATAAATATAAAGAGGCTAAATAACTGAATAGCAAGAAGAATAATTTAACATGATCTAATCTACAAACTGACAAAAGAGGGTGAGGAAAGTTCACCTTCCTACCCATGAGCTGATATCTTCAAAGTTTCCACTCAATGAGTGACCTAAACACACAAGCTGAAAAAAAGTTGGGGTTGTGTACAAAGGATTATCATAGTCATTCCCCTGATTTGGTGTTTCCACCTCCATAGACAACAAATATAGAAATGATAGGAGAAATGTGATAAAGAAATATATTGGAGTGAAAGTACTAAGCACTATGCTAAACAATAGTATGATACAAAAAGACTACAATAATGCTAAGTAAATGGAAGATGGAAAATATCACCTTCAACCATGTGTAATCAAGGAAAATGGGAAAAGGAGTGATCTCACAAACTTTCATAAGCTGACATTCTTGCAACAACAAAGAGAGTGAGTCCATAAAACACCAACTTGTAGCTCCAATGGAGGTGTGAATGATGTGAATGAAGTGTGTAGATAGTTTCTAAGAATGAATAAGATCGAGCAAGAGTAAAAGAGTGAAGGAAATAGTCATTTGAAGATGAAATTGGAGATAAAAGAGCCATTCAAGGTCACTCAAGGGAGTAGAGACATTACTCTTCATTGCCAATGGAGAATTGTAATGCCTCTATGGATTCTAGAGGCAAGAATCCTATTAGGATGGTAGTGCATCACATAGATGTTTGTGCACGATGCTAGTGTCCACAATATAATATCCTCCACTAACACAAAAAACAACTACCGAGTGGATGGGAAGGGAATGAATGACATGGAATAGCATCATCAAATTTAATTTGTCCAAGGTAGGAGGTACGTAAATGAGGAATTTGCAAGGGGTGAAAATTCATTTCATTACATTTTTCCCCCACTTTAGCGATCATAATTGTCAATGAATGCACAATAAAGTAGAGTGAAAGATGAGAAATGTATACCTAAACTATTGAGAAGGTAGACCATAATCTGGCACACTCAAATGTACATGAAGAGGAAATGGTTCCATAGGTACTTAGTTATGAGGAGAGTTGAAAAAATGCATTGTAGGCCCTCAAACTTATGAAAGGTGAACAAAAGGCTTTGTAGGTTCTTGATGCTATAAAGGAGGTGCCACAAGTGCTTGGTCCTAAGGGAGGCAAGATTTGAAGGGATTTGTAGAGTCTAATAGGGACTTATAGGTGCTTGGTCTTGCAAGGAAAGCTTGAGGTGCTTAGTCCTCCAAGCTTGATTGAAAAAATAGCTTTACAAGTGTTCGATCCTACAAAGAAACATGCTAATTTGTAGAAAAAACATGTTAGATAGTAAAAATCCATGCAGGAAAATAGATAGTCACGTAGATAGTCAACAATCAAAGAAGAAGCTTTCAAAGGGGTCCGCTCAAGGATGTTATGTTTTAAAGGCAATGCCATCTTTTCACAAATGATTCTAGCATCAAGGAATCCTTCTGAAAGATCTCTTTCATCAAGTAATTTGAAAGGAAGAATACTCCCTCACAAGGGAAAGTTTTTAGACTTCTTCATCAGAAAACTTGCTCCCTTCTCTAAGGAAATTTTTAGATTCTTTCTCTATGAATTTATTTCGAAAGAAAAATTCTACTAGGGGTCATTGTTGAAGAATACAAGTTTTTTAAAAAATAAGGGATTTTCAAGAAGGGATTCGTTGGCCACTGAAATACACCTTTTTTAAAAATGAAGCAGTATGATAGCCCCCTTAGAATGGTGTATGTTTAACACAAATACATGTGACATCATAAGGAGAGAGAAGATAGTGATGATGTGGTCCACGATAAATAATGATATGTAAACATGGAAATGTTATCACACACACAAGGGATAAGACATAGGCACCACAATATCATGAAGCAAGAAAAGAAGAGAGAGAGAGATGTAAGCAAAAATAAATAAATCAAGAGACACGGGGATCTGATATTTTGGGGTCAGAACTACTCATAGATAGAGATATATAAATATGATATAATAATATATATGAAATATCATCAATCCCCTACTATATCAGATCATGTGAAGAAAATATTTTTAAAGTTAATCATTGGTTCAAAGATGTTAATAATATAGAAGGATATATCATGGGTGCTTGGTATCACTTAAACCATACCTTATTAGTATTTTCTAAGACTAGACTATTAAGAGAGTAATTATATTGTTGCTATTATATGGCTATCCAGATAATAATAAAATATTATTAAGAATAACAATAATGGAGAGA
The DNA here is from genome assembly GCA_007115665.2 of Sequoiadendron giganteum. Taxonomy (NCBI): domain Eukaryota; kingdom Viridiplantae; phylum Streptophyta; class Pinopsida; order Cupressales; family Cupressaceae; genus Sequoiadendron; species Sequoiadendron giganteum. Next base: position 507,800,081 of record CM021109.1, read on the forward strand.
TGATGATTTCATAATAATAACATTGTTGGTGTTAATCCTAGAATAAATAATAGTATTATTAACCAGGTCAAAAATAAAATAACTTCTATAATGTTAATGTGGAATCTAGTATTCATATTATCATTTGTTTTGACTAATGCTTGATTTACTGAATATTTTATCTCACACATGAAGTTGAGTAAGGTCATAATTACTACTTTAATGGTTAACCCACAATGTTTTAATCTTTAAGATTATTGGTCACCTTATTAACGGTATTTTCATTGAGGTTTAAATGGGAATGAGCATTAATTTGTCTGAATGCAGTATTCGTCAAATAATTAAGGATACTTGATACTATTAGTTTTGTGGTTAACTAAAACATTATTATCAATACTAAAAGAATAAATAATATGACAAGGATATTAATAGTGGTTAGGGATTTGGTAAGTATCAATGCTAATAGCCTAAAAATATAATTAAATATATTTAATTGTATACAATTGATATAATATCACCTTTGTTATTTTATACATATTTATAATAGGATAAGATAACATAATCAAAGATTAAATAAATAAAAAAATTATAATTAGAGATTTAGTATTTCAATGCCATCATTGGGATAAATGATAAATTATTATTAATAAGGTCTAAGAAGAGGGTTACTCATGGTTAAATCACATTTTAAACCACTTGTATTAACATAAACTCAAAGTGGATATTTGTAAGGGGATCTACCATATTACCACATAGGATATCGTATAATAACTCAAACAAGTTGTGGATGCTTGATGCCTAATATCTCCTTGGGAATCATAAATGTCTAAGTCTCATTTATATGATGTTAAAATGTCATCTAAGATCAATGTAAAACTCTTGGGTATCGTAACCCCACTAAACTAACATAAAAAAATGGCAATCTAAAGTTACCAATAATAAAGAAGAAGGGAGATATTTATCTAAATATAGATTTGTGTCTCCATACATTGAATTTGTGATTTTCCTTCATGAAGTGGTATAGCTATTATCATGTTTAGTGTTACGTCAAACACTTAATGAGTGTTAATTATGATCATAATAATTTTTATTTAAAAATTCTTAGGTTTTTCTTGCAAAAATTTCTAGGCATGACACCCCCCATTTATTGTGTCAGATATTTGTTGTCCCAGTTAATGGTTTTGGTAGTGAATTAAATTCTAGTGGTTGAAAGTGAATTTGAGTGGAAGTTTTGGAAAAGGCGGTACATGAAGAAATAAAAATAAATAAAAATTGGGTCAACATGGAAGGGAGGCCTAAATGCCCCCAATGCTTTGCATCATCCCCAATTGTTAAAAAATCAAGGTACAAAAAAGAGAAGATTGTTGTGAAAAATATAAGAAGCTTATGGCACAATACACTCCTATATCCAAGCACCTACAAGGGTGACAAGGGTCCTCTAGGAACAAATAAAGCAAGCACAAGGAAAGTGCAACACAAAAAAAATATAATCTTCATGTAAAGAAGAGGTACCCTCCTAGTCTTCATCAACCAAGAGGTTGTCATTATCCCAATATAGATCATTATAAGGGGAAGGTGGATAAGCCTACAAGGGTGGGATAACAAGGGGAGAAACCTTTGAATTTATTGCAACAAGAGCCAAGGAAGAGGGCCCCTTGAGGTCTTATTTTCTCAACTCCTATGAGGTAAATGCCATTGATTTTGCAAAAATAACTAAAAACGCCAATACATTGTCCACTAAGTTTAACATGCACTTGATGGGACTGCCATGTTTCAACCAAGTAGATGACAAAGGAGGTGCCCAAAATCCACTGCTGACCTCACTGAAAGACTTGGGGGCAGTGAAAAAGTTAGGGGGTGTTAGGGCTGCCTCCATCACTAGGAAAATGCAAGCCAACATAGAATGAACTTCTAAAGAAGGTGACCCCTCCTTTCAACCCCCATTAGAAGAAAGGTCATCCTCAAACTTTTTATTCATTGGGGGATGTGAGATCCCCATAGAAGAAGTGGAAAGCAAGGAATAAGAGGATAAAACCACAACGAACACCACCAAAGTATTCAACATATCCATAGGCTTAGGAAAAGGTGAGATTTCAAAAAGAGACATCAAGAGAGTAGGATCGACCAAAGGAGTAATGAACACTTGTACCCTTTTAGGGTGAGGGTCATCCACACTCATAGGGGGAGCTGGAAGCAAGATTGAGGTGATGGGAACCAAAGAAAAATAGGTGGAAGAGGAGAGAATAACAAGAGACACCAAAATAGGATATGTTGGCTCCCCTTCCTCCTTCTATAAAGTAGCCCACTGAGTAGTCAAATCCTTTCTCTGATGCATACACTCATGCATAAGGCAGTTTCTTTTGCTATGAGAGCTAGAAGTTGTATCTTGAGGAGGAGCAAGAGGCTCCTATTTTTGTTGGTTGTTTTTCAAGAACCAAGATGGTCTTCAAGGAAGCCTATAGAATTTTCCATTTCCAATTATTAGCAACTTGAAGGGATTGGCCAATGAATGAGTGTAAGAAATAATGCTTTCCTCCTACACTTTAGGCTTTGCAAGACCTGAGAGAGTGATCCCACAATGTATTTAAAGACCTCTACACCTAACAACTGAATACATTGCAAATAATAGATAAATTCTCATATAGTAGCTCAATAAATTGAATGTATCAAAGAAATTGGATATTTCTTACCAACACTCAACATTTAGAGCATGAGAATATAATCATTTAACATAATATAAAAAAATTGTAGTTCATCATGAAATTTTGATTATAGGTTTGATTTTCTATTGAATGATCAATGAGATGCATTATGAATACACAACTTAGATAAGTTCCCTATCCTTGGAGCAGAGTCAGACTCAATAAAAACATAATTTGACAACAAATTGATACATAGCACTATTATTCTTTGACAACACTACATTATATAATTTCAATATTATGTCTTCTACCATAACTTCTTATTAAGATACTAGTACTTAATTTACATGAACCTATAGCTCCATTCAAGCATTTTCATTAATTCTTTGAATCAAAAGAAAGAACAAAGCTAAACAACCACCGGAAATCAATGAAGACAAATAAGATAATATTTTATCTTTTATTCATAATTCATCAAACAAGTACAATAGGATAGAAATGGCTTTGAATTTGAACCATTTTCAATTCATTTGCTAGTACTATTATTGAAAATTGCATATACAATCTGATTGAATCAAGAACTAAGACAACATTCTAAAATATTCTCTATATTCTCTTTACAAAATTCTCTATGATCAATTATCAAGCAACCAACTTGTACTTCTGGCCTTGAATTCCTTCTTATAGAAATAAAGGAGCAAAATAAGCTTCGAGATAGAAAGTACACATGTCCCATTTTTATTGGATATATACAAAATACATTCCCTTTTCAGTTATATTTGCATTCTTAGTGGAGGGAAATGTTACATGAGATAGAGGCTCTTTTCATTTGATGTTGAAGGTCATGTCCTACCTTCCAAAATGCATCTTTAAAATGATGTAGCAATATTCACATGCTCCAAAATTATGTCCACATACCTCAAGAATAAAGTGAAATAAAAGCATAAAGTGCAGAAGGTAGAAGAGACAAAATACTTATCCACATCTGCAACCTTGTCATCAAATTCAAATTTGGGAGAAGACAATATTTTATCCATACTTTAGCAAAATCCTAATCTGTACGGTTTCTAGGCTATGCATTGTATTTCTCCTATTTGTTACCACATTTAAAGACTCAAGACCAAAATTGTATTTACCAATCCACATCACCACATTTATCATCATTTATCATTATTAAGAGGATACAATGTTTTGCAATACTTCAACATAGGTTTAATCTATAAAATTTTCAAGCCATGTGTTGTAATCCTCCTCAGTTGGCCATTGCATATCCAAAAACTTTTGTACTTTTTTATTATGTTGATTGTACCTTGCATCAATCAACACCTTGGTCTATTTAACAAATGTATCCATCCTCATCTCTACTCCTGTCATATTATCTGTTGTGCATATTTTGGACACATGCCCCATCGAAGGTAGGGACCCCTTTTTCTTTTTTCTCCCATCGGGTCATTTTTTCCCCACTTTATTTTGTGTGCCCCTATCCTAAGCCTAAGTTGGTCACATGCCTCAAAATGATCAACACCCCTTGACCAAATTCACCCACCCAAAATCTAGTAATTCTTTTGCCTTTGTGGAGGTTTCGTTTTGGGTTTCCCTTAGCTTTTTTCCTCGATGTCCATCAAGCTTGGCGGACTTGCATTTGAGGGTCTCTCTCTATGGGCCACCATCAGTGATTTTCCACTAAGAAGTGGCTATCCCTAGGCTTCTGCCTGCATCACAGGCTCTGTGTCTCCCTTTGTCACCCATGTATTTAGGGGAACAACTGTGCCAACTCAGGTTTTCGTAACCCCCACCAAGCCTCCTACCTATCATATTAAAATTAAATGTGTGCCATTAAAGTTGTTCTTCTTATAAAAGGGGGTACCCACTTGTCATTTTCACCCCTACAATTTGAATTTTGAAGGAGAAGATGAATCTCCCACCTGCACATGATTTTGGGGTAAATCTAAGCCAGGTTTCTTCAGATTTTTCATGACTCTGAGGTAGGTTCTCCTTGCCTTTTTTGGATGATAAAATTTTGATATTCTTTCAGTTAGGGTTTTGTAAATGCTAAAATCTCTAGAAATTAAACCCTAAATCTACTCTGTGATCTTGTTTGTCCCTTTGAAAACTCTCAGCCCATGTTTGCAATCCGCCTAGCATGTCAAAACCCTTAGAGAAAATTAAACCTATCATCTACACTCGTGCAGAACCCCATCACACTTTTTCCATTCTTAAAATGGCATGACCAGCCTTGCAGGCCGCACCATCCCCCCAACCATCCCTAATAAAGTTTCAAAACTCTTGGAAAATAGCTGATTCCTCAACCCTATGTGGGAATTCTCGTACAAATGTTTTCTTGCAAGCAGCCACCAACCCATCATCATTATTTAGTGATTGGCCCCTAATTCCTTCCCACAATGTGGACTGAGCTCATCACTTGAAAATTTGCTAAGTCTAAAGATTTGTGGATTTTTTCCTATGGGCTGCCACTATCTCACTATCGTTGTTTAATGGTGAAGTGCCCTTGCCATTTCGTAGTGTGGGTCCCACACCATCCATATCCATCTTCTTTCCTAAAGCCTTCAAGTAAAGCACTAAGTCAAAGATTGTGCAGGTAAACCTATGTGGATAGACACAACTAGAGCTCCATCCACAATTTTTTTTAGCTTATGATTGAGTGCCTGCATCCTCCCACACTGTGGACTCTGTAGGATAGTTGTCCCTTTTTCGAATTTCAAAGATTGTTAATGAAAACTTAAGTTTGAGTGTTGTTTGTGGGCTCACCTATGCATACTATCGCATGTGAAACACTACCTGTGCAAAGCCATTCTTTAATGGAAAACACTTTATGATGGTCCGATGGGTCCTTTCCACACCTCCCAAAATGATCAAGCTTTAAGGCACATCCCATCACGTCCAAGTCCTATGCGGGTCTCATAGTGAAGACTTCCACATGTAGGTCATCATCCCCTGAATGCCACTATTTAATGGATAAGCTTTAACCTCATTCCACCCCACGACACCCACACCCTTCGAACCCACAAGAGCATCAAAGCTACATTTGATGACTCTAAGTACCTCGAGGCCTATTTCTACATGCACCAAATCATTAATGGGAGATTTTCCCCCCAAAAAAATCCATGCAAGAGTTTCCCTATAGATGGCTACTTGTGGTATTTCACAACCCCAGTGTCATATTTCTATTGGCTGCTCTTGATAGCTTCCACCTAGGGGAAAATCACACTCCTAAGCCTGCATTTGCCTAAATGACCCAAATGAGCTCCAAATAAATAATCATGATAGATTTAATGATCTTTTAAAGATGTATGAATTTTCTAACCTTGAATTTGTAGGGCTTGGTTGAGGTTTACCAGCTTATATGTAAACACTTACTACTCTCCATGAGTGAAGTATTTGGAGAACTTGCTGAGGAATCATTAGGGAAGCCCATTGAAAAGATTGGAAAGGGAAAGAAGCCTGCAAGAATGATAAGGGGAAAAAAAGAAAAGAAACATATGAAGTACCAGTTTCACAAGGTGGAGTGAACCTCCAAGCTTGCATCCATTTGGGACACAATCTTTGAAACATACCTCATGCATGTAAATAAAAATGAATTCAAGAAAATGGTGATGGTCAAACCCACAATAGAAGATGTCAAAATATAAAAGAAAGTTGTCTTGCAATGTGGCTGGCTTCCCTCCCACATTGGTAATGGCATGAAGAAGATGCTACCTGAACATCTAATTGCCAAAGCCTGCTTAATAATCTATGTCGAGCAATATAATTGTTGGAGAAGTTCTTTCAAACAAGACAACATAGGGGAGCTAGTTTTATCTTCCACCAAATGATTATGATCATTAAGGAGCTATCCACCCAAATCAAGAACAACATATATGTTCCTCAATAACACAAATATATAATGAGACCCGCTTGATAGGCTAAAAGGGATGCTACAAACATATCATACAAAGGGCAGATTTCAAGAGTTTCCATTCATAATAGAGAAGGAAACTAGAAGAAAAAATAGCTATATGGCTAAAAGACAAATAAGCTACAAGAAAAATAGAGAAGAGGACAAAATAGTCTATTTTATACTGTGAAATATTGGGGGTAGGTGAAACCCTAAGCTATAACAAATCTAGGCCACACATTGTAATTAAATCTTGGCCTTAGAAAACTAGAAATCAGGGCTTGCTCCTCATTTTTAGGTGGTGGTGAATTGTTGTAAGAGGTGATGACACCTTCAAATTTTGCAAATTTGAATTGCCCATGTTGAAAATTTTGATTTGTACACTCAGAAGTGCAGCTAAAAAATATGCCCAAGTGACCTACTTTGGATGGTCATAATTTGGAGCTAGTTGACTTTCATGCCAAATCCCATGGTGAGCATATTCATTTTTCACATGTGAGCATTTGTGTCTAATTTTAGCTTCCTATGATGATTTTTGATAGAGATGTGAAAAGAAAAGTTGGAGGATTCTAGGACTATTTTTTTGTTTGCAAACTTTCAGTCTCGTGAAGTGGCCTCCTGTTTAGATTGATATTTAATAGTTGGATGTTTATCATGAAAAAAGGATTGGTGCTCTACATTCACCTAATAGTCATATGCTCCCTGGTCTGGTTCCAGATCCTTGAGATCAAGTTTGATATTTTTCGAGGTCAAAAGCAAATGCAGTTTATTCTGTTTTTACATTTGCATTTTCAGAATGCTTCAAGGAGGTCAATTTTGACCCCTAATATCTAGTGAATAATGTGGATTGAATGAAATACCTCTTTCACACATAATAAATGGACCTAAATGATCTTTTGTTTCCATTGGTATCTTCCTAGAAGGTAATTTGATAATTTTTTAAGAAGGTGACTTGGTGTTATCAAATTGGTTTCTGATAGGTGCAATTGTAGAAAATTCCAACTGAGCCAATTGCGTGTTAATATTTTGCACCTCAAGATTAATTTCGCCAAGAAATTTTTGCATTAAATTATTGGGTCAAATTTCTACATGCCTATGCATTTTCGTGACTTAAGGAGGTTGTTTGACTGGTTTTTCAAGGCGATTCTGGAGGCTACTGAGCTTGTTTTGATGACTGTGCAAATATGCTAGAAAGAAAATTTTGATGTCTACCCAGTTCATTTTTTCACCTCAAGTGCATCCAGAGGTAGCCTTAGATCAATTTAGAATAAAGAAATTGCTTCAAAATGATTTTTTTTTTAGTCGGGCCCACTAGGGGACCTGACTTGTGTCACACAAGTGTTGTTGGTGAGGCCTACAAATAGAGTTCAAAATAAATTCCTCATTCCAATTCTCCTCTTGTAATGAATAAAGTAGATCAAACATTCAAATTCTTGCAAGTATCATACCCTTCAAGGATTAGGAGAAATGGAAAAAGGGTGTGCATGGATTTTGGACCATGGTGGTACTATTGTAATTCCTTCATGGGAAAAATGTGGCTTTCTATGCTTGGAGCATTTGATGGGTCCGGAAACAATCCATTTCCTCTAGAGATATAGATTCTTCCTTATTTTTTTTTGGTCTATCCAAGGGGAATGTGGTGTCACTAGCAAATGGTTTATGTGCCAATATTATATTTGTATTGGTGGAGATTTATGGGACATATAACAAATACTATTATGTCTTTGAGAAAGGAGCTCTATACAATGCCTTATGAGAAAATAGACTGGAATATTGCATGTAATAGGTGTGCAAAGGAAGACCTATACTATCCACATCTAGTACTATAAGATGTGATATGCGGATAACATGAAATATTGTATGGAGATGACATTCTTCCATTGACTAGAAGAGGATGGTGTTTTACTTAGGACAAAGTCACAACATTATTCAATCTGGCTAAGCTATTTGAACAACTACATGACACTAAAAAGGTAGAATCTTTTATAAGGCTGATATTACTAGGGTTTATTGTTAATAATGGTACATATCTTCATCTTTTGCAGCCATGGCTTAGGCTTGGGCTTCAAATGGGATTCAACTAAGTTTGAATTGATTAGGGATGCACTTAAAGATGGCATTGTTTATGTGGAATCAGAGGTGGGTGTGCTACCAATGGATGAATCTAAAGTAACCATGAAGGGATGTTTGGGTCTAGGAATGATGATAGCTGTTAAGCTGGGGAAGGGTGAGATGTATAAGAATACATAGGTAAAGAAAAATGTTGCGATGGGAAACCCATACTGGTAGTGGTTAGAAGAAAATAGTAGATCTATAAAAAAATATATGTTCCTTACATCCACATTGATGGATGGTGAAACACTTTTATGGAATCAACGGGCATATGGTTATTCAAGTGAAAATTTTTAGATGGTTATTGAGAACATGGATTATCAAGGGGAAGGAGCCAAATGTTTGTATGGGGGATGACATTCCACTAGCGATGTTGTCTCAAAAGTCACATAGGCTTTATGACTACTTCAAGCAAAATTTTGCAAAGGTTACAAATCCTACAATCAATCCTTTTAGAGGGGGCCACTCTGATATTGCAAAGGAAATTTTTACAATTGTACTAGAGGCTCGATGGAGTGGTAAATTGAGCATATAATTTCCTTACACAGGAGCATCTTGTGCATATAGTCAAAATATATCAAACCTTTTGAGAAAACTCAATGTTGGCACCAACATCCAAGTTTCATTATTTTTGGCCTAAGTACATTATGCGGAGAATGGAGATAAGATTGCAAATGAGTATTGTTAAGAATAATACATTTTGCACCCTTAGATTATATGCCACACATTGAATCAAGGTGCAATGCGGAGTTTTCAATTCCAATGCCTCCAAAGTGAAAATGAATTGTTGAGAGTTTCCCTTGAATGGAGTTAGGGTTGATGAACACACCCTATGTGTCCAGTTTGTTATGGTTTGTGGTAAGCTTGCATTGCACATAGCTATGATAGGGAAGGTAGAGTTGCAGATTGACTACTATAAACATTTCTTTGGGCCACCAAAGGTTCCCAAGGAAGAAACAAATTAGAGAATGAAGCATTTAGGTGGAGAAGAGGGATTTCACTCATCACGGTTTCTAAAATATTTTTCTTTGGTGCATCAGTGATACATGATGCTGCAATTGTATTTCACCCATCGCTATTTTATTGCATATTTTCCAAACTTTATTAGTGATGAGCGATAGTTTTTCTCTTATATTTCCCATCGCTAATAAGTTTTTCATTTCTCACATGAAATTGGAGATGTATGATGGAGTCCCAGTATAGCTTGTGTGAGATGGTGGAGGGGCCTGTGACTCATTTTTAATATTATCATTTGATAATTTTTTAAAGGTGAGTAAAAATTAAAATGAAAGGCCCACAAGAAATATGCTTTTTATAGTCCGATAAATTTTAATTTTCCTTCACTATTTAAATGCAATTTTTTAAGTGTGAAGGTAAATTAAAATAGAATTTGCATGGGTAAATGTTAATTTCCGAAGAGAAATAAATTAAAGCCCCATTAGTAAATGAATTTAATTTTTAAAATACTGGGAATTTTAAAATTTGTAAACTCATGGGTAATTATTTTATTGCATGATAAAGTGAAATTTGATCTTTCAAGATAAAGTGAAATTTGATCTTTCAAGATAAAGTGAAATTTGATCTTTCAAGATAAAATTAAAAAGTTTTATTTTATAGGTAATGAAATAATGTATTTCACAGAGACTACATAGGAAATATGAAGGTGAATACATGGGTAAATAGCAATTTTTCAAAAATGAATGTTTTTTCACCATGAAAGTAGAAAAAGCTTTGAGCTGTAGATATAGTGAAAATAAATACACAGGTAAAGAAGTTTTTATAGAAAAGAGAAGTGTGAAAGATTTTCACAGAGTGCTTCTACAAATAGATATTTTCAGCTACAAGGCATAATGAAGAAGGTCATCATGATGAGAAATATGTTTTTTTAGAGGGCAAGCAAGTGGAAGGGGAGAGAAAACATATTGTAGATTCTTCTTTGCTCAAGGCAATTATTTATCAAGGGAGATGAATGTTGATAGGTGTCTATAGTGGATCTCCATTTAGGGTTTTGCATTTTCCTTAAGTGTGGTTTTTTGTTTCAGAGAAGGTTTCTTATAGATTGGTCTCATAAGAACACCATTTTTGTAATGGGGTCTCAAATGTATAGTGTTGGTTTTAGGTTTCTAAAGTTTTTTCGAGTCTTGTAATTGAGAATGCAATTGTAGCACTGTCATGTTAGATAAATAAATGACTAGATATTCTAGGTCATTTTTCTCCATTGTAGACATTGCATAAGTTTTAAATAGAATGAAATCAAGGGTTTTTTTTTTTCATCTTCTTTTCTTTCCTTGAATTTTTTTTCACTGCTATTACTCTTATTCAATGAGTAAGTTAAATTTTATCAATAGGAATGAATATTTATGCAACTATATGCTTGGATTAGTAAAGTATGATTGGTTTGATTTCTAGTATCAATGGTGTAATGCATCATTTGATAGGCATAGTTATGATAAATTGAATACTATAATGAATTTTAAATTATTTGATTTAGGTGACTCCACCCTAGGGCTAGGTACTAGTCTCTTGATGTTGTAATTTCTTGAGATTATGTTGTGAGCAGCTATATCTTGAAATTAAATTTACTTATCAATCTTGTTGTGGGTGTGTGTGGAATTCAATAAATCATATCTCTCATGTTCAATGTGTACATTGCCATGAATTTCTACCATACCTTCAGGGTATTGTGTCGATTAAGCATATAAAGGAGACTTATCTATTTACTATTTGTTTGATACTGTGGCACACAAGTATTTGAAAGAACACTACTAGGATTACCCTCCCAAGTTTAATAGAGAATGAAGTGCAAGGAAGAAAAGTTTGTACATCAATCTCTCATTCATTGGCCACTAACCTTG